>CM067346.1:27375833-27390833 GCA_034190875.2 Urechis unicinctus
TGCTATAACTTAATCTCAATGAAGTTGGTAATCAATCTATTCCAAGAAAATAGCCGTTGCCTAACGATCGAATGTCACTAAATTGGAGCTGCAACAGTTTGCTTCATGGATTAGTTAACCCACGTTGTCTAGTCTACTGCTGGAATATTTCGAAATGTCATCTTAACGAATGCCTAAAGCATTGAACCAAATGGATTTAAATTACAATATCCACATCGGTCGCCCCACTGAATATCGAGACGAGTCAAACATTTGAATACCCACAACAGCCATCCCACTGAAAGATTGAAATTGAAATTAGTCAACCTAGAACTGGTCGGACGGTGATACACACAATGCGCAGGGCTAGAGTCAACCAGATGAATACCCATAGCTGTCACCCACCGCACCCCCCACCCTTGAATATTTAGATGAGTCAACCATATGAATACCCATAGCTCTGACCCCATTGAATATTGAGATGAGTCAACCATTTGAGCACCCATAGCTGTCAACCCACTGATTGTCATGATAGGTCAACCCATTTAGTACCTACTTTGAAAATAAATTGAAATTAGTCAACATATCATCAAATCTTGCGTTGTCAACTGACAACTGACTTCTGAAAATCAAAGTAAGTCAGCTCATTGAATATCAGTTGTCAACCCACTTTTTATCCAACCACTACAGTCAACATATTTCAATCTCAAGATGCATTCCTTAAGTGATCATCCTCTTGAGACCTCTATATGTTGACCACCTGAGTGTCATAAATCTTCAACCAACCGAATACACACAATATGCCAACATAACTTTATGCGTTGTCAACCCATGTCAAAGATGAGTCAATCAACTTAATACTTATGTTACCAACCCACTGAAAACCATGATTAGTCAACCCTCTTGAAGTTCGAATTGCATACTGTGATTGGTTAACCCACAGATAACTTCGCAATATAATAAACATACTACTAATTTGTCAACCACATGAATTTAACAATTAATCTACTTAAAAATGTGAGTTGTCATCCAGCTGCATGAATAACAAGGGTTCAACATCTGACTTTCTTGAAAAACCAACCAACAGGATACTGTGAGTTTCAATTAACAACTACAATGTCATTGATAATTGCATAACCATTTTGTGACAATTTTATAGTAAGTCAAACAGAAAAAGTTTGCTGTGCTATTACCAATTTGTCCTGATCTTGCCGCAGTAAGCAAACTGAGGTTCATATAATAATAATGATAATAATAATAATCTTTATTTCGCACAGCAGATGTACAGAAACACTATTATTTGCTACAACAGCAAAGCACACACGAGAACGAAAAAGAAACAAATAAAACAGTTACGATATACATATTTCATGAGTGTAGGTTCCAATCCAGAACTAAATTATGGTCGACAATAATTTGAACCTACTTGTACTGACTTATTGGTTTTGTAGTAGAAGATAATCATATATTGGAGTCGAAGGGATATGTATTACAGTGGTGTATGCGAAAAAAATTCCATGATGGAACTGAATCATCTAAGAGGCTGTATCTGGTACCAGTGTGTTATTTACTGGTTCTACTAATAGTGAAAATGATGGTTTAAAATAGAATGTAACAATAAAGGTAAAATGAACCCTATGATTAAGGTGAGGCTGACAATGCAATTGTAATTAACTGACAAACCCAGCCTAAATGTTCAAGTCAAATATTTTGAATGTGGTTCATTAAACATGTTATTTTTGTTTCATTCGTGAAATAGAGTCACTCATGCAATGGTTCATGGAACATGCCAGCCAGCTTTAGCTGAGGTAGAGAGGTAAACACTTACTCGTCGATCATATTTTTAATCACAAAAAGAAAGAGATGAGGTTATGCCGAATTGCAGTTAAATATCTGAACCAATTTAATAGTTTGTGGTTGGCGTTGGACGGCATGAATGTTGTTTGTTGTCATTCGTTTCACACGAAGCAGCACCTGGACACGTCTCATGCCAAAAGGTTGAAATAAAATGTATGACAAAATCAGACGAATCAGTGTGCTAACTGCGATAAATATTCTACTTCTATTGTTTGTGTATTTTATAAATCTGTGACACATAATCAACCATAAAAACATCAATAAAGGTTATTTAGATATGTGCGCAGGGGGTACTCGTCGATTTGTTTCGTCAAGACGTACAGCTTCGTGAAACTGACCCTCTGCGACGGAAATCTTCATTTACATTTCTACATATATATATATATATATATATATATATATATATATATAGATATATATATATATATATATATATATATATATATATATATATATATATATATATATATAGATATATATATATATATATCTCTATATATATATATATATATCTCTATATATATATATATATATATATATATATATATATATATATATATATATATATATATATATATTCATATATATGCGCCAAAACGAGACTGACCGTTTCTCGGCTCGACCCCATTCGAGCGTCTGTACAAGCGGCCTTGCTTGTGACGCAATTGATTTAATTTTACATTGTTCAAAACCTACCTGTGACCATCTCGCCCAAGTCAAGGTCCCCTAGCCCCTTGGCTGCGGGCCCTGTTTACATGTTAATGATATTCAATAGTCGCGCCAAGGGTCTAGGCTGAGAACATTTCTTGAAGTGGACTGGCATCCCAGATTTGGGATGCTCCAATCAGAAGCCGTGTATCGTGGTCACTCACGGGTACTTTTGAGTCAATGTCTCTCATTGGTCAGTGTCACATTTCCCGAAGATTCGGCGCCATATTTGTTTCGGTACGCTCCGTTTTTACACATCTTATCACCAGAACTGATCTATATTCTCTTGCTTAACATGGAAATGACTCCAGCGGAAGCCCTCGATTACGTGCATCAGTCGCATGGCGTGGTATTGAAAGATTTGTGTGCTCGGCTGCTTGATGGGTCGTGACTGTTTTGTGAATGTGCCTGCTGGGGCGGGAAATCATTTTGCTCTATGTTGTTAGCTACTGCTCTCGATGTTGTCAACTTGTCCAACCGGACGAGTGATTTTTATGAGCTGGGTGCGCATTCTACAACACCCTGATTTGTTGTTTCACGCTGGGTGGCACCCTTAATCACACAGTCGGCGAGAGAAGCAGACACACAACTGGTCTCTTTATCTAACTGTTTTACGTAAACAAACTATCGTGCAGCTAAGCGATTACAGCGCTTGTTGTGATGCCAATTTGAACTTTTGAGACGCCCCATATTTCCAGAAGGCATTCAGTGTGTTCTCATTGGACGCAGACCATAAAAGTGTTCATGACGTCACATAAAACCGAGGGTGCGTATCACAAGCTAGTTTCATGAGCCAGACACGCGCAACTAAGGTCTATCCGGGTCACAACCTTTGCGTTGATTGGTCAATCAGGAACTGTCACGAAGATTAACGAACGTGTCTAATGAATATTCGGATGCGCCAGTTTTAGACCTTGTCTTGTCGTAGACTCTAAGGCGAGAAGCGTAGCGGAACCCCTGGAGTCTGGGACGCAGACTTATCTTGCCCCTGTTAGGCCGAAATTAGATGACTTTGGAAATGTACTTTTAACGCAGTTTTGCATGAAAAATCCCCGCTCTTCGCTGATCTCTTGGCCGACTTTCGCTAAGGCCGGGCTCCAGGCAGGTTCTGCGGCTCGGTATCGGAAACGCGTTTGTGCCAAATCAGTGGTGACATATATGGGAAGTTATCGAAGCCGCACAACCATCCCCATACACCATCATCGTAGCGATATCACCGCATCGTTGAATATGACGTGAAACCCGGCTTTTACATTTTTATGTAGGACTAGATATAACAAATATTATGGTTCTCCCCACTGAAGCAGTTCTATTTTTCCCATGACCAAACCTCGCCTCAGGATTTTTTTGTATGCTGCCACCGTTTGAGGTTGGCTGCAGCAACCCTCATGAATAATTAATATAATTCGTTACAGACAGCCAATCATTGGTCAGCGCGCTGCTATGAAAGAGTGATCTCGCCAATCTCGCATTGTTAGCGCTATTTGCTTTTAGTATCAACCAGCCAATTACTCTAGAACGTCATCAAAAGATTAAACATTGGTGATGCAAATTTATTACACCCAGTAGGACGATACTGTTGGCTGGGTGTAAGAGGCAGAGTTGTTATCTCGCATTTAGGAACACCTCATTCGAGCCTTGCGACCCCGGGGGGGGTGGGGGGCACTTAAGTATATAGAGATAGTATATATGTGCCGCGCGACGGGGTGTTTTTTCGGCCTCTCGACTTGTACGACGGGTTTTTGGGCCTCATACTTGTACGACGGGGTATCTTTTTCAGCTTCAATCTGTACAACGGGTTATACATTCGCATAATACCTTGTACGACGGGGTATGCTTTTTGGCCATTTTGACCTTGTACGACGGGTACGGGTTTTTGAGGTCCCGCGGCACACCCCTATCCAGAATAAGGCCAAGTGACCCCCCCCCCCCGCCCCCTTGCGACGTGGATTACCGGTGCTTCACCGTTAACCTTATTTATCGCATGGCACTCTACTCTCAGCCAATCAGCCTGGGACCTGCCTGTCATGATGGATTCAACAATAGGAGATCACGGAGATTTATCTTTTTTCGACTCTATGCTTCGAAAATTTGTTGTGTGAGACTTGCAGAAATTTCATAACTCCGGTAATCAAAGCTCCGCCGACTTCGCCGTTGTTTGATGTTGGCAACACTGTAGCGCAGTAGACACGGCTCGGCAGGTGTTACAATTTCGCGCCTCAGCATGATTCCGGGGAGATGGGATAATACAGTGACTTCCCGATGAGCGATACTATCCAGATTAGCGGCTGACAAGCAGAGGACTCTTGAAAAAACCACAAGGTGTGCGTGATATTAAAGAGTTTGTTCAGCCCCATATTTGTAACGAGGTTGCCTAGCAAGCTGCTCGGCAACCGCACCTTGGAAACCAAAAGTTTTAAGTTTTCAGACTTTCAGTCGCTACGCGGCACACTGCGGTCTCGGAAAATAGGTCCTTAATTCTGCTGTCGCCATTTATGTTGTCGGAAATTATCCTTCCTGCTTGTCGGTCTTATTTGTGCGCAAAGATACCCACAACATAAATGAGTGAAGATTTGATGAAATCTATATTTTATATTCAAAGCGGAAGTATACTCATAGATAGCGAGGCAGTTATAGAACGAGCAATAATTTACAGCTAACTTTCATGTGGTTCATGCTCGGATGGTGAATCTAAATAAAGCAGTTATCAGCAGTTGTGAGCATGATCTTCGATCTGATGAATGTGGTGACGATGTGTCTTTTGGAATTTATACTGTTCGGAAATTGATAGTGTCGTTCTAACTTACTAGACGTTATGTTGTTTGCCATGTATAAGACAATGATATAATATTTTGTACGTCAATTTTAAAGTTAAGTGTTATACAAATAATAATAATCCATAGCAGTCATTTTATGTCATTTTCTAAAATGTTCAAAATTCATTTTGTTATAGTTTTGTTATCATTTAGTTAAATTCTGTTCATAGTACATATGCCACTGCACCATATTACCAAGTTTACTTCAAAAGTCAGTGCTCAAATTTTTTTATGGAGGTTTGAATATTGTAATAGACCGCACTCAAGGAATTCAACAGAAAATCCATTGTGGCTTCCCATAGACTACGCGGACCTATCATTTATTAAATTACTGTTCATAGTACATATATCACTGCACCATATTACCAAGTTTACTTCAAAAGTCAATGGTCTTTTTTTTTATGCAGGTTTGACACCATTTTGGAGAAAAATTAACAATAAATTCATAGATGGCTTGCCGTAGAGTGCGGCGAGACATCATTTTTTTCTTGATTTTTTGTAAAGCAGATATTGTTCTGTCTGTATGTCAAATTTAATGTAATTCGCTGAATGAGCTTTTCTATAGAACCAAAATATTATCAAAAACGCATAATTCCCTTTGGCTTAACATGTGGATCTTAAATTCATCATACTCAGAAATTTACACCAGTGACCTATTCTTTTTATTTTACATTTCTTTAGCTGTATATATGAGCTTACTCTTTGCAAAATATCGTGAAAATCTAGGCACGAATTTAGAACTGTCGCAATTGTCTTTAAAGAGACCAGCTGATCGTCTGCTTCTCTCGCCAACGTGTCGCTCAGCGTGAAACAACAACTCGGAGCGTTGCAGAATACGTGTCCGGCTCATGAAAATATATCTCGTCTAGCAGGACAAATTGACAGGGAAAGTCACTGGTCCGACGGGACAAATCACTTGTCCCGGATAAGCGGGCAACCGTTTCCATTAAAGAAGCCAATGCAGCTCAGTTAAGCGAGCAAAATGACGAGCAAATCCGTCTCACCTACAATCGAACATGATAGGCTGCGACTCATTCTCCTGGAGCAGAGGACACACAAGTTTATATCTTTATACATAGATATACATGTATTAACATACATATATATATGTACATATATATATACATTTATATAAATACATATATATGTATAGTCAATATAAATGCAGCAATAGTCAATATGTATATCTATACATATAATATGCATACAAATATATATAAATATGTATATAAATATATATATATATATATATATATATATATATATATATATATATATATATAGAGAGAGAGAGAGAGAGAGAGAGAGAGAGAGAGAGAAATAGAGAGAGAGAGAGAGAGAGAGAGAGAGAGAGAGAGAACAAAATGGAGACATAATGACCCGATCCTTACACAAAGCATACATAGCTGCGTTATGACCCGCACTTTCAAGACCAATTTAGAAAGCAAAGTATAAATAGCTGTGCACGACGTCTTATACTACCGTCCGACCGGGGATAAGTATAAGACAAGGATGAGAGGCCGTTGTGTCCATGTAACCTGTTTGAGTTAATTGACAACTACAATAGTATAAATAACAAGCTTCAATACATTGGCTATTTGATCATAATAACTATTTGGATAAATAATCATGCAAAATCTTGGGAGGTTTTCTGGTCCTGGTTGATCTATCTTATATGGCTCTGTCATAGGCATATCGAAGCCGCGTAGATCATGTGATTCACAGGAATATTTTGTTTTACCCCTTTGGTCGAACTTCTCCCATCCCCTAGAGTAACCTGAGTACCACAGACTTTTGTATAACCTCATTTTAAGCCATCTTTCCGTGCATGTTTCGAAATTTTTCACCTTCTTTACGTCACCAATCTCTACGGGAAATGTTTGACACCATGTTTTCTTTCTTAATAGTTCTATTGATTGATAAGATTCAACGTGATCAGCTGATGCTTTCTGAGCTACGACACTAGGATCTGTGCGGGCTTTTCTGTTGCATTATTCAAATGGGGAGTTAAACCGTGACATAATTCCTTTCTACCAAATTGAATACCCTCTTTCACAATGCGATTGATTCTGTCACAGAAATCATTTGCTTGTTGATGATGCAAAGAACTATATATGCGCTAATTCTCCATTTCTGAAGATACTCATTCATCTGAGCAGAAGACAGGTGCACACCATTGTCAATGACTAAATATTTTGTGTCGTCTTCCCTCGCGAAAACTTCTTCTGAGAAATTCAGAAATAAAGTACCCCTAGTGCCCTGTCCAGGTTTTTTTTCTGCTCTACTCTGGCTTCAATTTGTAACAATAATATATGAGATTGGACCTATTAAACAGCCCGATATCATTCGGCTGGCTATTTACAAAATGTACCTTTTGCGGTCGCACCAAAAGCAAACATGACCTTCCCGGAAACATCCACGTAAATGAGTGAATAAGAATCTTTGTATCACATTTTAATGAGATCGCTCCAGTAAGTGACACAGTTTGCCTCATCATCACATTCATCCTCGTCCCTCGTCGTCGCGATATCACCTCGTAGAACCTTATGATATTACCATTACCATTGCCATTACCACAAACCTACAATGATTGCCCCCCCCCCCCCCCCCACCCCCACCCAATGGTTTGGTGTCCAAATCTGTGCAACAAGTACTGCCCTCTTGTCCGAGCGCAAAACCGTGTTCACCCGTCTATGCAAGCCAAGCCCTACGTAGACGTCACCGGACGACTGAATGAGTTATTTGGTTTCATCGCATGTTTGGATGCCAGTGATCAATTTGCACTTATAATCACCATTGATGTATTCAGCGAGGCATTTGTCCTTCATAAATAAGTTAGTGTCTTCTGCAAACATTACTGAATGCAACCTCGTTCCAAATATGGGGCTGAACAGTCTCTTTCAACAGTTATGTATAGTATGCGGGCGGAAGCCAAATTTAATTTTTTCATTAAGCGTTCTTCTTTTTTTTGGGATAAATATCTTTACTCTGCAATAAATTATCTTAAGCTGTCACGATCTTATCTATCAACAGTTACGTAGAGTATCAGGGCGGAAGTCAAATTGATTGTTTTGTTAAGCACGAGGTTAATTCAGAGCGCGTTATGATTTACAGCTAACATTCGTGTGGTTCATGGTTTTAGGGAGGCACCTTTATCGATGGAATGACAAAACTGAATAAAACAGATTTCCAGAATGGATCATGAATATTTCCAGTCAATTAATAATGTTAAAAATTTATCAACATAATTTTCCATCATGTAAACTTTGCGGTACAAATTACAAGTTTAAGCTGTCGCGATCTTATGGCTTTTGTAAGGGAATGCTTCATTATAAGCTGCCTGTATTCTATTATGAATACCCTCTTTCACAATGCGATTGATTCTGTCACAGAAATCATTTGCTTGTTGATGATGCAAAGAACTATATATGCGCTAATTCTCCATTTCTGAAGATACTCATTCATCTGAGCAGAAGACAGGTGCACACCATTGTCAATGACTAAATATTTTGTGTCGTCTTCCCTCGCGAAAACTTCTTCTGAGAAATTCAGAAATAAAGTACCCCTAGTGCCCTGTCCAGGTTTTTTTTCTGCTCTACTCTGGCTTCAATTTGTAACAATAATATATGAGATTGGACCTATTAAACAGCCCGATATCATTCGGCTGGCTATTTACAAAATGTACCTTTTGCGGTCGCACCAAAAGCAAACATGACCTTCCCGGAAACATCCACGTAAATGAGTGAATAAGAATCTTTGTATCACATTTTAATGAGATCGCTCCAGTAAGTGACACAGTTGCCTCATCATCACATTCATCCTCGTCCCTCGTCGTCGCGATATCACCTCGTAGAACCTTATGATATTACCATTACCATTGCCATTACCACAAACCTACAATGATTGCCCCCCACCCCACCCCACCCCCACCCAATGGTTTGGTGTCCAAATCTGTGCAAACAAGTACTGCCCTCTTGTCCGAGCGCAAAACCGTGTTCACCCGTCTATGCAAGCCAAGCCCTACGTAGACGTCACCGGACGACTGAATGAGTTATTTGGTTTCATCGCATGTTTGGATGCCAGTGATCAATTTGCACTTATAATCACCATTGATGTATTCAGCGAGGCATTTGTCCTTCATAAATAAGTTAGTGTCTTCTGCAAACATTACTGAATGCAACCTCGTTCCAAATATGGGGCTGAACAGTCTCTTTCAACAGTTATGTATAGTATGCGGGCGGAAGCCAAATTTAATTTTTTCATTAAGCGTTCTTCTTTTTTTTGGGATAAATATCTTTACTCTGCAATAAATTATCTTAAGCTGTCACGATCTTATCTATCAACAGTTACGTAGAGTATCAGGGCGGAAGTCAAATTGATTGTTTTGTTAAGCACGAGGTTAATTCAGAGCGCGTTATGATTTACAGCTAACATTCGTGTGGTTCATGGTTTTAGGGAGGCACCTTTATCGATGGAATGACAAAACTGAATAAAACAGATTTCCAGAATGGATCATGAATATTTCCAGTCAATTAATAATGTTAAAAATTTATCAACATAATTTTCCATCATGTAAACTTTGCGGTACAAATTACAAGTTTAAGCTGTCGCGATCTTATGGCTTTTGTAAGGGAATGCTTCATTATAAGCTGCCTGTATTCTATTATGAATACCCTCTTTCACAATGCGATTGATTCTGTCACAGAAATCATTTGCTTGTTGATGATGCAAAGAACTATATATGCGCTAATTCTCCATTTCTGAAGATACTCATTCATCTGAGCAGAAGACAGGTGCACACCATTGTCAATGACTAAATATTTTGTGTCGTCTTCCCTCGCGAAAACTTCTTCTGAGAAATTCAGAAATAAAGTACCCCTAGTGCCCTGTCCAGGTTTTTTTTCTGCTCTACTCTGGCTTCAATTTGTAACAATAATATATGAGATTGGACCTATTAAACAGCCCGATATCATTCGGCTGGCTATTTACAAAATGTACCTTTTGCGGTCGCACCAAAAGCAAACATGACCTTCCCGGAAACATCCACGTAAATGAGTGAATAAGAATCTTTGTATCACATTTTAATGAGATCGCTCCAGTAAGTGACACAGTTGCCTCATCATCACATTCATCCTCGTCCCTCGTCGTCGCGATATCACCTCGTAGAACCTTATGATATTACCATTACCATTGCCATTACCACAAACCTACAATGATTGCCCCCCACCCCACCCCACCCCCACCCAATGGTTTGGTGTCCAAATCTGTGCAACAAGTACTGCCCTCTTGTCCGAGCGCAAAACCGTGTTCACCCGTCTATGCAAGCCAAGCCCTACGTAGACGTCACCGGACGACTGAATGAGTTATTTGGTTTCATCGCATGTTTGGATGCCAGTGATCAATTTGCACTTATAATCACCATTGATGTATTCAGCGAGGCATTTGTCCTTCATAAATAAGTTAGTGTCTTCTGCAAACATTACTGAATGCAACCTCGTTCCAAATATGGGGCTGAACAGTCTCTTTCAACAGTTATGTATAGTATGCGGGCGGAAGCCAAATTTAATTTTTTCATTAAGCGTTCTTCTTTTTTTTGGGATAAATATCTTTACTCTGCAATAAATTATCTTAAGCTGTCACGATCTTATCTATCAACAGTTACGTAGAGTATCAGGGCGGAAGTCAAATTGATTGTTTTGTTAAGCACGAGGTTAATTCAGAGCGCGTTATGATTTACAGCTAACATTCGTGTGGTTCATGGTTTTAGGGAGGCACCTTTATCGATGGAATGACAAAACTGAATAAAACAGATTTCCAGAATGGATCATGAATATTTCCAGTCAATTAATAATGTTAAAAATTTATCAACATAATTTTCCATCATGTAAACTTTGCGGTACAAATTACAAGTTTAAGCTGTCGCGATCTTATGGCTTTTGTAAGGGAATGCTTCATTATAAGCTGCCTGTATTCTATTATGGAAGTGTGAGAACGCTTGCTACGCGTCTTGAATATCCCCCAATGCATAAGCTATGATAATAAGAATTTCACATCAGGTTAGTGTGGCTGTCAGGAAATGAAGACAGACATCTTTCATTATATCACAGTAAATCAAAACTGTTGCTATATAATCATTATTAAATGAACATAACTGTCTATCTCTTTACAACTGGGCAAACTAGATATAATTAAGGCATGCTAATGTAATTAAATCAACAAGCACTCAATCAAATAGTTGAAGTCCCATTAAAGAGTTTTTGATTGCACTCATCATGTCTTGAGCGCAAAAGGTTTAGTCAGGCGAAAATATCCAGTCAGGAGAAGAGACTTCGAATGACTGAAGGTCATAACAAGAGATGTGTAGGTAGGAAAGAGAACCACGAAACAGATATACAGTAGGCAGTGTCACCATGACAGAGTGGAAGGGCGCTCGGAAGGAAGTTGTCCTTGATGGAGGATCTGTGTGTGTGTGTGTGTGTGTGTGTGTGTGTGTGTGTGTGTGTGTGTGTGTGTGTGTGTGTGTGTGTGTGTGTGTGTGTGTGTGTGTGTGTGTGTGTGTGTGTGTGTGTGTGTGTGTGTGTGTGTGGGTGTGTGTGTGTGTGAGAGAGAGAGAGAGAGAGAGAGAGAGAGGTCTACGGGCAGTGGGTAACATGTAGCAGAAGTGGGTGAGGTCTATAGGCAGTGGGTGAGATGTAGAAGAAGTGGGTGAGGTCTACAGGCAGTGGGTGAGGTCTGCAGGCAGTGGATGAGATGTAGAAGAAGTGGCTGGGGTCTATATACAGTGGGTCAGATGTAGAAGAGGTGGGTGAGGTCTACAGGCAGTGGGTGAGATGTAGAAGAAGTGGATGAGATCTTCAGGCAGTGGGTGAGGTCTACAGACAGTGGGTGAGATGTAGAAGAAGTGGGCGAGGTCTATATGCAGTGGGTCAGATGTAGAAGAAGTGGGTGAGGTCTTTAGGCAGTGGGTGAGATGTAGAAGAAGTGGGTGAAGTCTACAGACAGTGGATGAGATGTAGAAGAAGTGGGTTAGGTCTGCAGACAGTGGGCGAGGTCTACAGGCAGTGGGTGTGGTGTAGAAGAAGTGGGCGAGGTCTACAGGCAGTGGGTGAGGTCTACAGTCAGTGGGTGAGATGTAGAAGAAGTGGGCGAGGAGCAGAAAGGGGCAGAAAAAGAATGTAAGGCAGTGGGTGAGGTCTAAATGATACGATGTTACCAAGACAATTGAAATGAAACAAATTGAACCCTGGAGTTATTTACAATGTGATGAAGCAAATGGGAATGCAATATTTGTAACAATGTGCAGCTACAATGCTAGCTTCTGTCTGCATCAGGTGCTGGTGTGTTGGCAAGGATGATTTGTGTTCCATTGCTCTTGGGATTGAGGTCCTGTAGGCCTGTGATGATACCGTAAGGATGCAGGTGGTAGATGAAGAACTCCAAGTTGTACATGTTTTCCACCGTGATGTAATGGAAACTGATGGCGTAGTCACTGATAGAGTCGAGGCCCTGGGGCGGACATACACACCCTAATTCATGTCGTGTCTTATTCTATATAGAGGGTTATTAACAACTTACCTGGTATATTAACCAAGTCAAGCGGCTTTTCACATTGAATTGTTTCACTGTTCTTCCGATACAAGTTGCTGACACGAAAATGTATTTCTTGCTCAGTACTAACAACCATTTAATCACTGGCCTCAAGCCGAATGCAATACAGATCTGAGGTTACCTCTGTAGAATGATCTTTTGCTTACATTTTTGGCTCAAAATTTGTCGTACTGAAGATACCAGTCTGGGTAACCACCATGAATAAAAGTGGCCGCGTCAAAGCAGTGGAATCTGGACCTGCCCAAAGCGTTGCGCGAGTCGCCCAGCTTGACATCGAGTCTTTCCATGCACCGCCCCCATTCCACATCTTCTGCTCCCTGATCTTTGGCACATTCACCTTTACTTCTGTTGCCAAACCTCGACAAGGCTTCTTTACTTATAACATAACCTCCCCCGCCGCTAGGATACCCCTGGTTAACGATCACCTAAAAAGCATGGCCGAAATAAATAAGTTTGGTTTTTAACTGGAGAGGAGATATCGGAGGTTTTCCATGATGACGTAAGAATCATCGTCTGCCTTCATAAACCAATCAGCATCGTCTTTGTGATGTTTGTACACATAGTCAAAAGCCGCCATGGTCTTCGCTGTTAGGTGGTCCCTGCCATGTTCAATCTCAATGTCTATGGTCCCTTCAAATTTGTTGTCTTTCTTGTCCAGCTCAATGTATTTAGTAATGTTAAAGGGGGTATGCTTTGACAACTTACATCTTCATTGTCGTTAAACTAGATTCGGCAGGCACGCCATCGGCAAGTCTTCCAATGGCAAGCAATCGGGTCTGTGATTGCGCCTTGTTAAGAAGCCCTATGCGCAGCACACGTTTACGATAGATGTCAGCGAGGGGAGTTGGTAACGCGCACTATTTTTCGATAGATGTCACAAGCTGCAGCCCCTTAGATGTTTTGATATGACCCCTTAGCAGATGTTTTGACATGACCCCTTAACCAAGTCAATAAAAAGCCGAGGGAATGGCACTAAGCCGGTCTCAGTGGCTTGGTGGTTTACTGCTTTGCCTTTTGATCCACAGGCTGTGGGTTCGACTCGAAGGTGTGACAACCTGACTCGTGACTCGGATGATCACGTACAAATGGTGGTCACATCTTTGAAAAGGGATGTAAAAGATCCTTTGAGGACCACGTGCTCCCTAGCAGTGACCAGTTTAGAGTAATTTACTCAATTGTAGTCGTACATAGCTTAGTTGCTAAATACGAATATGTTTGGATGCACACAAACACACACACACCCACGTTACTGGTCGATTACGTAAGGTTAGGACTTCTTTGAGTTGGCACAAGCGCCAACGGCATGTCTTCCAACCAAAGATCTTGTTACGGTAAGATACCCGACTCGGCAGCTCGCCCGACAAATTCCGTGACACCGCGTAGGCAGCGCCCCCTACTTTTGTGGAAGCTACTCGGCGCGCAGCAGCAAACCAACTTCATTATGACTTGCGAGTATGTCTGAATGGAAGTCAAACGCAAATGGGCATTTCTGCGCTGCAATTAACTGTTTGAATTGACAAAGGCCTTTCCACCCAGGAAGTGAATGTTCTAGCATATGTCTCTGACTATATTGTCCGGAAACTGAGTTGTGTGCAATATGCAGAGACAAAATTTCTGTAGTCAATGATATACATGGCCAGAATAATAACCGAAGTGCAAAGGAAGGGCTCGTTGTCCCAAGCAAATCACTAATACTATATAGGACTACTGCACCTTAGATTGTAGTGGTGGGGGGGAGCTTGTCGAATAAAGGCGTCCCTGGATATACTGTTAGAATGGTTGGTTGCATGGTACTCCAATCAGATGTGTGTGTAAGATGGGGCAGAACTATGTCTGGCTGATTTGGTGTGTTATGTGGCATAAGACAGGGAAGCATATTGCCAACATATCTGTTCAGTGTTTATATGGATGAATTGAGCTATGGTTTTAAATAATTGTTGTGTTTAGTGTAGTTTTAGTGTGCTTGTTGTTAATCATCTAATGTATGCTGATGATCTCATTTCATTTGTGGTTGTTCTGAGTAAGCTATTAA
>CM067346.1:27398862-27430257 GCA_034190875.2 Urechis unicinctus
TATATATATATATATATATATATATATATATATATATATATATATATATATGTGCGTGTATGCGTGTTTGCGTATATATATACCCGCTTTGATTGCACCGGGACATCCAGTGCACACTGTCGCTGAGACATAAAGACAGTATATACACGGACCGATAATAGCTGGTAACGCGCACTATCATAAGATCACAAGCTGCTGCCGCTTAGATGTTTTGACATGACCCCTAAACCAAGTCAATACACCGCGAAAGCGATGAATGCTGCTGCTGATTGATTACGTAAGGTTTGGCCTGTTTTGACATGACCCCCTACCCAAGTCAATGCAAACCCAGCCAAGGCCTTTGGTCGATTACGTAAGATTTGGCCTACTTAAAAACGAACTGCTGTTAGCCTGCCGCTAAGCTGCTGCAGCAGAAAACCTTGAAACTAATCGTCCTTTTTGCTGTTTTTTGTTACTGTGAATGCTAAAAATACTGTTACAATCATTATCACGAGGCCAAGTTCTATATACTGACAAAATTTCATGTCCGTAAATACAGCCGTTTCAGAGATATCAGCGAGGAGAGAAGTCGTAGCAAAAATCGCGATAGGTACCCTAAAATACATGTCATTATACAAAGTACAAAAGGTGAAAATAAGTATTTTTTTCGCCTATTCCATGCTACGATAATTGCTTGTTACAACCATATAATTCATATGTTCGTAACCGCAGTAGTTATGGAGGAGATAGTTACAGAAAATGGGGGAAAAAATCGACGAAAAATCGATCCCATAAGCCTCCAACACTGCGCATGCGCGTCAAATTAGATCGCCAGTTGTGTCTCAACTTGATCGATCATTCCCCAAAATTTCATGTTGATATGTTAAACCGTTCCGAAGAAGAGCCCGAAAAACCTTGACTGGAGAAAAAAAAAAAAAAAAATACTGGCTAAACCAATAAGACATAATAAGTAGATCAAGAAGATGAATATGAGCATACTCTGATGGTTATTAATTGATCTTGTGCTAAGTTTCTTATTAGTTTTGAGATAAGTGAACTTTCATATGTCACACCATACATTTATTCATCTGGAACCAAGAAATGTTGAATTTCAACTGACTATCTGCTTCAGGAAATAGATGATCATTGTTATGGATTGAAGGCTGAAGAAAAGGTAACACGATATCATTTGCTAGATTATTGTTAATCTTGATCATACATGCTATTTCAGACAACGCAGCTTATTTTACATAACAAAAACCTTTACATATGCAATAGGTGACCCATGACGATGTCCAGAGAGGTATTGAACAACTGGAAAAGTTTGGAATGGTCGATGAATCTACTGCAAAGTGCCTGATGGATAATGGTTTGTACCACAGTCAATTCACTATTCCTTTGTTTATCTTGTTAAAAAAAAGTAACATAAGCTTGAACTAAGGGCCAACATTATTCCACTGTTTTCATAAACTTAAAATGACTTTATGGGTGGTATTGCTTCAATGACTGATCAACCTCTGTAAACACATTATTAAATTGTTTTCCACAGTCCCCGGATTAATACAAATGCTTAGTCCACTCAAAGATTGCTTGTGTGATGAGAGATTTCCTAAAAGTGCTAAATCATGGATTAAGTTTCATTCAGTCGTTACATCAGTACTCATTCAACCGCTTTCTATATCTGTCTGTCGTTTTTTAATTTACAAGTAACTGAATGATGGTGTATGTGAGTTTA
Source organism: Urechis unicinctus (assembly GCA_034190875.2). Classification (NCBI taxonomy): domain Eukaryota; kingdom Metazoa; phylum Annelida; class Polychaeta; order Xenopneusta; family Urechidae; genus Urechis; species Urechis unicinctus. Next base: position 27,400,577 of record CM067346.1, read on the forward strand.
TTATCTTTAACTTTGCTAAGTACTTTATCAAAAGATAATCCATGTAAGAAAGTTTCATACTTACTTCTTGCAACTTTCTTCTAATTGATGCTTGGTGGTGTAGGAAGTCCAGTATGAATGTGCCCGATAAGTGTTTTCTTAGTGAAAATTTGACGTCCAGATAAATATAGAAATCCTTGTTTTGAAAAGCCCTTGATACTATTTTGAATGTACAGTTAGATACAAAGAATAAGTCCTGAAAAATTCATGTTGATACCTTTTGTAGTTGCATAATGGTTGGCATGGCAAATTCTATCACTTTCATAACGTTTTGTATTTTTGTAAAATCATACACTAAATGCTTGTCAATTTCATATAATTCCATCTGTACTACTTGTAAGCGTACTGTGTTGATTGTAAGCTTATATACTAATAAATACATCCTGAAAATTGCATGCAATTATCTTGTATCAGTTATTTGTTATTATTTTCTGAAGCTAGATGATTTTCTGCATTTTTTTATCGCAGGTCAGTTTTGCCTCTGGGAGCACATTTAGCATATATTTTAAGTCATTTCCCATTTATTGAAGACTCTGAAAAAAATAGAGGTAGAAACAACCTCCCTCTGATATAGGAAATGTGATAAAATAGGCATCCAATAAGGAGTAAATTGTTGAATAATTTAATTTTCACAATCACCAAATCGTCTCTCGTCACCACACACCACCCCTTGGTATTCTTGGCATCTCTTGCAAGGATATCTGTGGTAATTTTTTCTGCTTTCTCCATGAAAAGTCACACCATCATGGAAAAACCACAAAATGAAACAATATAATGCAAGCAGAATAATCAGTCAGAAAGGTGAAAAGAAAGCTCTGTCAAATTGTTAAAATCTTAATAGCCTTGTAAAAAGCAGCCAAACTTGCAATAAACATGTTTAATTAACTCTGGAAGACTCACTGGCTCCTTTCTACATGGCAATTTGGGTGTCGTTATACATTTTTTCAGGCATAAACAAAGATGGCAAGCTGCCCTCTACCAAAGTCTGTTACCCAGTGTGCTCTGAAACAAAAATCTTGGAAAAATAAATACCCGAAACAATTTTTGTGTCAGATCGAGGACTACTTCAGTTTGGGTATAAATATAATTGTTTATTAAATGCACAGTTATCAAAATGGTGTAAAACATGTTACAGATGAAATGGTAACTATTTAAATATAATGTCAATTGCAAAGATACATAGAAGTGACATGAGAATAGATAATTAAGAATATAGAGATATATGAACAAATATATAATATAAAGAATAACATCCCCTTGTGAGATATGCGGCATACAATGCCTTATTTGTTAATAACGAAGTAGCCAAGAAATGATACATTTCAACAATACAATCATAAAATGATGACGTGCGAATACGAAGTGTGACAAGGAAAACTACAGGTTAGTATTTACAACTGAACATGAAAAAGGTGGGATGTCATTGAAAAACGCCAAAGTCAGGGCCCTGACTGACATCCCACAACCTACATCTTAAAGGACAGCACGCGCCGACTTCTAAAAGATGCTGACCCCTAACAACTAGGACAAAGTAAGAGTGAGATATGAGTGAAAGGAAGTAAAGTGGGGCAGTAAGCACTGACCCCCGGGATGGTAGGGCAGTTTGTACTGACCCCTAGATGAATTGAGAAGGTGGGGTGGGGGGGGGGGGGGGGGGGGTGTTAAAGGATTGGATATTGAACTAGAGAGGAAGGGTGAAAGTGTTAGGTCGGATATATTGTGTGTAGGCAGAACTGTTCCATCTGCCTGTGGATTTAATGACTGTGTGGGGGTGTTGTCTGAAGCCAGTTGTGTTGCCCTGCCGATGCGGAAGGAGTGTGTGTTGTAGCGCGAGGGAGGTAGCGAAGCAAGTACTAGGTTTTGTTTTAGAAAGGAAGAAAAGAGCTGTCTGGTGCATGGTTTCGAGGTTTTGTCCAGGAAAATTGGTCCAGGGGAGTTTCCCCTATGATGGAGATATTTGCGTAGAGCAGCCACGGGACAGTATGAGGAGTCCGGAAGAGGTTTCAGGATTAAAGTGGGGTTGGATTGTTTGCTATGTCTGTATGAGGTGAATCTAAATTGGTAACTGGGTGGATCAGTGGTGCGTAGTGGTTGTAGGTTGAGTAAAGTAAGTGTGTGAGATGTGTCATTGGAGTGGACGGCTTCTCCAACTCGCAGACAGGCATAAAAACAAAGCAGATAGAGGGCCTTCAACATTAGACGTGTGTAAGGACAAGAAATGCAAAACGTAATGGTATTTAATAGCTGATGAAGGATAAGCTTTGTGATGGGAGGAGCTTGGGAGTTGTGTTGTGTAGGTTGGTAGTTGAGAAGTCCATTCAGAAGTTTGGTGATGTAGAAGTTTGTGGTAGTATCAGGGACGTTTCTAAATCTATGAACGAAGGACAGGGAGGATATGTACGTTCGGACGGTCGAGTATTTGAGGCCTTGATGATGTAGGTGGGCCACAAACAAAGCTATAGTGATTGGCTGAGAAGGCAACGTATTGCTGTGCTGGACCGTGTTGCAAAAATTTAAAAAGTGTTCCAGTGGTGTAAATAATAAGAGTGGGCTGTTGAGTGTTTTAGAGAATTTTGGAGGAGTTTTTCAACGGTAAGTTGAAGTTTTGTGGCAAGAGGTGTATGGGAATTGGGGTTGCTAGGGGCCGCATGCCATATTGACGCAAGAGGCTTGGCAACACCTGCCGTCGAGATATAGCATCGCTCAATTTATTGTTTACACCAGGAATATGTTGGGCAATGAAATTGATGTTAAATTTTAGTAGTTGTAAAACAAGGGGCCTTATAAAATGCATGATGGTCGGGTGTTTGGAAGTATGTTTGTTAATGATTGCCACAATAGCTTGGTTGTCGCAATGGAAGATGATCTTAGAGTTAGCCATTTTTGGAGCAAAAATACTGACCAAAACAAAAATGGGGAAAAGTTCGAGAACAGTTATGTCTAATTCGGTCCAAGGAGGTGGCCATTTGCCTTGAATCCATTGGGACCCGAAGGTGCCTCCAAAGGCTATTTTTGATGCATCGCTGTATAGGTGGATGTTGTTAGAAAGAGAGGTTCGCGTGTGTCTTATTAATGTAATGCCATTGTAATGCTGTAGAAATTGAAGCCAAATAGAGATATCTTGCTTAACTTGAGAGGTTAAATGGATGCAATGATTGGGATTAGTGATGCCTATTGATAGGTCATGCAGTCTGTGCAGAAATGCTTTGCCGGGACGAACTACAGATGTTGCAAACTGAAGCATGCCAGTGATGGACTCTAGCTCGCGCAACGTGGTTTTGTCTTTTGCCATGAATTCATAGACAGATTGTGTGTATTTGTGTAATTTGTCTGTTGGGAGGCTGGCTGTCATGTTTGAGGTGTCTAGTTGGATGCCTAAAAAGGTTAATGAAGTGCATGGGCCGTGTGTTTTGTGCGAGGCTAGTGGCACACCAATCAAGTTACAGAGTTGTATGAAAATATTTAACTGTTTTTGGCATTGCTGTTGGGTAGGGGCAACAAAGAGGAAGTCATCTAATACTTTTACAACATTGCGCACCCCAAATCTATGCTCCAGGATCCAAATGATGGCTGTGGAGAAGGTTTCAAAAATTTTGCATGAGGAGGAACATCCTTGGGGCAAGCATTTATCATAGTAATAACCTTGCCGGAAGAAGCCTGAGAGGTTGTAAAGAGAAGGATGTAGGGGGATGAGCCGGAATTCGTCGGATATGTCGCTTTTTGATAAATAAGCTTTAGGGGGACACTGTTGTATGAGGTGTATGGCATCAATGATGTTTGCATATGTGACATGAGAGGCCGACTTGGGGATATTGTTGTTAACGGAAGTGTTGTCGTAAGGGAAAGAGAGGTTGTGAAGTCACCTATACTTACCGGAAACGGTTTTTTCACGGAGGGCCAAGGGGGAACATTTGAAAAAGGGGAGTGGTGGGTTGGGAAAGGGACCTTGAAATCTTCCTAAAGAGAGCTCTGAGCTAATTTTTTGCGATACGACTTCGGGGTTGCTTGTGGCAGATGCCGAGTTATTGGATGTAAGAGCTACTTGGTTGCCTTCAAATTGTAAGGAAAACCCCTTTTGAAAACCCGAAATTATATATTGTTTTTGTGAGTAACCAGTCAAAAGTTCAGCGAGAGGTTTGGTCCTTACTGGTGTTGGTAGAGCGAAAATTTTGGCGAGGTGGGGCGGTAAAAAAACGTTGATTTGAGATGGAGGGGCGTGGTCTAAAGGCAGAGTTGGCGTTGTTGCTGTGTGGGGGATAAAGCTGTCGTCGGGTGTGACATGGGTAGAAGGCTGGGTTGTTCCTATTGCACCTTGGGCAGGAGTGGTTGAACGGGCACTGGGGGTTGACGCACCTTTGATTGGCCGAATGGTAGGCAAAACAGTGATGAATGAGTGGGACGGGTGGGATGGGCGAGAGCGGCATGTGATGGAGGGGGGAGGGAGGCAGAAAGTTGGAGGTCAATGCGTATGGCCGACCAAGAACAGAGGGAATATTCCCTGTCTTCACGGAATTTTTGGTCATTCATGAGCCAGTTATGGCCTTTGTGCATTAGAGATTTGATGGTTTTACCATAAGAGAGAAGGTCATTGAGTTGTTCAGGGTGCTTGAGGACATGTATGGCCAAAAAATCGTCCCAAGCAGAGCACCACTCGGTTTCAGACAGAGGTTTGTTTTTTTGGGGAAGAAAATTGAGAGAAGGTGCACTGCCAGGGCCCGTAAGGGACATGGTGTAGCCAGGCTCCATGTTAGGTGCAAGAATAGAGCGGAAATCGACAAATTTGTCATTCCAAATTTTGTTCCGAATTGCTTCTGGAAAGTTGGAGCCAGCCACAACTCCGCCTGAGAAAAGGACGGATCTCTCAACAGATTGTTCGTGAGAGTCAAAAGACTCACCAATAGATGAGGCACAGTCGTTTAGAGCAGCAGCGTCAAGGTATGGGGGAGCTGTTGACGAAGATGGGGGAGCCGTTGACGATGGAGGCTGTTTCACGAGTTGACCCACTATGATAACAAGGCCTGCCACAGTGTCCTGAAGAGATTTGACATGGTCAGCAAGTGAGAGGTCCGGCTCTGCCAATGGGGCAGAAGTAGGCAGGGTAGTGGCAGGTGGTTGGGAGTGATCGGTGACCGACATGTTCTCCCTGAGTCTTGCAGGTGTCTTTTTGGAACGAGTGGGGCGAGGCTCGACTTGTGCTCGGATAGTGGCTGCTGGTTTGTTGGCTACTCGCTGGCGTTTAGCTGATGGCATCTTTTCGGTTGCTGAAAACAAGCACGAGGGAAAGTAATATTGCCAGAGATGAGGCACCTGTGGGGCGGCTAAAAGAAAATGAATAAAGTCACAGCCGTGCCAAGCTAGAAAAATGAAAGCTGTTAAGTATAACAGCAGTACAGTTATGTATGGCAGCAGCCGTGCCAAGCTAGACAAAAGAAAGCTGTTAAGTATAACCGCAGTAAAGTTATGTATGGCAGCAGCCGTGCCAAGTTAGATAAATGAAAGCTGTTAAGTATAACAGCAGTACAGTTATGTATGGCAGCAGCCGTGCCAAGCCAGAAAAATGAAAGCTGTTAAGTATAATAGCAGTACAGTTATGTATGGCAGCAGCCGTGCCAAGCCAGAAAAATGAAAGCTGTTAAGTATAACAGCAGTACAGTTATGTATGGCAGCAGCCGTGCCAAGCCAGAAAAATGAAAGCTGTTAAGTATAACAGCAGTACAGTTGTGTATGGCAGCATCAGTGCCAAGCCAGAAAAATGAAAGCTGTTAAGTATAACAGCAGTACAGTTATGTACGACAGCAGCCGTGCCAAGTTAGATAAAAGAAAGCTGTTAAGTATAACAGCAGTACAGTTATGTATGGCAGCAGCCGTGCCAAGTTAGATAAAAGAAAGCTGTTAAGTATAACAGCAGTACAGTTATGTATGGCAGCAGTCGTGCCAAGCCAGAAAAATGAAAGCTGTTAAGTATAACAGCAGTACAGTTATGTATGGCAGCAGCCGTGCCAAGCCAGAAAAATGACCGGTGGGGGGGGGGGGGGGGGGGGGGGGGGGGGGGGGGGGGGGGGGGGGGGGGGGGGGGGGGGGGGGGGGGCAAGTAAAGTAGGTTGTTGGTGCAGCGTGAAGAAACTGGCCTAGTGGAAAGGCAATACACGTTTCCATGGTGACGGGGTGGTTCTATTTTTCCTTTACATAATTGAACAAATCATAACGAGCTTTACGTTGTACGAGGATAAGAGTCCTGGCGAGTTCGGTTAAGCGGTCCGCCAGTGTGAGGGGCGAGTTCCTGCAGCCAGGTCGTTGGAACCTAAAATAAAATCGGATGATGGCAGGGTGAAGGAAGTGATTTGCAGGCCTTTGGAGCCAGCTTAGATGATGTCATGAACTTTGCGGCTGACCTTGCACTGTAGGTCATTGGTGTGGGGCGCTCCACGAAATGTGGTCGTAAAATCTAAACAAAACTATGGCTTTATAACATTCCGACAGGCTGCATGACGAAAACTGAAAATATATAAAGAAAGCAGCTGGTAGCGTGGAAGTCAGAGGGTGCAAAGATCGCCCCGCTCCCTAAATCAATGGCGAGCGCACTAGCGCAAGTGAGACATGTAACTAATGGCGGTGAAAACATTAATAAGTAATGGTGATGCGGAGTGGGTCGTCAACAAAGGCACGACCATAAAATCAAACCAAGTCATGTGCAACGTTTTCCGCTACGTTAAGGCTTGATTCAAAGTAGCCAAGCAGATAATTGTGTTTATCCAATGGCAAACGGAACAAAGAGGCAAATTTACATAATAATAGCTGAGCGCTCGCCGTGCTGAACTCGCGGCAATTACCGATGAGCGCTTAAAACTGAGTTAAATTCATTGTGTGACGCAGGTTATAAATTAATTCTGAAGTGCTCAAAACAAAAACCAATTACCTTAGTGCGTTCAATATGATGCGGAAAGGAAACTCAAGTAGTAATAAACTGGTAAAACGAGATGGTGATTTTTGAAGGTAAGTGAGCTAGGTGTTGCTTGGTTGAAGGCAAGATTGAAAAGACCAAGGCGACGCTGATCGCGTGATTCGTTGGTAATAAAAAAAATGCGGGGAGCCCTCTTCCCGTTGCAAGGGAAAACCGGATACGGGCGCCTCGTATCCTCCACAAAAAGCGGCTGGGGGGTTGCTCCCCACCAACCTATGTATTTCTTACATGTCATATATTAAGTGGCCTAACAGGGCTAGAAATTAGCCAGATTCTTGAAATTCTATCTGCCCTACAAATTTTCTACCGGCCCTACATTTTAAGTTGTAAATAATGGTAAAATATAAAAATGTACGAGTTTTTATTGTTTTTTAATATTTTATTTTTATATTAAATGCAACATTTAAATCAATATTTACAAACATACAAATTTTCATGATCCTTGACACTCTCCAACTTGTAGTTTCTATTATTCTATATCTATTCATATGGTCCTTTACATTGACCTTCTTTGACGGCAAACGGTCTTCATGCAGAACAGAACATATCTCCGGTGTAACGGTAACATGATTACGCAGACGTCTTGTAGGGCTAAACAGAACATCACTTCCTTCTCGTTGTCATACGAAAGCCATTCGCGTTTTTCTCCTCCATTAATTAACCAGGCAGGAATTCCAGCGTCTGCAGCGCTTCTCTTTTTCATACAGTGCTCTCTGAGCTTTTCTTTCTCTTCAAAATTGCGTTTTAGAACCGTGAACATAACGCCGCATCGACATCTTAAGAAATTGTGTACTGTTCAAAAATTCGCATGCCCTAAAAAATGGCTTGCTTAGAAGTCAACTCGCAAGAAACGCTTAAAGAAAACATGCCATGCGCGTTACGTAAGTCAAACAACTGTTGGTGGGCCTATCGTTAAATGCGCACTGCAATCACATAGTCACGAGGAGCGCGCGAAGAAACATCGCGCACGTATTGATGATATTACGTCTTTCCGTCGCGTTACTTACAAATTTTACTTGCGCGAGAAGAGCTGACTTGCCTAATTTCATAGTCGTATTAATTTTGTTTTGTTGAGGTTATTAAGATTCTAGATAATCATTGCAAATGTTCTTGTATGCATGAATTCAGCTTTTCTGCATAACCTGGCTTTTATCGCAATTTTTATGACTACCATTCACAGATGATACATGGTAAATCAAATTAATGAATTCAAATAAAAATGCCTTTATGCGATGGAAAAGCAGTTACATAAAATTTGTCAACAGGCAGGAAATGGGGAGATTTGTTGATTCGTTGTTGTCAAGTAATCGTTGCACTTATTCAGCTCAGTAGTAGACAAGGCAACTCGCCCCTGGTGTTTGGATGATCTGATGACACCTAAGGACAGCTCGAATTTGAGAGATCGAAAGTAGTAAACAGTGCGGAGCTGTCAGAGGCGGAGTTTCTTTGCCTAGGTCAGTAGGTGTATGTTGTATTTAGATATGAGAGGCTGCCATTAGATAGCTTGGGAGGGAGTGGGGTGGGCCATTGTTCATGTTCTTGTCTTCACAACAGATATCGTGATGGGTCCAAAATTTAACACCGACTGCAGCCACTGATCTATGGATTATAAAGTCTTCACAAACAATCGAGGCACGCTAGTTGTATAACTTTTTATGTGAGCCCATCTATGCCATCGGTTTATTCAACAGTGTACATACTATGGGTCAATAAATTACATAAGACATGATAGTATACAGCCGAGAAGTTTCTTATTTCATGTGTTTATCGGGTTTATGGTTCAAGCGGCGCTCAATCACGCGATTCCCGCTGCAGTTGTAATGAACTGGGTGCGTCGTGTTAGCGCGAAAAAAAATCTACCCGCCAGCCGGGCGGCTAGTTGTTATTATTTACCCGCCCGACTCAAATTTAACCCGCCATTGGCGAGCGTGCGGGTGGTAATTTCGAGCCCTGCCTATGAACTGCATGGAACGACAATCACCTACACTTCTCTGAGGAAGCATTCCACAATAGTACACTACATCTTCTGCAAATAGAATCAAATAATGATTTCAATTTATGATATGGGTAGTGTAATGCAGCTCTAGGTGGGTGGGATGCATCCCTGATTTAGAATGCTGTTGCTAAATATGATCCTTCAAAATTTGCAATCTGAGAATCTCTGATCATGATTACAATTGCACTTTTTTTTAACCGATTATAGTAATAAGTAATTGGGTTCATAATAAATCTAAACTATAATATAATTGGGCAATCCTATCCAATACATGGTATTGGCTACTCATTCAAGGATACGATCACATAGCCGTGCACGACGAGGCTACGATCACCCATACATATAGCTGTACATAGTTTAATGTGCGTTACCCATACATAGCGATTACAGCCCATCCCATTATAATTTGGTTGTATTGCCATGGGTAAATGAAATATTAATTCCCATGTTTACGCCATGCTAGACAGAGCCCTACAAACATTGACTTAATTTATTGCGGGAAACGCCCCCTTCATGGAATGTATCGGTATGGTTTCTTTTTAAATAAATATGCTTCAAATGCTTTTGGTGGCAAAATAATTTAAATGTGAAACTAGAAATTACTCACCAGTTTTTTTAAATATCAAGATGAACACAGACCTCTAAAGAACGACGATACAAAAAGGTAAACAACGTGCAGACGATCTTGTCATTGTCAGATCATAGCAACCAAGACACCGGAAGTAATGGACCTTAACTCGCGCCAAAGTCTCGTCGCCATAACATAACCGCGAGCACGAGTTATTCATCCGTCTACTATCATCTATGATGTCATATAATGATGTGTCCAACTGCATACGTTCATGCATCTATTCACAATTTGCTTCATTAAGTGTCAAACTGACCTCCAATTAATTGTGTATTCTTTATTACATGTTTTATCTGTTCACGACAGAGCATCATTGTCTTGCCTTACATTATATTTATTTTGAGAATTAAACCCATCTTTTAGTGTGAATGATATAAATCCCCCAGGAAACCATGATTAAAACATGGATTAAACAATCTTTAAGCTTTAAATATATCACCTTTATTCAGTTTGCCACATACTAACATGTAGTTACAAAATGAGAAAAAAAATGCAATTTTCTGAAGGATTTGTTAAGGTCAGGACTAGGCAGAGGATGAATTTGATTTGTTGATGATTAAACTTTGATTGCTGTTCACTTGCCTACCTAGGGTCACTTAAATTCTACAAAAAATGTATCCACAATAAAGGCATTCAGAGTTGATTCAGCTGAATAAATTGACTTAATGGACTGAATGTATTGACCTCATAAGGGTTAACAATATAAGGAAATCAATTATCAGGATATCATTATCAAGCAAAGCATATCTACAGATTAAATTTGAACATGATCAGCAGGAACTTTGACAACAGCGTCTTATGTTGCACTATCAGTAATAAACTTTCAACAGGGCCAGTCTTGGTGGGTTTCCATTAGGACACAATTAGTGAATCCATACAACAGCTTGTCCATATGATTCAGCTAAAGATGATTCTCCTGCTGTGCCCCAGCTATAGTTGCACATTCTGTTACACACACAAAGTTAACTTGTCAAACTGCCAATCAGTCTTATATCATAAGAACTAAAGGAAGTCAATGTAAAACATTACACAACATTAATTCTTACCAACCTGATAAGGTTGATCATCAATACAACATGTCACATGAATTAATCTCTTGTTATTAAGTAAAGGAAGTAAAAACTAATCCCCCTCATGTGGCAGAAACTGAATCTACATTTGAATATAAACTAATAGAATATTGGTACAACACTTTGTAAGCCTGATCTTATCAATATGCACTGCAATTATATAACCAATAACCAACCGCCTACCCACCAATAATTAATGTTACCTTCATTCATTGACCACTGATGGCAACTTTAACATTCTCTTTCTGGGTATCCAGAAAACAGCCATTGACTAGTGACCACCAGGAAGGTTGCTATGGAGCTTAGCATTGATAAATATACTAGAATTCAATGCTTGACTGCTCTCCTGGGTTGGCTATGGTGCACTTCCTTCTGTCACTTAACCACTGATAAAATGGTGTCTCATCTACATAAGCCAGCTCTCTTCACCCTTAACCCAAGGTCACATTTACGATTGTACACCTGAAAATCAGTATATAGTGAAGATGAGGACATGCATAACACATCTGATGTTCATCTGGAGTTGATTATGTGACAAAGCTAGATGTTCAGAATAAGTCTACAGCCCAGAGAGCCTAGTTCAGTCATCAGTAACAGGGCTGGAAGTTAACTAAAATGGCCACCCGTCCTGACCTGTCCTGGTGACGGGTGGCCATTTTAGATGTTAACTGGCCTCAAGAAATACTACCCCTCCAAACAAAAAAGATGCCATGTTAGGAGAACCCCAGGTCAGTTACATACTGGGTTGGTGACAAGAACCCCAGGTCTGTGTAACGACTGGCTGGTAATAAAAAGAACCCCAGGTCTGTGTCATGCTGGGCTGGCGATGAGGAGGTGATATGAATTGCAGATAAATACAGAGCAGATTAAGTGTACAACAATGAGACACTATACACAGGTGCATACATCATAACTGCAAGACCATCAATCAGGACCAGGTGGAGCTTAACAGTCATACTGGGTAAACAGAACTTCTGATAAAAAACTTGTACTTAAACAGACTGTTGAAGCCATACTCACACACAACAAAAACAGATAATACTCATTGTTTCGGTCATTTTGGTCATTCTGATGGTTTTAACAAAAATTACATTTAGACATAACATGTCTTTTTAAGCCCCAGTGATTGATATATCTCAACGGAATATGATAAACAAGAGAAGCCAAAACATTGATGAAGCTACAACACTGATGAAGCCACAACATTGACGAAGTCACAAAATTGGTGAAGCCACAGTATTGGTGAAGCCACAGTATTGTTGAAGCCACAATAATGGTGAAGCCACAATATTGATGAAGTTTTAATATTGCTGAAGCCACAATATTGGTGAAGTCACAACACTGATAAAGCCACAACATTGGTGAAGCCAAAATATTGGTGAAGCCACTGGTAAAGCCAAAATATAGGTAAAGCCACAACACTGGTGATGCAACAACATTGGTGAAGCAAAAATTTGGATGAAGGGATAACATTGATGAAGCTACAACATTGGTGAAGCCAAAATATTGATGAAGCCACAACACTGGTAAAGCCACAAAATTGGTGAAGTCACAATATTGATGAAGCCACAATATTGGTGAAACCACAACACTGGTGAAGCCACAACATTGGTGAAGCCAAAATATTGATGAAGCCACATTATTGGCAAAGGAACAGCATTGGTGAAGCCACAATATTGATGAAGTCAAAATATTGATGCAGCCACAACATTGGTAACGCCTCAGCACTTGTGAAGCCAAATACTAATGAAGCCACAGTATTGGAGCAGCCACAGTATAGGTAAAGCCCACAATATTGATGAAGCCACAGTATTAGTGAAGACACAACATTGGTGAAGCCACAGTATTGGTGAAGCCACCATATTGATGTCACAATATTGATGAAGCCACAATATCATTGAATCCACAACACTGGTGAAGCCACAACACTGGTGAAGCCACAACACTGTTGAAGCCAAGATATTGATGAAGCTACAGCATTGGTGAAGCCACAATATTGGTGATGTCACGATATTGATGATGCCACAGTATTGGAAAAGCCACAGAATTGGTAAAGCCACAATATTGATGAAGCCACAATATTGGTGAAGCCACAGTATTAGTGAAGCCACAACATTGGTGAAGCCAAAGTAATGGTGAAGCCACAATATTGATGTCACAATATTGATGAAGCCACAATATTATTGAATCCATAACACTGGTGAGGCCACAACAATGTTGAAGCTAAAATGTTATGAAGCCATAGTATTGGTGATGCCACAGTATTTGTAAAGCAACAATATTGGTGAAGCCACAATATTGGTGAAGCCACAATATCATTAAATCCACAACACTGGTGAAGCCGCAACAATGTTGAAGCCGAAATATTAATGAAGCCACAGTATTGGTGAAGCCACAACATTGGTGAAAACACAACACTGGTGAAGCCACAACATTGGTGATGCCACAGTATTTGTGAAGCCTCAATATTGGTAAAGCCACAACACTGGTGAAGCCACAACATTGGTGAAGCCATAACATTGATGAAGCCACAACACTGGTGAAGCCACAGTATTATTGAAGCCACAGTATTGGTAAAGCCACAGTATTGGTGAGGCCACAATATTGGTGAAACTACAATATTGATGAAGCCACAATATTGGTGAAGCCACAATATTGTAAATCTACAAAACTGGTGAAACCACAATATTGATGAAGTTGTGAATTTACCATTAACATAAAATTTGTTTTCATGGTGGTTAAGCACATGGACCTTAATATTGCAAATGTAACTCATTATGTAGAATAGTGAGGAGGTCATGTGGCTTCATCTACATTACTGTCAGTAATGTAGACGAAGCCACATGACCTCCTTTCTATTCTTATCTTTAACTATTCATTTATATCAAATCACCAAATGTCATGAAATGAAAAGTCTAAAGAATATTTCTCTTCACTTAGCAAGAGCCTAGTGGCCCTAAAGCAAACCACTGCTCCATTTGATATGAGGAGGTGTCTTGCAGAGATAGATGAGCATAATTGAGATGTTTGGACAGCTGATACTGTTGCCCATCTTGAACAAATAAATTTCCTAAATTGGGCAGATTAACCAACACAGAGGATATTAATCTCCAATATGATTCAATTGAGATACTGGGTCCATAATATTAAACCCAGAACAGGAGGTAAAGCAGTTAATCACTACCAGATTGTGAGTGCTGCTGAGCAAAATGTCATCACAAACACCTAGTCAATCTCACTGCCTAACAATAAAGACAGAGAACCTATGGCTATTGAACTCTGCTGCTTTTGACATTAACAAAGTATGACAGCATTTAATCATAGCTTTTATAGTATATCGTTGTATTCAATGACACACCAGGGCTGAATAATAACTTCCAAACCCACTTGTCTAGCAACAATAGTCCATCCCCAAGTATGCAAAAAGTTTTAGCATTTAAGCCTAATTATTTAAGTTATTAAGAAATGATTCACCCTAACACCCATGAGCTAATAATAACTTAGCTACATTTTTCCTGGAACAAGCAATTTTAATTTGCTTTTATTTAGCAAGTCAGAGGTCAAGAGCCATAAAGCTATGAGTTAAAGTTTGCAAGATTTGGTCAATATGAAGTTGCAAGCTTGCATTATAAGAAAACGTGCCATCAAGAATTATTCCCCATTGAGTAAATCACTCAGGAACAAAAGGTCATGCAGCGCTGATATTTACTTTGTAAGTGATCATCAATATAAGAGTGGTTCATGTTTAATTTGTGACAGGTATTCTCTATTTGGTTAACATAGCTAAGAAATATTTTTCAAAAATGTCACAATCAATATATGAGTGACTTGCATTATTAAGAAAATGTGACACCAAACGTTTCATGCAGACAGATTGACAGGGCAAAACTGTACTGTGTCATGTGTGATTTCAGATATGCTTAATACCCCTATCAACACTAGACCAGATGCACAGCTTTTAAGACTAACTGACAGATGACCATGGCATTTATAGCTTATACATGATATATTCAAATGATGTGATTGTACTATTGAACACTTGTTTGGATAACAAACATTGAACATTTGACAACAATTTTACTACCAATATTGATGTGGCTGATACCCTGACAAAAGAGGCTCTGGACTTTAAAAACCTACCTGGGTTCTAATTATTTGGCAAGCCGCTGTTGAACTTGGCTGTCAGCTAAAACTAGCACAGTTTGTTTTGGATAGCTATTATTGAGATACAGATAGGATCATTCTCCTGACTTATTGATGGCAAAAGTTGTGACCATATAACACATAATCAACCTTATAGGAATGTAATAAAGAACTCATGTTTTAGTGTATTACAATGATGCATAATATTAGCAGATCATGCTATTTCCATGTCCAATAAAAGTACTTTAAAAGGTAGGTTAAAGGTCACATTGCTGATGCAGGTATATTATTCAAGAATGTTGAAAGCAAATTATCACTCTACTCCAACACATTTGAAAGAGTAACCCCACCCCACTAACGCACTACCACCAGAGTAGTTATAACTTATATAGCTCCGGTCGTAACGGTAACATGAATTTCAACGCAGACGTCTTGTAGGGCTATAACTTATATAGTGTACTATGACACTAGTCCATCATAATGGCTAGGGGTGGCTAGTGTCATAGTCCACCATACAACATTGATAGTTACAGGGCATAAAGTCTGAAGTCTGTTTGGGTTATTGTGATACCGGAGCGGATTAGGCAATGTTTACATCTGACAGATGACAGCAAAAGCCGTAAGCAATAGTCGATACGGATAAATGAACTTTAGGAAATATATTTAAAAACAAATAATTGGTAATCAATAGATCTATCCAACCAAACTACAGGCATCTAGTCACATTAACGTGGTATCTGGGTATTGTTTGCCGTTGGAATGGTGTTCGTGATCGGCAAGTGTGAGTGTGAACGGTAGAGCCCACGTGCGGAACAGCCCGGTGAAGCTCGCTTACCACTGTAAACAGGTAAACTACGGGTATTTCGTAATTTGTCGTACATGAAATTTCTTTCCGCAACAATAACGTTCATTGTCACATGAATGATATTCAATCTATAAACGTTAGAATCATACTGACCGAGCGAGAATCACATGAAAACAGTGCGTGTAAAATTGTCATAGCTGACCGATCGTCTTTGTTTATGTTCGCTCGTGTACCGGAAATTCCACGAGGCATGGCAGGCTGGAATAGTTACAATACCAAAATGTACCTCAGCTTGAGCCCGCGGGTGCGTTAGTGGGAACATTTGGATTTTACGACACGAGCCAACTGATAACACAGAACAATCTTTTTAATTAATCACTTGATAAAAACAGTCCGTTGATACGATATGATTTCATTGATTACTTGAAACTTTGCACATCATAGTCATAGATCGAAAAAACCGGTATTTCATTTCAGTGAGATTCTCAAAACATTTTAAATGCTGATCTGCGTCTAGAATTACCAGCTTAAATACTATATTTGCTCCTGTTTATCTTAATTAAACATTATCAGACGGATATATACTGAGAAAAAAACACCAAAAATGAGTTGACAAAGACTTACAACCACGAATTTCCCAGTAAATTTTTTTTTATATCCGTCCATAAAGATATTTGAGCGTGTGCCGCCCGTTATTCGTAAATCTGCTGATTTATATATTCATTCAAAATTTGTATGTTTTTCATTTCAAGCGATAATTTAAAACAAAGAATTGTTCATTGATGTTAAAAGTCACACAAATCATGAATCTAAGTTTGAAGCAAATATACATCGAACAAAGCCATATATGACCGATTATTCAACATGGCCAAAATGGTCGTTTTGGCCAAAATGTAAATTCAGGCAAATGCATTTAACGCCAAGAAAAAGTGGATAGTTATCCCTAATAATAAGATTCCAACCTTAGGAGGAGTAGTAGCAAATACAGTTACGATTTTGTGGGGAAGCGCAGTTGTGTAAGCCTATGGGATGACGCTGACTATTTTGGCCCAATGATCATCGGCCAAAATGGTTGGTGATTCGTACCAAAATGGTCGGACTTGATTTTTGTTTCGAGCACTTATCTATAACTTGCCCCGGTCGGACGGTTATATAAATATACGTCTACTCGGAAGTCTTTTACGGCTAGGGGTATACATAGAAATACAGGTATCGTGAACTGTGCTGTAAACTGATTCGTAATTAATATTTCCTCCCGAAAATTATTGGGGTTTAAGTATGGTCTATTCTGACACACAGACACACATTCTCCTGAGCAGAGGATGCTGCTCGTACCTCTGCTCAGGAGAATGGGACACACACAGAGACGCACACACAGTCACACCCACCAACACACACACTCATACACGGACATCCACACACAAACCGACACACATTCGCACACATACACGGACGCCCATGCACATAGACACCCATAGACACAAGCTGCTTTCATGAAAACAACACCTGAACAACCAATCCAAATTATCGCTTATCTCTGATTCCAGGTTAACTTTCGCAACAAATACGAGGGGCTCAGTGAAAAAGGTCAACACATTATTTTTCTATGAAACTGGAAGGTTCTAGCAGGGTTTGAATAAAGATAACGTAAACTGAATGTGAAAAGCCAAATGGCTTAGGGGTAGTGATGATTAATTGTGATAAGGGCATGGTATATAATAGCCCCAAAGCAGACTGTGATCTCTCAACTGCAGGAAGACTCTACTATGTGGAAATTGTTTCTTGTCGCCCTCAGCTGCCTTTACGGCGCAACCCGTGCATATCACGGCACAGTTCATTGCGCTTACGGCCGTGACGTCATCGTCCATTTGTTTGAGTGGAAATGGACAGACATTGCCCGTGAGTGCCCCCGCCTGGCCAACTGGGGATACTGTGCGGTCCAGGTAAAAAAAGCAAATTACATTGATTGAGATCAACAAAGATTGCAATATTATGACTTAACAATACCTTGTTTCATAACTTAACAACGCCCTGTTCATTTATTATGGAGCATAATATAAAAATATGTTCAATTAAAGGGCATAATTCTTCGGTCCTTCATGTAACAACTTACCATCTTTTTGTTAATTAACAATACGACCTGTAACGATATGCGGTGTGTATTCCAGGTGTCGCCGCCCCAAGAGCACGCATTGATCACTGGTGTGGACGGAGTTAACTACCCCTGGTGGCAGCGTTACCAACCTGTCTCCTACAAGATGGACAGTCGGAGTGGATCAGAGTCTCAGTTCATACAGATGGTACAAGCTTGTAACGATGTCCGCGTCTAGTGAGTGCAATTGACATGTCATAATGCGAGATACACATTTGTGAGACATATACCAGGATAAATAGATAAACAGACATCATTTTATAGACATATATTAATTAACATATACGTCAGCAGAATTGTTCCAACCTTACCACAAATTTCCAATAAATGGATTCACTACGAAAATACCAACCTAACAAAATAAAATATGTTTTTTAATCAACTCATGGGTAAAAACGAAGGAAAACAATTTTCGCTTAATTTATAGGAAATGTTATAAAACAGCTATTTACAATTTTATGAAAATATATTCGTTTACGCGGTATGCGAAGCGTCTTTTTCGTCTGGAATAGACATCACGTGATAATCATTTTGATGACTTGTCCAGCATATATGTCGACGCCATCATTAATCACATGACTGGAGGCGGAAGTGGCACTGGTTCTGCCGGAAGTTGGTGGAGTGGAGACGAGCAGTCCTATCCAGGCGTCCCTTTCGGAAACAACGACTTCCACGGCTCAGTAGAATGTCACACCCACGATTTGAATATCCACGTAAATTACTGCCTCACTTTCGTCCGATATTTAAAATCCATTAATGAAATTTTGATATAAAACTTTTACGGATGACGTAGATATTGACTTCGAATGAACATTACCTGATGAATCAGTTGCCCTTTCATGAAATATATGACACACCTATACAGCAGCTTCGCAATAGGTGGTCACATTCATGCGCCCTTCTTATGCTGCAGGATTACAACAATGCGAACGAAGTACGCTTTTGTAGGTTGGTGGGCCTACGTGATCTTCGCGTGGGGTCTCAGTGGGTCCGCGACCAGACGACAGGTTACATGAACAAGCTCATCGATTGGGGAGTGGCCGGTTTCCGAATTGACGCCTGTAAGCACATGTTTCCAGGAGATCTACAGGTTGGCGAGATACTTCTATGAATCTCATTTGTTGTGCTATGAAACCACCGCCATTAAGTCAAGTAGAATTTATAATGGTGGGTCTAGATCAAATGATATAATACACCCATATATCCCCCCTTTTCATCTTCCATAAGACACCTCGTCGCGTGATTGCCGCACGCTTAGAAAAAATAATGATGTGTGACGTTTCTGATGTGTGCAGGCAGTCTGCGATAATCTCAACTATCTCAATACACGGTGGTTCCCTGGAGGAACGCGACCCTTCGTCTTCCAGGAGGTCATTGACCAAGGTGGAGAGGCTATCTCCGCAGGTGAATATACGGGAATAGCAAGGGTGACAGAATTTAAGTACAGCACCAACATCGGCCCAATCTTCAGGAAAATAAATGGGCAAAGATTGTCATATCTGCGCAACTACGGCGAGGGTTGGGGATTCATGGGTGGAATGAGTGCTGTGGTTTTCATTGATAACCACGACAATCAAAGGGGTCACGGGGGTGCAGGAGCGGTCCTCACTTACAAAGACGCCAGGCTTTACAAGATGGCCACCGCTTATATGTTAGCCTGGGCTTATGGTTACGCGCGTGTTATGAGCAGCTACGCGTTTACCAACAGCGAGGTGGGGCCCCCTAGCGACTGGAACGGCAACACCAATGACGTCGAGTGTTTCAATGGTGAGTGGGTTTGTGAACACGCTTGGCGCCAAATACACAACATGGTTACTTTCCACAACGTCGCATTGGGACAACCCGTTTCCAACTGGTGGGACAATGGATGGAACGCCATTGCTTTCGGCAGAGGCGACAAAGGTTTCTTCGTGATAAATAATGAAGATTTCCCATTGGACATGAGTCTGCAAACTGGGCTCCCAGCCGGAGAATATTGTGACGTCATTTCCTGTGAAAGCAATCGCCCGCCTTGTGGAGGGTGTAACATTGTTAATGTTGATGGAGGAGGCATGGCACATTTCCATGTGTCCAACCAATGGACGGACCCAATGATTGCTATTCACGTTGGTAATCGAATAATTCATGAATCTGAATGCATAGCTGGTATTTGATACAGGTAACTGACATATGAATCCAATAAATTGATAAAAATCAATAGTCTGGACAACTTCGACATACCGTGATTATCCTATGAACGCATAATGAAATGTACCATCAAAGTCTAAAGTGGTTGTATTCAAAAAGGTAACCAACGATTCGTAGAAACAATGTGAGAAATACGTGCTTGGTGGAATGAAGCAATATTTCAATATATTCCGTTGTTGAACATGATTATACCGACCTCTATCACCCCAAATAATAACACACTATGTTGTTGTATTAAAATAATGATTTAACAGCATAGTATAATCACATGGACTATATGGCGGACTCATTACTAGTCATACTTCAAAGCAATAACAAAGAGAAAATAAATTAGGATTGACGATATTCGACATGCCAAAGATGTTTACACTTTCGATAATCATACTTTAACCAGTGAGGTTACCATGGTTACACCCAACGTCTCGTCCCGCTGATAACCCACTTATGATTCGCTAACCACCTGCACTTTTGACATGACATGATTTTCTGGATTGGTTTTGTGACTACGTTCTTGGGAAACTCGACCATCTGTAAGAACCCACGGTTCTCACAAAATGAAGGTGAGGAAAGTATAACGGCAAACGACGGGACAATAAATTGTGATTTGAAGATCCCAGACCAAGTGTTCGCTGGGCGGAGCCAAGTTAACTTGCGGATTTAAAACCATGATATTTGATACCATAAACAATCTTATGACATGCATGTAAGGCCACCCGACCAATCACCTCCTTGGTTTATTGTTTGGATACTCTGTGATATGGGGAACTAACAAGGTTAGTATTCTCAAAAATTGAGCTAACTCACTGGCGATGAAATATTCGCCACAATACACAGTGTGATGATTATTTGAAAAAGAGGGTTTTTTTGTAATACATCATCGGATAAAAATATGAGGCAATCGAAAGAATATGGTGGCAACATTATATGGCCACTACTTTATACATCATCTAAGGATATAATGACGTCATTTAATGACAATCGTGGTGGCTCAATATCGCCATGAATTTGTTAAATGATATTTGTAAAGCCAGGTTTTACACTGTGGAGTATATTCTTTCATGGTTAAATTATTACGCGTTACATTATATATTACTGCGAAGCTTATTTGAAAACTATAACATTTCGTAATACATCAGTTCAATGAATTATCACCCCAACAACACGTTGACACATTACTTAACTTAATTACCTAAACCCATACAATTAAAAGCTGGGATTAGCGTTGCTCCGGTCGAACGGTAATATGAATATATACCAGACGTCTTGCTAGGGTTAGCGGAAATTCTGTTCCTTACGTATGGTACAATGTTACTGAGGACGAGGTCATCTTGGATCGCGTGGCTCGTGTGTATCATCTCCTAAGCGTCTGTTGTAGAGAGCAATATGACATTGCGAGTGAACTTGAGGAGTTTCGCCCGGGTGGTTGGGGGGGGGGGGATGGATTGGGCACTTGGCCTCATTTTGGATAGGGGTGTGTCGCGGGATCTCGAAAACCCGTACCCGCCGTACAAGGTCAAAATGGCCAAAAGCATACCCCGTCGTACAAGGTATTATGCGAATGTATAACCCGTCGTACAGATTGAACCTGAAAAAAATACCCCGTCGTACAAGTATGAGGCCCAAAAACCCGTCGTACAAGTCGAGAGGCCGAAAAAACATACCTCGTCGCCCGGCACATATATACTACCTCTATACACTTAAGTGCCACACTCCCCCCATCCCCCCGGGGTTTCGCCCTAGATATTTTCGCATTACCCTGATCTGCGTCCCAGACTCAAGGGGTTCCACTACGCTTCTTGCCCTAGAGTCTACGACAAATCAAAATCTAAAACTGATGCGTCCGAGTATTAATTCGACATGTTCGTTAATCTTCGTGACAGCCCCAGCTTGACCAATCAACGCAGAGGTTGTGACCCGGATTGCGCGCGTCCGACTCATAAAACTGACTTGTGGTACGCACCCGCGGTTTTCTGTGACGTCATCTTCTTTGTCATAACAGTGTGCATACGTAATACAAGCGGTTAAAGAGACCAGCTGATCGTCTGCTTCTCTCGCCTACGTGTCGCTCAGCGTGAAACAACAACTCGGAGCGTTGCTGAATACGTGCCCGGCTCATGAAAATATATCTCGTCTAGCAGGACAAATTGACAGGGAAAGTCACTGGTCCGACGGGACAAATCACTTGTCCCGGATAAGCGGGCAACCGTTTCCATTAAAGAAGCCAATGCAGCCCAGTTAAGCGAGCAAAATGACGAGCGAATCCGTCTCACCTACAATCGAACATGATAGGCTGCGACTCATTCTCCTGGAGCAGAGGACACACAAGTTTATATTTATATACATATATATACATGTATTAACATACATATATAAATGTACATATATATATACATTTATATAAATACATATATATGTATAGTCAATATAAATGCAGCAATAGTATATATATATATATGTATATCTATACATATAATATGCATACAAATATATATCAGTATGTGTATAAATATATATATATATATATATATATATATATATATATATATATATATAGAGAGAGAGAGAGAGAGAGAGAGAGAGAGAGAGAGAGAGAGAGAACAAAATGGAGACATTATGACCCGATCCTTACACAAAGCATACATAGCTACGTTATGACCCGTCTTCAAGACCAATTTAGAAAACAAAGTATAAATAGCCGTGCATGACGTCTTATACTACCGTCTGACCGGGGCTAAGTATAAGACAAGGATGAGAGGCCGTTGTGACCATGTAACCTGTTTGAGTTAATTGACAACTACAATAGTATAAATAACAAGCTTCAATACATTAGCTATTTGATCATAATAACTATTTGGATAAATAATCATGCAAAATCTTGGGAGGTTTTCTGGTCCTGGTTGATCTATCTTTTATGGCTCTGTCATAGGCATATCGAAGCCGCGTAGATCATGTGATTCACAGGAATATTTTGTTTTACACCTTTGATCCAACTCCTCCCATCCCCTAGAGTAACCTGAGTACCACTGACTTTTGTATAACCTCATTTTAATCCATCTTTCCGTGCATGTTTCGAAATTTTTCACCTTCTTTACGTCACCAATCTCTACGGGAAATGTTTGACACCATGTTTTCTTTCTTGATAGTTCTATTGATTGATAAGATTCAATGTGATCAGCTGATGCTTTCAGAGCTACGACACTAGGATCTGTGCGGGCTTTTCTGTTGCATTATTCAAATGGGGAGTTACACCGTGACATAATTCCCTTCTACCAAATTGAATACCTTCTTTTACAATGCGATTGATTCTGTCACAGAAATCATTTGCTTGTTGGTGATGCAAAGAACTATATATGCGCTAATTCTACATTTCTGAAGATACTCATTCATCTGCGCACAAGACAGGTGCACACCATTGTCAATGACTAAATATTCTGTCGTCTTCCCTCACGAAAACTTCCTCTGAGAAATTCAGAAATAAAGTACCCCTAGTGCCCTGTCCAGGTTTTTTTCTGCTCTACTCTGGCTTCAATTTGTAACAATAATATTTGAGATTGGACCTATTAAACAGCCCGTTTCCATGATATCATTCGGCTGGCTATTAACAAAATGTACCTTTTGCGGTCGCACCAAACGCAAACATGAACTTACCGGAAACATCCACGTAAATGAGTGAATAAGAATCTTTGTATCACATTTTAATGAGATCGCTCCAGTAAGTGACACAGTTGCCTCACCATCGCATTCATCCTCGTCGTCGCGATATCACCTCGTAGAACCTTAATTATGATATTACCATTGCCATTAGCACAACCCCACAATGATTGCCCCCCCCCCCCCCCAATGGTTTGGTGAAAAAATCTGTGCAACAAGTACTGCCCTCTTGTCCGAGCGCAAACCCGTGTTCACCCTTCTATGCAAGCCAAGCCCTACGTAGACGTCACCGGACGACTGAACCCAACGCATTGCAAAAAATCAGCGAGTTATTTGGTTTCATCGCATGTTTGGATGCCAGTGATCAATTTGCACTTATAATCACTATTGATGTATTCAGCGAGGCATTTGTCCTTCATAAATAAGTTAGTGCCTTCTGCAAACAGTACTGAATGCAACCTCGTTCCAAATATGGGTCTGAACAGTCTCTTTAAACTGTCGCGATCTTATCTATCATCAGTTATGTATAGTATGCGGGCGGAAGCCAAATTTATTTTTTCATTAAGCGTTCTGCTTTTTTTGATAGATATCTTTACTCTGCAATACATTATCTTAAGCTGTCGCGATCTTATCTATCAACAGTGTAGAGTATCAGGGCGGAAGTCAAATTGATTGTTTTGTTAAGCGCGAAGTTAATTCAGAGCGCGTTATGATTTACAGCTAACATTCGTGTGGTTCATGGTTTTAGGGAGGCACCGTTATCGATAGAACGACAAAACTGAATAAAACAGATTTCCAAAATAGATCATGAATATTTCCAGTCAAATAATAACGTTAAAAACTTAATTTTCCATCATGTAAACTTTGCGGCACAAATTAGAAGATGGCATTACTTACGTCTGCGTTAAATGTAGTAATGTAATAACGAAATGATCCCTGATTGCCCTCTTTTAACCTGTCGCGAACTTATGGCTTTTGTAAGGGAATGCTTCATTATAAGCTGCCTGTATTCTATTATGGAAGTGTGAGAACGCTTGCTACGCGTCTTGAATATCCCCCAATGCATGAGCTATGATAATAATGATTTCACATCAGGTTTGTGTGGCTGTCAGGAAATGAAGACAGACATCTTTCATTATATCACAGTAAATCAAAACTGTTGCTATATAATCATTATTAAATGAACATAACTGTCTATCTCTTTACAACTGGGCAAACTAGATATAATTAAGGCATGCTAATGTAATTAAATCAACAAGCACTCAATCAAATAGTTGAAGTCCCATTAAAGAGTTTTTGATTGCACTTGAGCATGTCTTGAGCGCAAAAGGTTTAGTCAGGAGAAAATATCCAGTCAGGAGAAGAGACTTCGAATGACTGAAGGTCATAACAAGAGATGTGTAGGTAGGAAAGAGAACCACGAAACAGATATACAGTAGGCAGTGTCACTATGACAGAGTGGAAGGGCACTCGATCAAGGAAGCCGTCCTTGATGGAGGATCTGTGTGTGTGTGTGTGTGTGTGTGTGTGTGTGTGTGTGTGTGTGTGTGTGTGTGTGAGAGAGAGAGAGAGAGAGGTCTACGGGCAGTGGGTAACATGTAGCAGAAGTGGGTGAGGTCTTTAGGCAGTGGGTGAGATGTAGAAGAAGTGGGTGAGGTCTACAGGCAGTGGGTGAGGTCTACAGACAGTGGGTGAGATGTAGAAAAAGTGGGTGAGGTCTATAGGCAGTGGGTGAGGTCTACAGACAGTGGGTGAGATGTAGAAGAAGTGGGTGAGGTCTATATGCAGTGGGTCAGATGTAGAAGAAGTGGGTGAGGTCTACAGGCAGTGGGTGAGATGTAGAAGAAGTGGCTGAGGTCTATAAGCAGTGGGTGAGATGTAGAAGAAGTGGCTGAGGTCTACAGACAGTGGGTGAGGTCTACAGACAGTGGGTGAGATGTAGAAGAAGTGGGTGAGGTCTATAGGCAGTGGGTGAGGTCTACAGACAGTGGGTGAGATGTAGAAGAAGTGGGTGAGGTCTATATGCAGTGGGTCAGATGTAGAAGACGTGGGTGAGGTCTACAGGCAGTGGTTGAGATGTAGAAGAAGTGGGTGAGGTCTACAGACAGTGGGTGAGATGTAGAAGAAGTGGGTGAGGTCTACAGACAGTGGGTGAGGTCTACAGACAGTGGGTGAGATGTAGAAGAAGTGGGCGAGGAGCAGAAAGGGGCAGAAAAAGAATGTAAGGCAGTGGGTGAGGTCTAAATGATACAATGTTACCAAGACAATTGAAATGAAAAAAATTGAACCCTGGAGTTATTTACAATGTGATGAAGCAAATGGGAATGCAATATTTGTAACAATGTGCAGCTGCAATGCTAGCTTCTGTCTGCATCAGGTGCTGGTGTGTTGGCAAGGATGATTTGTGTTCCATTCCGCTTGGGGTTGAGGTCCTGTAGGCCTGTGATGATACCGTAAGGATGCAGGTGGTAGATGAAAAACTCCAAGTTGTACATGTTTTCCACCGTGATGTAATGGAAACTGATCGCGTAGTCACTGATAGAGTTGAGTCCCTGGGGCGGACATACACACCCTAATTCATGTCGTGCCTTATTCTATATAGAGGATTACTAACAACTTACCTGGTATATTAACCGTCAAGCGGCTTTTCACATTGAAATGCTTCATTGTTCTTCCGATACAAGTTGCTGACACGAAAATGTATTTCTTGCTCAGTACTAACAACCATTTAATCACTGGCCTCAAGCCAAATGCAATACAGATCTGAGGTTACCTCTGTAGAATGATCTTTTGCTTACCTTTTTGGCTCCAAATTTGTCGTACTGAAGATACCAGTCTGGGTAACCACCATGAATAAAAGTGGCCGCGTCAAAGCAGTGGAATCTGGACCTGCCCAAGGCGTCGCGCGAGTCGCCCAGCTTGACATTGAGTCTTTCCATGCACCGCCCCCATTCCACATCTTCTGCTCCTTGATCTTTGGCACATTCACCCTTACTTCTGTTGCCAAACCTCGACAAGGCTTCTTTACTTATAACATAACCTCCCCCCGCCGCTAGGATACCCCTGGTTAACGATCACCTTAAAAGCATGGCCGAAATAAATAGGCTCCGTTGGTTTATAACTGGAGAGGAGATATCGGAGGTTTTCCATGATGACGTAAGAATCATCGTCTGCCTTCATAAACCAATCAGCATCGTCTTTGTGATGTTTGTACACATAGTCAAAAGCCGCCATGGTCTTCGCTGTTAGGTGGTCTCTTCCATGCTCAATCTCAATGTCTATGGTCCCTTCAAATTTGTCGTCTTTCTTGTCGCTTACGAAGAGGAGCTTATTGCACCTGGAAGCGACAAATGGCCCTAGAGCTCTATTATCTCAAAATATCATCACATTAAACTGGATAAGGATGATTGTGTTCAAAAGTGGGGCTTTGACAATGATGTTGCTCAGCCAACACATCTCTCCCTCCGTCTCACTCCCTGTATATATATATACATACGTGACCCCTTTATTCAGAGAAGCATATCTTTATATATATATATATATATATATATATATATATATATATATATATATATATATATATATATATATATATATATATATATATATATATATATATATATATATATATACATATATATATGCATTTATATATGTGAATATATATATTCATACGTGACCCCTTTATTCAGAGAAGCATGCGACGATGCAGCTGGTCCTGACTGTTACCTGACATCACTGTTTATCAGTGAGTTGTGTAATGACTTGATAATGGGGATCTTATCGCTGGCAAAGACAGCATATGCTTTGATAACCAGCAGCCTAAAGAGGGCGCTACAGGCTGTGGCTTAGTTAAACAAACGTTACAGGTTGTGGCTTAGTTAAACACACATTTCTACCAGTTTGCCACAGTCCATGAGACAACAGCAGCTTGACTCTACC
Source organism: Urechis unicinctus (assembly GCA_034190875.2). Taxonomy (NCBI): domain Eukaryota; kingdom Metazoa; phylum Annelida; class Polychaeta; order Xenopneusta; family Urechidae; genus Urechis; species Urechis unicinctus. The sequence continues at coordinate 27,428,151 of CM067346.1, forward strand.
CCACTACACACTACCTGAAATAGGCCAGCCACCCGTAAGTCACCCGATTCTACATCAACCACCAGACTCTACCCACCCCATCAACCCTTATTCCACTCCATACCTATCTGACCCCACTCCACTCCAACCCTACCCCACTGCACCCCTACTTTACCCCACTTCATTCGTATCTTACCTCACTGCACCCAAATGCATTATTACTTTACCCCACTGCACTCCTATCTTACCCCAACGCACCTCTACTTTACCCCCTGCACTCCTATCCTACCCCACTGTTTTCCTCTCTTACCCAACTCCACCTCTACTTTACCCCACTGCACTTCTATCTAACCCCAATGCACTCCTATCTTACCCCACTCCATCTCTACTTTACCCCCTGCACTTCTATCTTACCCCACTGCACTACTATCTTACCCAACTCCACCCGTACCTCACACCGACCTAAATCACCCCACCCGACGTCACCCCAACCCACCACGACCAAAACCCACCCCACCTCTACCCCTTCATGTCAATCTTACCTCTTCCCCCACGTGGCTTTGACGTGTTTAGCTTTGGCGTCCAGGTTTTCTGGTGCTGTCATTATCCAACATAAGACGCGGATATCTTGCGAAAGTTTGTTCGCCACAGCTGTGTCATCTACACACACACACACACACACACACACACACACACACACACACACACACACACACATAGATACCCTATGACCACAACAAACCCACAACACCAAACTTATTAGCATATAAACTTAAACAAGTACGCACTTTCATCAAAATGTATGCCATTCGCACTAATTTTTGCCCACATTACGCTGAATGTTCCCATTTTCACTCTTGATATATTGAACATTCACATTCACTCTAGATTGTCATATCCATAAACAAATTTGCCAAATTGTTTAACGGAAAATTACATGTGATATGTGACATGACCCTGCCACCAAGTTCACATCCTATTAATATCGATTTCAATGATCAGATTCAGTTTTCAAACATCGCGAATATAAGATGCATCCCCTCTTTAAACAACTGATTTTGTCGTAAATTGTGCATCTTATACAGGAGATTACATTTTAAAAAGTATGCTTAATAAAGTCAGAGACTCATTGACTAAGCAACAGATTGTGCTGTCTCTCTTTGCAAGTATGGTGAAACTTTGTTCCCTTCTTACTTACCATGGTGATGTAAGCCATCCTTGAAATCTTGTATTTCATCAGGAATAGGAGCCCTGTTGACTTCATCGTGACTGAGTGGAGATCGGAAAGTGGCCGCCTCAAGTGGTCTGGGGCTGTCTGTTGTTAATGCACTAACGGGGTCGACATGTGTGATGTCCTTTGCGAAAGGCACGAGAGTAGTGAGAGAGAAATTGGATGCAAGGTAACTGACGAAAAAACCAGCAACGATGCCCACCAGGAATGTTATGCCAACCACGTAGGACTGAATCGCCATGATGCCACAACAGTTGATCTAGGCCTGTAGTGTGCAGACTGAGCTAAATACTCGTTGAGGCTGGCCTCCTTTGAGTGGCCAATGAGTAGACGGTACTTCGATGATGCTCAGCTGTCAGATCAAGGCTCTCACCCAACTCTCACCCAACTCTCATGTCTGATGATCGTGAATCAGTCTGATTGAACAGAAGTTTATTTGTAGGCATTCGGCTTAGACATTGATATGTTACAAAGCAGCATTGTCATTTAGCAACGTAAACAATACAATGAGAGCCACGTCACAATTATGTTGAATATGACTTCATTTATTTTAACTATGTAAGGCCAATCAGAGGCTAGGAACAAGTATATATGTCATGGAATATATGCAGTATTATTGATCCTGCTGCTGGGTAGTGTCAAATCAATTAGAACAACATCAAGTCATACAACATCATACAAACCATCATCAGAACTTACACAGAAATGAAATTTCCAACCAACCAAGATTAGGGCTACATTTATTTTAACTATGTTAGGCCAATCAGAGGCTAGGAACAAGTATATATGCCAGTGACCAACCTTAGGGACATCAGTGGGATACACATGGGACAGTAATTGACACAACTAATGCCAACTTCTTATATAGGAGTATTATAGATAGCAGTGGCTCCTGCA
>CM067346.1:27430357-27441939 GCA_034190875.2 Urechis unicinctus
ATTTCGTTTGATCCATCATCAAACATATATGTGTCATCACCTAGTGTTTTCGGTGGTTTTCCCTCATTACTGCCATATATTCTGCCTTCATTGGAGCGTGTGTGATTATTCATTCAGGTAATGGATTAGTCAGAACTGAGGCCTAAATATGCTTCAGTTAACATGGAAAAGTAATGAGCATTCCTTTAGTAATTGAATATATATGAACCGTCAACCAATAGCCTGGATCTGACCATAATTTCATGTGAAAATGTTGGTTTTACAGATATATTAGCTCAATAGTACATAAACCTGCATTGATCTTCTTGTTCCAAAATGAATGCAATTAGCTTTTTACTCACAGGTTAGCTACGTCAGACTATATTTTGCACAATTTGATCTAGGTTCAATGCGGGAGAATATGTGCTAACATGTTTTATTTTAAGTTGAATAATACTCTTACCCAGTAACGAACAAGTCGTCTAATCAGTATAACCGCTATCTAGTTAGTATTGTGCTTGACGAAAGGCAACCACAGCCATCAAGCACTCCATAATAATACTACTACTCTCCGACATCATAAAACCGTGTCTGTCTACATACATGGTTAAAATTGATGTAGCAAAATCCTGATATCACGCAACCACGGTTTTCATTCTCTTGCTTAGTCGGTTCATTTGTATAATTGGTTCATTTACTTGTAAAAATGGTTCCCACAGAGCATATACATTACTTACCACACAGGTTGAATATTCATCATCAGTGTATATACACTCAAACGTCTCCGAGTTATAGATGTGTCATATCAATCCAGAATACGCACTGCGGCTCATGCTTACACAACCGTTGTGATTAATTATTAAACTGAAAATTTATCACTGGTGATCTCAACGATTTACCTATACCTCATCGAGCACAGTGCGATTATCACCCCAAAGCCAGGATTTGTCATCGCATGTATCATAAAGAGCGTAAAGGACACGTAACAAAGAATTAAATCAAGTCCACCAGCGTACCCACAGATAGGACTCCAACCCGAACAGTTTCATGATTAAACCAGCGAGACCATTTGAGTCTACCGAAATACTGTTTATGGTGTATATACGTCCTGCTACATATGGACACTGCTGATCAAAGGCACTTCAAAGACAACATACACATAAATGCTTCCATGGCTAACCACTTGCGCCATGCAAGCTGAATTGTTTATTCATTGTAGATTGTATGAGCAGCACCAATATACAAGCATTGACATCGCCAATTCGCATGTGCGAATGCTGCATAAAGGGGTAGGCTGTGCAACTGATCTGTTGCTCTAGGTTTATATGGAAATCATGCTACCACTAAAGGTTTACATGAGCAAGTGTTCTCAATAATGTGACAGCAAATATCGAACCTCACAATACTGCAGTACTGCAAGATATCAGTTGCATCGTCTGGCAGATAAGTATTTGCAAAACTAATCGATATCGACCATGTGCTTGCTGTGCCGTTGGTGCCTGCAGTGGCGTATTCCATGCAACCATCATGAAATTACAGCCTTTGATCCAAGTCATTTAACAATAAATTGATGACATAACAGCGCGCTAAACACGCGATATGGCAGCTGCTGTCCTCACACACCCGCCCGATTCTGCGTATTAAGCTATCCAAATCATAGAACTCATTTGATCCGACATCAACTCTGTCCATTAGGTTGAATCCTTGAAAAGCATGCGCTTCAGTTAACATCGAAAAGGTGTGAGCAATCCATCTAACATTGGATATATCCCAATATGACATTTTAATTCGCAAACAAATTGTGGCCGTGTTCGCAGCGAACCATGAACGAATAAAGAGTTTCCATCCTGGATATAGCGGATAAAAACCTTCCATTGTCGTTCACTACTCGCAATGTGAGTAAAATATTTCTGCATATATACATAACAATTTTCTCATAGCTAAGCTTCTTGATATTTATGTTCCATGCATCATTGTGACGTCACATATTTGTTACGTAACTGTTTTTCAAAAATCGGATTACGCTCCAACCTTATTAACTACTTGTCGCCCTGCTAGTTAATATGCTGATGGGTCAATACTGGGCCTGCTGATCGAAGATTTGCAGTCTGTGTAATCTGTTAACAACACCAACAATTCTTCAAGTACACCGATATCTGAGATTGTTTACAGCTTACTATGACATGTCAACCTGTGACATAGGCTGTTATTCGTAAACATCAACACCCAGCTATATTTATCAGTTAAGATATCATAAACTCGTATCGTAGAATGATTATAGAGCAAAAGGTCATAACATACTGTGGGCAGTGTCAACATGCAACGAATAAATCATGCTTAATGATCTTAAAGCAAACAGCGTTTCCTTGCGACCACGATATTTTGTCTTACCTTGCTTGATGGCTTTTACATGCATTCTTGAACATCACCAATCTGCGAAGGTAACAATGCATGTGAAGACAAACAATGCGGCATAGTAAACCAAGGGCGTGATTGTTTGTACAACAACGTTCCTGTGCTTTGAGATACTATTAATTGCATAACTTGTGGTAATAGGAAACGGAAACGTTGTTTCCGGGCATAATTTTCCTTACGAATGAATATGTGATAGAACGTACCTTGTTTCCCTATGCATTATCATATCCCCCAGGCTACAACAAGAGGATATAATACTGCATAGGGAAACCAGGTACGTTCTATTCGTTTGCTTGGTAAATCATCAGAGCCTACCTGGAAACTAAAGAGCGACATTATGTAGTCAACATCAAGGCAATCAAAGCCTGGTTAGAGCTTTCTAAGCAGACATTGTTGGTAGCCAGCGCACATCATTTACGAAGTCACTGCCTTCACATATTTGTACGATAAATCACGGCATCAACAGTCTCGTATATATTCGATTTAGCCCACAGACTGCCGCTGTGTAAATGTTATATTTATCTCATGAGCAATAAATTATAATTGTTCACAGCAAGAAAAACTACCGCATTTTCAAAGCTTGCTCCATTGATGCACAAGAAAGCGATGCGTATCTTGCAGCACTGCAAAAGCGCTTCCGTTACATGGCATACCAATAACACTTCACTCTGCTACTTTTATGGAACCACCACTTGCGTGTCATGCATAATGCAAAAGCCCTAGAGCCCGTAGTACGAATCCCGGCAGCAAAGTTGGAACTGTACATGACGCTTATGTACAGAAGCGGCAAGATTAGATTTGTCCTATAGATGAATGCGTTACAAAGAAGTTAAGCATTAATCTTAATTTGTCCGCTGTTTCTGTCAGCATCACATTATTTTCTTTATAACTACGGAACGACTTGATATGTCGAAATAGAACAGCTTTTGGAGGAATATATCTACTTTGGCCTAATGTTCAAACTGACCTTTGTGATTTCCCTTTTCATGTCAATCGCCTGGCGATTAGTAGTCACAAAACCCAGCTTGTGATAATTGCTTTTGGTTTCGCAAGACTTGAAGCGTATTGCGTTTAATCTTAGCTGGAATATGGTATGTTTTGTGCTGGGCACAGTTGTTTGATGTCAGTATTTCCATTGGCAATACATCTTTAGATTTGTGTGTATCAGGGTTATATTGTGCAAATTCTACATGGTCACACTATCCGCAATTAACGCTTTAGTATATCTGTCAATCAGCATCGTTTCCCTGCGATAATATAGTTATTTACATTTACCATACATCATGCTGAGCAAATCGTGCTAACAATAACTCATAAGTGAATATTCATAATGATAACAAGCAAATCGTCGTGCTGCAAATGTGCATGCAACACAATGCAGCCAACCGCGGCATCATTTATTCATGCCGTTCTCATCAACATCTGCGCGTTAAAACAGAACCACCAATGAATGTTGTTGCCTTGAGCCAGCGAACTAATCAATACTATCATGCAGACAACCATCATCTCCCCCAGTGAATATTGAGATGATCTGTCATTGATGAGATTGTGACATTGTAGAATTGTAGTCTGTTATACCATTGGATTTGTTTGTCGAGCATATTATAATCCATATGATACCCACAGAATGTTCGATCCATAGTCTTATTACATTAAAACGACACGCATAGCGACAGTTAATACTAATGCATTGGTTTTTTTAAGCTCCGTTGCATTGCTACGCCTAACACTCAACGCACAAGTGTGCTAGCGCTCCGGAGAAACCACCGCCTAATATGACTGTTAAAATTGAATGTTAACTTGAATGTTAAATGACGTGGTGTTCACTGTATGGAATGTAGGTAAGTAATCCATACTGTCACATTAGAGATTTGTTCTGTAAAACAGCATATATGTAAACAACCAATAAATATGCGTTACGATCGCGATGCATTGCTTACAACCACGTTGGTTATAAGTTACGATATAAAATTGATCTTTTTGTATGTCACTACTTTAACAAAAGGTTGGGTAAGTCGCTCTCGGGTTACATTGTAACGCATAATAATATAGTGCATCCTAGCTCTGGAAAACATAATCGCTGAATTTTTTGCTTAGACTTTGAACGTTGTTGTGATAAATTATATATAAAGATCGGGTAGCATCATCACAGTATGACAGAGGATGATGGATGCATCAAGCACTGATGACCTATACAGCGATATACAACAAATACGAGGAACAGAAATGGAAAGCCTCGCAGCAATCGCCACTATATGTAAGTCTGTATACAGCAAGAAGTAGCGAATATCATCGACCTCACTACGTGGAATTAATCTATATCTGCAGGACATGGGATTGGCATATGAGCATCGTGGTGCCCTGATCACATTGATTGCCGCGTTCCGTGTGCTTTACGCCGCCGACTGGACGCTTGTAATTGGTTTGTGGTATATATGGCTCCTTATTACCACGATAGGTCAGCAGTTCTCTATGCATTGGTGTTACCTTGTCACTGAGAAAGATAAACAATAACCTGCTTGATAATTCAACGCTAATATTATACCGGGATACCCCCCCCCCCGATATTGCAGTCACCATTTGGGGAGCAATTATCAATAATGCACTGCTTTCGCATACACAAAAGCATGTAACTCTAAACTAAGGCTTGTCATTTCCACAAACAATGATTAGCATTCGCCTCCCAGGCACCAGTTAGTAAACCAAATACTTTATGTGGTAATTAGTTCTTGGCGGTGCCATAATCTTCGTTTACCATCCTACGTGCTAAATTATGTCAGTAGAAGGAAAGCATAATTAGTTCTAAATGGAATTTAACCTGTTGCCAACTGTATTGTTCACATATGCCTCGCAAAATTAGAAAGTGTCACACATTTTGTGATCATTATATCAGTGGAATAAGATAAATCTGGATACGCTTGCAACAACAAATTACAAACATGCTGTTATCGATATTGTCAAATGTTCACAATATAAGTCAAATGACTATCTGAGTGTGCGATAGGCAAGGCAGACGCCAGTGGAGCTGATCATCGTTCTTTGTAGCCTCAGGTCAGTCGTAATGTGATGAACGCGGCCCAAGTACCAATAGTGGACAAGAATATACCCCAATGAATTAGTGAGAGAGAACTATTTATCACAGTAAGACACTTGTGATATGTTGTATAGTAGTCCTAGCCGACCTATTGCAGTTTGCATTTAGGTCAATAATCCTATTTGTCACAAGAATGTCCGGTCACAGAGAGGAAGCCAGCTCTTTTGGCATATACGAAATGAAAAACGTGGGCGTCGTGCTCTCTTTAACGATGCAGAATTGACACCGACTGACACCATCGCCGACACCGGATGTAGGCTGTAATTTTTATTATTGATTTTAATGACTACCCGTTGAGCAAATATAACAATAACGCACAAACTGAGCAGACACAGCGCTGACCCTACCTAATGATACATTTCCCAACCTATGCGATAAACAGTCCCCAATAACCATAACCTACACCGACATAAACACGCTATAAAAGCTTAGTAAACTCTGATCAGTCAACACAGTGGGTAGAATTCATTGCTGATCAGCCGCACTATTTTGAATCCGCCCCTCAAGAGAAAAACGGCATTTGATTCATGTTCTTACATGTTCTGAGAAGATTCAAATGCCGTAGGTTGGTGTATCGGACATTGCCATGCTAAGCCGGATATTGCCCACATATATGGTCCGATGCATATTGTAAATGTTTCATACTACGTATGTAGATGCCAGAGGCAGAACAAATTCCTACTCAAAGATTCGATACTTTCTTCCCACGGCGGAGATCAGAGCTGTTTATAAATATATGACAATACTAATTCCGCTGCTGCACGCACCATCTGGTTTGATTGCAGTTCATGCAGCAAACCGGTTGATTTGTGGAAACCTTATATTAAGTCATTGCTTCTCATGCATGCTGATACATATCGAGCAATCATCAAGCGTAAGTAAGTGTAAAATGGTTCAGTCCACCAAAATGTCACCCTATGCAGCACACATGGACATTCGTCATTCATATACCCGTATAGCCCCATATAGAAACATATTCTACCGATACGGTTTACCTACTTATTGTCGAACACACGTTTAAGGACAATTGCATAGGGATGTTCGCAAGCTTGCCAACTGCACCATGGACGTTGTTTTCCTCAACCCATGTGAGACGTTATGAACATTACTGGTAAGCTCTTTCTTCTCAATATAGCATCAAAACTCCTCATGTTGTGTTTGAAAGTGGAATTATATATGAGAAGCGTCGCATATCTGTCTTGGCACAACAAATATCGTAAGAGTGGTGTGCACTGTCAGCAAGTAATGTACCTGACCAATAAGTGAAGACCAATACCCCGACAAATGCCATATTACAATGCCTCAGTTGAATTTATCAGCATTCATAGCAACGTTAACCTCAGATGATACACCTTGTACAAATAACAGATAATATCACAAATCGCAGGCGCTAGCTAAGCCTTTAGTGCATGCGGTAAAGTGCGAGGCTTCGTATTCAAAAAAAGGGCCTGGGAACTAAAGGCATTGTTTTAGATATTTCAAGTGATATTGCCTCTGTTGCCCAGACGTTAGATTGTTTGTGTTCATGTAAGTATCAAATTAATTATATTTATATCAGACCTATCCAGAAGGATTAGAGGCTTCCTTCGACTTTATTGTGTGAAATACAGACTAAAAGCACTATATTGTGCTTCTTATATATATTATCACGTGCTAATAACTAAATAATTCAATTTTAAGGAGCGGCTTATGTATGTAACGCTCTTGATATCGTGAGGGCACATATTGGACATAATAAAACAAATTAGGACCACAAGCATTGAGGATCAATTACCAATTATTGTATTTTCAATGGCATTCTAAAGAATTGACGTCTCAATAACAATAATTACGAAAACTTTAGTGGAGTCTGTACCATCCATCGACGTAAGTACGGATTGACCGTCAATCATAAAATGTTATTTCGTTTGATCCATCATCAAACATATACACCTATAATATATATAGGTGTCATCACCTAGTGTTTTCGGTGGTTTTCCCTCATTACTGCCATATATTCTGCCTTCATTGGAGCGTGTGTGATTATTCATTCAGGTAATGGATTAGTCAGAACTGAGGCCTAAATATGCTTCAGTTAACATGGAAAAGTAATGAGCATTCCTTTAGTAATTGAATATATATGAACCGTCAACCTGGATCTGACCATAATTTCATGTACAAATGTTGGTTTTACAGATATATTAGCTCAATAGTACATACACCTGCATTGATCTCCTTGTTCCAAAATGAATGCAATTAGCTTTTTACTCACAGGTTAGCTACGTCAGACTATATTTTGCACAATTTGATCTAGGTTCAATGCGGGAGAATATGTGCTAACATGTTTTATTTTAAGTTGAATAATACTCTTACCCAGTAACGAACAAGTCGTCTAATCAGTATAACCGCTATCTAGTTAGTATTGTGCTTGACGAAAGGCAACTTCAGCCATCAAGCACTCCATAATAATACTACTACTCTCCGACATCATAAAACCGTGTCTGTCTACATACATGGTTAAAATTGATGTAGCAAAACCCTGATATCACGCAACCACGGTTTTCATTATCTTGCTTAGTCGGTTCATTTGTATAATTGGTTCATTTACTTGTAAAAATGGTTCCCACAGAGCATATACATTACTTACCACACAGGTTGAATATTCATCATCAGTGTATATACACTCAAACGTCTCCGAGTTATAGATGTGTCATATCAATCGAGAATACGCACTGTGGCGCATGCTTACACAACCGTTGTGATTAATTATTAAACTGAAAATTGATCACCGGTGATCTCAACGATTTACCTCACCCCAAAGCCAGGATTTGTCATCGCATGTATCATAAAGAGCGTAAAGGACACGTAACAAAGAATTCAAGTCCACCAGCGTACCCACAGATATCACTCCAACCCAAACAGTTTCATGATTAAACCAGCGAAACCATTTGAGTCTACCGAAATACTGTTTATGGTGTATATACGCCCTGCTACATATGGACACTGCTGATCAAAGGCACTTCAAAGACAACATACATAGAAATGTTTCCATGGCTAACCACCTGCGCCATGCAAGTTGAAGTTTTAATCCATTGTAGACTGTATGAGCAGCACCAATATACAAGCACTGACATCGCCAATTCGCATATGCGAATGCTGCATAAAGGGGGCTCTGTTGGGAACATGTGCAATAGGCTGTGCTACTAATCTGTTGCTCTAGGTTTATATGGAAATCATGCTACTACTAAAGGTTTACACGTGCAAGTGTTCGTAATAATGTGACAGCAAATATCCAACGCCCCAATCATGCAGTACTGCAAGGTATCAGTTGCATCGTCTGGCAGATGTGTATTTGCAAAACTAATTGATATCGATCAGGTTATTACTCTGCCGTTATTGCCTGCAGCGGACCATTCCATACAACCATCAAGACATTATAGCCTTTGATTCCAAGTCATTAAACAATAAATTGATAACATCATAGCGCACTAAACGCGAGATATGTCAACTGCAGGCCTCACACCCGCCCGAATAGCGTTACCCACGTTATCTACAGTATTTAACTCATTTGATCCAACATCAACTCTGCCCATTGGGTTGAATCCTTGGAAAGCATGCGCCTCAGTTAACATCGAAAAGGTGTGAACAATCCATCTGAGATTGGATATATCCGAATATGACTTTTTTATTCACACCCCATTTTTAGCCCAGTTCGTACATATTCGTCCTGTTGCGTAGTGCATACTGGTCTCCGGATGAATATATCCCAAAGATCTATTTCCGGTATCATATAAATGTAATTACCACCTTTAGGCGAGTAGCCTAACCAAAGGCACAATTGTGAACATACACATGTAGACTTTGATCATCGAAGAGAGCTCGCTGCACCTTCTTGTGCTTGGTGATCAACTACTTAACAAGGCAAGTGCACAGATACATTTTCGGCATTCTGGGTGGCAACAGCTCATTCATACACATAATGTTCAGTGTAAGAGTTACAGGGATCACGAGTAAACATTTTCAGCTCCGAGGGAAATATCAATATTAACTGTATTGCGTCACCGAGCTTTATCTCGTCACACCCAGAAACATAAACCGTCACACGCCGCGGCCCGTGAACGGATAGAGAGTTTCAATCCTGGATATAGCGGGTACATTCTTTCTATTGTCGTTCTTCTCGCAATGTAAGTAAAATATTTCTGCATATATACATAACAATTTTCTCATAGGTAAGCTTCATGATATTTTTGTACAATGCATCATTGTGACAATACATATCTGTTACGCAACCGTTGTTCCAAAATCGGATTACGCTCCAGTCTTATCAACTTCTTGTCGCCAAACTAATATCTCTGCTGATGGGTCAATACTGGGCCTGCTGATCGAAGTTTTGCAGTGTGTATAATCTGTTTACATCATCAACAATTCTTCAATTACTCCGATATCTGAGAAGGTTTATTAGTTACAGCTTACTATGATATGTCAACCTTTGATACAGGCTGTCACTGCTGAACATCAACGGCAAGCTATGTTTTTCACCTATGAAGATTCTAAGACATCATGATCTCTTATCCTAGAACGATTATAGAGCAAATTTTCATTGGATACTGCGGGCCGTTGTCAACATGCTACGAAGCAATCAAGCTTAATGTTCATTAAGCAAACAGCGTTTCCTCATGTCTTGCGCACTACCTCTACATTATATCTTACCTTTTATGATTGCTGTTATATGTGGTCTTGAACATCACCAGTCTGGGAAGGTAACAATTCATATGAAGACATACCATGCGGAATAGAAAGTCAATGGCGCAATCGTTTGTACAACAACATTCCTGTGCATTGAGAAATCATTCAGCAATCGCATTATTGTCATGTGGTAAGGGAAAAGAAAACGATATTTCCCAGCATAATTTTCCTTACGAATGAATCCGTGATAGAGCATACCTTGTTTCCCTATGCATTATTATATCCTCCTGTCGACAACAAGAGGATAGAATAATGCATAGGGAAACAAGGTACATTCTATCAGGGATTCATTCGCGAGGATCATCAGAGCCTACCTGCGGCATTATGCAGTCAACATCAAGGCAATCAGCGCCTGGTTAGAGCTATCAAAGCAGCCATTGTTGGTAGCCAGCGCACAACATTTACGAAGTCACTGCCTTCACATATTTGTACGATAAATCACGGCATCATCAGTCTCGTATATATTCGATTTAACCCACAGACGGCCGCTGTGTATATGTTATATTAATCTCATGAGCAATAAATAATAATTGTTCACAGCAACAACAAAAACTACCGCATTTTCAAAGCTTGCTCCATTGATGCACAAGAAAGCGCTTCCGTTACATGGCATATCAATAACACTTTACTCTGCAACTTTATGGAACCACCACTTGCGTGTCATGCATAATGCAAAAGCCCTAGAGCCCGTAGTGCGAATCCCGGCAGCAAAGTTGGAACTGTACATGACGCTTATGTACAGAAGCGGCAAGATTGGATTTGTCCTATAGATGAATGCGTTAATCTTAATTTGTCCGCTGTTTCTGTCAGCATCACATTATTTTCTTTATAACTACGGAACGACTTGATATTTCAAAATAGAACAGCTGTTGGAGGAATATATCTACTTTGGCCTAATGTTCAAACTGACATTTGTGATTTCCCTTTTCATGTCAATCGCCTGGAGATTAGTATTCACAAAACCCAGCTTGTCATTATTGCTTTTGGTCAATCGCAAGACTTGAAGCGTATTGCATTTAATCTTAGCTGGAATATGGTTTGAGGAATTTTTTGATGTCAGTATTTCCATTGGCAATACATCTTTAGATTGTGTGTATCAGGGTTATATTGTGCAAATTCTACATGGTCACACTATCCGCAATTAACGCTTTAGTATATCTGTCAATCTGTGATAATATAGTTATTTACATTTACCATACATCATGCTGAGCATATCGTGCTAACAATTACTCATAAGTGAATATTCATAATGATAACAAGCAAATCGTCGTGCTGCAAATGTGCATGCAACACAATGCAGCCAACCGCGGCATCATTTATTCATGCCGTTCTCATCAACATCTGCGCGTTAAAACAGAACCACCAATGA
>CM067346.1:27442039-27469539 GCA_034190875.2 Urechis unicinctus
TCAAATGTCGGTTGCATTATTCTTGGCCAATGATATAGCGCATTCATCAATACAAACGCTAATGTAGGCAACTGCAAAATTCGCTGTACGCTAAAAGTATCATTTCGTCAAAGTTGGTGCCGCGATGCGGGTTTGAGCAACATTTTGTCCGCACAGTGTGTTGCTGTATTGTCAGTCATGTATGCAGAAGCTGTATAAAAATCCGAATGGATGCAATAATATTAAGTTGTCTTCTGGTTTACAACAGATAGATGTGGCGAATATTGGAAATATATCCTACTATGTCTGATGCCGTTATAATATCCGCAAACGAAGAAAACGGATGGTTACACAAGACTTACCGAGATTTTGTCAGTCGACGCGGTATTGGTATATGTGTATTGGTATTTTTATGCATTTGAGACACCTTGTCTCTGCGCAGGGATAAATATTCTTTATGTATACTGAATCTGGTATGCAGGCTCAATCAAACAAATCGTAGCCAGGTTACAGATTATACCTCAAACGGTTACAAATTGGATAATGTGCGACGGCGGTGAGCATTATAGGAGCACACAGAAAGCAGTGGTGATAGTTGAGCGACCTTAAAGATTTGTAACACCTAAGGTTTCAGGATGCTTATTAATTCCGGTAAACCTGCAAATCGTAGAGTAGCCGTGAACATTCACTGTTTCCATGACAACCTACCGCTAATATTACTCTTCGAAGTGTTTACGGTGGATGGATCAATCCCGGGAAGCCAAGATAGATTCTGGGACTTACGTTGTAACTATGCTAATCGGCACATTGATAAGTTTATTCTGACGTTATGATTTATAACTACTACAAATCTGAATTCGCAAGCCAAAATCCAGGTTAGCCACAACTTGCCTCCTAGGTAGTAGACATATGATAGTTGTGCTTATAATGATTTACCAGACTTATCAGGGAAGTTAAATGAACTACCTCCTTCATCAAATACGTTCTTCAATAAGCAATGTAAAGTTGACAATGACCTAAAAGATGAGTGTGCATAGCGCGATGATGTATAGGCTCTCCGATTACGCAGTTACGATGAAACAAAATTGACTGAAATGGACCCAGATTTATAACGAACCCAGCGAAAGGATTCATCGAAGTCTCAATACTCTGATCAGTAACGAACCATGAATCGTACCAACAACTGACGAAAAATGCGTGCCAATATTGTTTAAATGGTGAACAATTCGATCATTCACTGGCTGATAATAATTTACCACCATTAAGGTCAAAGCAAATGTGATTGTGATTAATTAATTGACCTTTTGTGTCATGTCAATAAATGGTTGCTAACGGAAATATTCATAAAGCGATGAAATTACTCATGAAAGACTACCAAAATATGCATAATGCTGCGAAACTATTCATGAAATTAACTATATACATGTATGTATATATCTACATAAAAATATAAATAAATGTATATATACATGTATAAATTTATACATACATATATACATGTGATATACGGGTAAATATGTGTATATATATGTATATATATATATATATATATATATATATATATATATATATATATATATATATATATTAAAATGTATATATACTTATGCCCACATATCAATATTTCAACTGATAAAAATACCTTAGCTCCAACTCCACGTTTAATTGACAATCATTTTCCGTTTCCTCACGCTGTCCATTTCATCCATAATTCTGCAGCGAATGACAATTTAGAGGCTGCTAGTGAATTCCATTACCATGCTGTCACTCAATCATAGATCTAATGATTGATTAACCTCGTGGGTGACAGAAGGTCTCAACTCCGACCTGTAGGTCCCTTAAGTAAATACAAATGGTAACGTAGTTGATTTTACGTGATCATGTACCGCTTCTTAGATGCTTAAGTCAACACGGCACTCTTCAAACAGACATTTAACAAATATAATCAAGCTGCCGAATCCGCAAGAACGTCTGTTCGTAGTTATTTGCCGTCCTGCAAAGGCAAGCGCATAGGTTAACACAAACCATATAATGTACGAAACGCAACTGTAAATATGGTACCGCTTGTGCTTGAGTACAAAACGCTGTGGCATGGTTTCATCTTATAAATAATGGCTTATATGCATTTCTGTAAAATGGAGCCATGCAAGCGTGATATAATCAGATTACAAAAGTCATTTTGTGCAGTTGGATCTTGCACACAGACAGATTGTTGCTGTTATTAATTTATATCCAACAGTTCATGGTGATTAGACGGATAAGTAACGCTTATGGTGTCTGATAAGTAAAAGGTAGAAGACGTATATATAAGTCTTGCATGTTTGCTTCCAAACCATGCTCATTGAATCGTTCCATTCACCCCGTTCTAATACACCTGAATACTTTACATAACGTATCATAAGAACAATAAACTTTATACCTTTAAGCAATAATTGTCTAAATAACTTGCGTTGATATCTTTACAATTTCATCATGCTTGCGACACCAATGTAGCGTTCATGGTAAAAAATCACTGATAACAGCGATGATTACAACTTACCAAGTTCCATATCAGCGAAACTGATTAACATAATCGCTTAAAACCTAAACATCATTATTTTTAGCGTAATTACAATTGTTTGTATTATTTCTTATCATCATTCCCCTGTTGGCGACGGGTAGCTTAAAGCGTTGATTAGCATGTACTTTGGGTATTTGTGAAGGCCAAGCTAATTAAAAGAGTGTCAATCGGACCAGTCTGCCAACACGGACCACCAGCACCCGTCCAAATGCTTACAGCAGGTCATCATATATAAATAGGCGATGACAAACAAATCTTGCGCCCGGTAAACATTATAAAGGTTAAACGTTGCAGCTCTTGAAACGATGATTGCAATCGATTGCATTAATTTGGAATGTTGCGAATGTTTTGTAAACCATAATTCATTCTGATGATGGTATATGGCAAAACATCTAGTTCCCAGTTGTCGCAGATAATTATACACAAAGTGGGATAGAGAACCATTTTTAAAAACCCGCATGTCATTCTCAAGGGTTGTCCATAGCAAAGTGACAGGGTAGCAGAATCGGCGTTTCAATAAGCCGAATCCAACTTCATATTAACACAGTTTGTAGATGTCATTTTGAACAAAATATCCCTATGCATAAAACGCACTCATCAAAATGTATTTTGCAGTATAAGTCATTTAGAATTATTTGTCAACCGCAGGCCTATTCCAGATTGTCATGACCCTGTGATAGGAAGTCATTTAAAACCTCAAGCAGTTAAAAGCAATTTACCCAGGAGGTAGTTGCAGGTGGGATGTTATTGATGATATCCACTCCGTGTGTGTATTGATTTCATTACTCGACATTTACTTATCCCCATGCATAAATCGACTCTCTGAACGAAACTAACCATGAGAAAAAACGACTCTGTGAACGAAACGAACCATAAGAATCATATCTTGGATTCTAATCTGCCGAGTATCATTTCATTTTACGTGCGAGAATATCTTGTCATGTGTCATTTTATTGCTAAAGCGTTTTACAATAGCGGTAATTACCATTTATTAATATACTATGAAGACTTAATGGTAGCATTCTCTTTAAATAGCAGCAACATCTTTAATTTTAAGCGATGATTGTTGACATATAATAAATATCATCATATTAATTAATATGATTTTATCTCTTAGAAAAATTCGACAAAAGCGGGTAACCTTTATTTGACTTCATAACTCTGTAAAACACGCGATGAATCATGTAAACACCATATCCATGTTTTTGATGCCGCCCAATTCCGCTATTGTCCGCATTTGAGCCATCCATATTAGACCTCCCCATGGTTATGCAAGCTAATCCTGAAGTGATAAATTCAAAGTATGGCTGATTGTAATATTGGAAAACATATGACGCAGCGATTCAGCTTGGTGATTAAAATGCGTCGCACAACACTTCCCAAGCTTTTCATTTTTCCCATAGCAGCCCTTCTGATTTAACGGCTGTCTCATGAGGCGTATATAGGCCCGCCTTCTTGTTGCGTAATTCTGAAATAAAATGCAACTTGCTTAGCGTGCCAACGAATTGATTTAAGTGGCTGTCTACTGCTTTGCTGAATTTCCCAAATGTTTTAAAGAAGCAACTGGGTAAACAGTAAGTTCAATAAACGATCAAACATTCCTTGGTAAATCCATGTATATAATCGAGCTTAGCGCACATAATTTGATTCGGCGCGAGTTATAACTTCACCAAGCTTATTGCAGGTACGCTTGTCTTCCAGCGGTTTTAGTGATGAATATTATCGAAATTGGGCCATCAATAGTAGAAACCACACCTACGAAGAGATCTCGACTTCTCAGCAGATGACATGCCCAGGCAGACTACTCTCTTAAATAAATTGAGCCCTTCTTAGTCCCCATGAAGTCTAAGTAACAGCAATATAAGTATCTCTCAAATGCATTATTTACGCTTGGCGATAGCACGCTAAACTTTACTGACAAGATGATATGAGGACCGAAATTTCCGTGCATTAGTCACAATCAAACGACGGTTTCAATGTTTGCTTTGACAGACTATATGTTATGGTAATATTGAGGTTTAACGGCACTTTCAACAACGAGTTGTCATCTCGACATGGACAGATAAGGATGATTGGGATGCTTGGACAGCTCTCCTTAAGAGCCAGCGTCCACTTGGTACAAACCCGTTGCCTAGATCGGACTGCAGCATATACAGGTGGCAAAATTGTTGCAGTGATGAAACATGTAAGTGATCAGATGGGGAAAGGGGTTTTCTTTCCCCTAATAAAATCATTGGATCATACAATTGATGTACCTCTAGCGACGACAAAGTACTTTGCATGCCACTAGAAATGCTTTACCTTTGCACACATAACTCCAGGCATCATAAAAAATTTGCCTTTCTACAGAGAAACATGATGTATAAATCTTATAATCTTCCGAGACTTGCAGATCATCATATATCAAGGTATTCGTTTGCATTTGCTGATTGTGCAGAAAATGGATGTAGTCGACTTTGATCAAGCGTGGGATTGCTTACGGGACACGACAAGGTCACGAACACGCCTGAGATAGCACAATAACAAGAAACAGAACAGTAACCATTCCTCACTGTTCCACCTTATAGCCCCATAAGGGATAAGTAGAAAGGTAGCAGCGTATGTATTTTGGTCAAAGAGTACTATATAATTTTATAGGGCATAGTGGCTGGCGGCAAAGGCAAAGAGCGGCTTGTTAAATTATTATGCAAATGGTATGTCAAATAGTTATACCTGATACGTATATTGATGACCATGCTGGTGACTGACCGCCTCTGCAAAGGACTGGACTATTGGTAAGGCGGTGATTATATAGCTAACATTTGCGTGAATAAGAATGTTAGAAACGAATTATGTGTCAGCTAGCATATGAAAACTTCGCCATATCATCAGTCTATGAATATTGTTATCGTTCCTTGCATCCTTGTGTGGCGATCACTATCACTGCTCCCTTCTCGCTGTTTGACTATATCCAATTATTGTTTTGTACTTTTATGTCCAAACTGCTCCCCAAGATCATTTGTTCCTGGGTTTGATTATCTTACCAACACGGATCAATGCAACCAAAATCAAAATACCAATACATGATTCGTTTGCCTACCCTGAGTACTTGTTATTTCTTAGTGGGTATTATTATGATTTCGTGAGTCAATATTAATGTGTTATTAACATCAACAGAGCAACAGAGGGGTATATCAGTTAATTGAAATAACATATATTACGAGTGCACGCTACGTTGCAATGTACATCACACAAACCGACTGCCAAAAGTATTAAGCATGACGGATTATAAAAAATCTTGCGTCTAAATAATTCGGTAATATCTAACAAAATGCGCTGATTTTGGGGATTCACTGTGTATTGAATAAGGTAAAATACCCGATTAATATGCTTTGTAACACAGGCGATGCAAACTGCTTAATGGGCCGCGCATTTAGCATGATTTTATGTAATTCTGTATTGTGAAGTTATGGGAAGTCTTGCACTTAGAGCATAACAATTACTTATCGCCGCATTTGTAATCAATCGTTGCATTGGAAGAAAATAATCATACAATGAATTTGATATATATAGTCAGTTAGAGATATGACAGCCACAAGTTAACGCTTTGCAAGGCGAACCCACCAGCTATATTATATAACCTTCTGCTTAATAACATATGGCAGTGCGATCAGCCGCATGAATCCCGTTAGGGGAACTAATTTGATTCGCCAATAAACGATAACTCTACCAACCTTCGAATTTCGTCCGATGATAATCGGCGATGCATTTGTCTCTCTACTACTCTGCAAATTACATGTCTCCGCTCTTCCGTCTAACTTCATCGACACCGGATTACTATGTGCGGGCATGATAAGGAAAATATATGTATCTCCCAAAAACAATAACGACCTACAGTTATGACGATACCGGCACTAAACCATACTTTTTTAACAATGGATATATCATATAACAGTGACCACAGCATCAAAGCTGATATGAGGACCAATCTGTACAGTCTCTATGAACAGTATTAACCCAATCAGGCAATAAACGACTCCACTGGTTTAATGTAATTCTGCTTAACATGACTCAAATTGTGTCTAGTACAACCTTGAATTGTAGATAGTTTATCACCTCATCCAACATGGCTGGAAAAATAATCAAAGATGGTGACGTTTAATGACAACAAATTAATATATTATGGTTTGCAAAACTTAGTGTGACATTGACGCATCCTGGGATTTTGACGTATTTTAAATGCAGTTAACCTTTGGCTGTTTCCGTGAGTATAATAGTTGTTGTCTAAGGTAAGTCTAATTTCTACAATTTCCTGTCCCGTAACTGTAGAGCGTAACATTTGTTTGAAAGCTTCGATGTTTCGGTTGCTGAGTTTCTAGCCATCAATATCAAAATATTCGTGTGGTATCACCTTTTCAATCGATTACACTGTGCTGCTGTGATTTATTATACTCATACTAAGAGCATGAGAGGAGCACACACGAGATCCACCGAATACAGTTGGTCTGTTATTAGCAGTACGAATACAGTTGAGTTTTCGTTTCTAAATTGCATGACACGGTAACGAGCTAGAGCGACAATTGCTCTTTTGCATCAACTGATCATTACATGGCGCTGACAACGATGCATATGTTACAGATCAGAACATAACATTTAAGCTGACTTGTTGCTTCATATTTCCAATCAATATCATCATATGGCAACTGCACTGCAAAGAAAGATCCTTCTCAACGCAGCAAAATTCATGCTATTATATACCTAGGAGCTGTATATGTGACGTATGTCATACTGCGCGACGCAAAAACCATATAATAACCTAGGTAAGAATATGATGCCATATTCAGGAACAGCGTGGCCACACTATGACCTTGGCTGCTGCCGCTACATCTAACTCAATCCGTCTGCCTGGCATTTACTGATATTAACAAGAACCTGTTGCTGACTTGTAATAATATGTTCTTACTATATTAAAAAACACATGATGTACGTTATCATAACAAAGTTTTATATATATATAATATATATACATATATATATATATATATATATATAATATATATATATATATATATATATATATATATATATATATATATATATATATATATATATATCTATATATATATATATATATATATATATATATATATAGTGACGATTACAACCATTCCTTGACTCAAACCTCTCTTGGGCTCATTTTAAGTGCTTTTTTGCTGTCATTTATTAATAATTCTTAATGCGGCATATATTGATTGATGTTATGAAAATGCAATAAAAATATGTTTTACACTTTTTACTCCTAATATATACTTTTGGTCCTCTAAAGGTCGTCCACGAATGGTCAAGATGCTTTTTTATAGCCATATATATTTGCGTATATTTGCGAAATACCGATATTTTGCAGTCATTGTAAATATAATATTTATAATTGATGTGATCATTATGAACGATTAGCAGTGTTTTGCAATATAATATAAAGTTGAAGATAGATGAATAATGAGAAATAATTAGTTTTCGGTAATAAAATGTTATAATCAATCAAATATCTTAATACTTTAATTTATACCTATTCAACAGTCATGTTTAAACATTATTTCGGCCATTTGGGTCAAAGTATATATGGTTATAGGGAAGATATTGACGTTTTCGTGTTATGTCAACGAATGGTTAGTAGCTAAAATTTGATTTTGCTATAATATTCAAAGTTCAATGAAATCGTACGTGAAAGGTTATGATTGTACGTTACTAAGACTAGAAAATAATATCAAAATGGTCAAACCAATGTATTTTCAAAATTTTTAACGAAAATGTGCTTTGACTTTATGTGGTCATAGCGGTATATCCATTCGTGGAGCCAAGTCTACGAAAGGTTGGCGGTTTGTCCACCAAAGGTCGCGTTCATGCTGATATATATATATATAGAGATATATATATATATATATATATAGAGAGAGAGATATATATATATATATAGATAGATATAGAGAGAGACATATATAGATAGAGATAGAGGATAGATATATATTATATTTATAGGAGAGATATATATAGAATTGTATATATAGAAATGTATATTAATACACATATATATATATAAATATATTTATATATATACATTTATATAGAGAAATATATAGACACACACATATATATATATATATATACAGACATATATGTATATATATATATATTTATATATATCTCTATTACATATATATATATATACATATACATATATAAATATGTACATGTATATATACATATATATATATATATATATATATATATATATATATATATATATATATATATATATATACATATATATAATGTTTATATCTTAATTGAATGTGTTCACATTGAAAAACAAAACCATTAACCGTCTGTAGTTTGTATAAAACTATCAAATAACTCGGGTCTATTTCATATAGGGATATGCATTACTTTTTAGCACTCTGTATTTAGCCTTTAATTGATCACAGTATGGAAAATATCGCTCAGCATATGAGATATAATGCTGCTTGCTGGTACTCAAACCATAAATAGCTCGCTACAATGGAAGCACCGCTTATTGCCAATAATCGTCCGTAAAGACAGCGTAACGTAGGCATTCTGCGCTCAAGGCAGGTTCTGTTGCAATAGAAAAACATTCGAGGATTTATGTTGTTGCCGACAACAATTTTCCACTGATCCTTGGGGGTAGAGATATTTTTTATCCCGCGTCTGTTAACCGCAATAAGTATTTAATCAATTGGCGGAACTATGTAGTTTGCATATCGAGCGTCAGATAGGAATTAGACGCATAAATTTAATCTATATCGCAGATACATTCGAGAGTAAGTTAAAAGCGTGCTGTGAAACAAATGCTGTTGCACTGATCATCTGCTAATATATATTATAGATACATTTCCAACGGAATGACCGACATGTCATGTACGAATGACAAACGGGTTCATGGTGGTTGATAATGAACCCAAATCTTTCTACGTGCAAAGAAGTTTGATGTGAAAACTGACCTGTTTTTTCATTGATCCATCGCCATATCAACTAATAATCGACGAGGCATCACAAAGTGACGAGTCACATCCCAAAATATTGCGAGATTTTGGTGAATGTGTCCTAAAAGCGGGGATGCACTGACATTTATATAATTAACTTAGGTGTCTTAGACATGATAACGACACCATATATCACACATAGCATGAGCTGCACAACAATATCTGAATTCCATTTCCTTTCTTTCTTTCGTTTTTTTTCTTTCTTTCTTACTTTATTTCACTCATTCTTTCTCTATTACCCCTCTCACCATTACATACGTATTTGTTGACAGATGGTACCCAAATGAAAAGTATTCTGAGTACTAAAATACTGTGGCCTACGTTTGAACACAATATGAAAGGGATAAATTCTTTGTGTAACCGACCTCCGAGCGACATTATCACATCGCTCTTATAGACCCACTGTACGATACACTTTTTAGTTTGGTGGTAAAAGATTAAACTAGTGCCGCCGAGCATTCGTGCTTAATGCTGACGTTACAGAACAAAAAATGAAGTACTGCGAACGAGAAAAATGACAAACTAACAGTTAAGTAACAAAGAAGAGGGCATTCCATTATTAAAACAATGAGAATGAGGTTCGTTAACTAATGGCTATGTGAATGGTCATTGACATAAATATTGTTTCTTTTCCGCGTATTGCCAACTCCGAAAAAATGTTTTGAATGCCATATTGAATCGCAAGGAACAAATAAAATGTACACATTAACGTGACATTTGCGTTTTTATTCGGTAGGCAGTGTTAGTGATCCTATTGTCCAACAAGCCATTGCGTTTTACAATGGTATTGTCATGTTGTTTTGCAACATAATTACGCTAGATACTTTATGATGTGATGAAAGAACTCAATAGCCAGCTTTGCATTTTCCTGAAA
This sequence comes from Urechis unicinctus, assembly GCA_034190875.2. Taxonomy (NCBI): domain Eukaryota; kingdom Metazoa; phylum Annelida; class Polychaeta; order Xenopneusta; family Urechidae; genus Urechis; species Urechis unicinctus. The sequence goes on from CM067346.1 coordinate 27,452,490, forward strand.
TTGTGCAAATGTAGTAAAACATCAACATAAATTATCATGTTCGCATCTCTTAGCATGACGTAGCATTCCTATGTCTTAGAGATTACTACTAATCGACTCACGTTTTGTATTGATCAAGAATTGAGTTAGATGGAAATTCCTTTTGAGCAAGTCCTTCATATTTGGATACTGACACTTTAGACATTACGGCATGATATTTTCTGCTATTGTTTGTCGTTACTTTCACTGGTACAATATATGTATGAACTACCAGACTATATGGTTTTATCTGATTACTCAGCATATCCTTATCAAGAATAGACCGATTACAATTTACCTAACGTGCATTAGTAACTAGTCATATCTCGGGGAATCGAGCTTTATTAGTATATTTCGCATATTGTAAATTCTTGATCCAAAATTATCATCCCATTTAATACAGAAATTTATCGGTCTTTCCAACAAAGCATTGCACATGATCATGACATACACAGTGCCGAGCCAGTATCAACCTTTGGGCACTTGGCATCATCATTTTGAAGGCAGGCAAACCAAAGAAGTGACAAAACTATCGACCATCAGTCCAAGTAGCCATGACAGCAAAGTAAAACCGGGGGTAATTCTAATTTAGACACTGCCGTGGTAGAAACACATAACAACATATGTTTCGCATTGCAAGCGCGAAATTTACTACACTAGCAGAAAAGTGCTCACGTTTCCATTGACATTGGAAAAACATTGACACGCTTTCGCGCGAAGCCCTTGGGTAACCATGGAGAAATATAATACGCACTAAATTCGTAAAACATTACGAGCAGCCTTTTTCATTGACACATAATTTATTGCTATTGCCAGCCATATAATGGTCATTTCTCACACCTTAAGACTATTGATTGAAAACGTAGATGAGAAATGTAGCCGTCCATATAACGATGGGGGATGGTGATTCAATTCAATTGATAATGTCCTATAAGTCAATTCCAGTGCAAACGCTATGGGTAAGTCCTGCATCTTCACTACACGGGTAATTCGTCAATGCGGTCGTATTGAATGAACATGGTCCTTTTTGTTGCCAACAGTTGCTGTTAATTAAGATGAAATATTGTATGGAAGAGCATGCAGAATCGGGAATACTGGTGAAAAAGGAATTAACTTAAATATATGTTCACGGTGACATACGATTATTATTTCGCATAGAATGTTTCTCTATGACCCGTATGATAAATGTAGCCCGAGTAAAAAGTATCATCATTCTGTGCGCAGCCATTTCAGGGCAGCGGCAAATAGTGTATAGCTTCGCAAAGAGCCCTCACTCAAGCCTCAGCCCGCAGAAATGTGAAGACGCCACCTGTTAGGCACCGTTCGTTACTTTGTCATAGCGCCCCCCGAGCCAGATGGAATTTTCTTACTAATTCGGAGCCGTGGAAGCCTCCATCAATCAAATGACACCATTTCTTAAACAGACCCTGAGACATCGGATCAACAATCTCATGTGGTTTTATTGATATTATAGTCCCTAATGATGGCGTGGTATTCCATGCATTTTCATAAATTATAATGTTGAAGTCTACCCCCGAGCAGTTCCCTCGCTCCTTAAAGGTTGTTGACAATGTAATATTACCATCTTCAGTGTGGACATTAAACATCAAGAATAATAAACGGCACAGACGCTGTTAGAGGCGAACTATTTTCGAGCGATTAACCAGGGCAATTTAACAAGTTGACATTTATTTCATATTGTACTTGTTATTTTCGTTATTTTTAAATCCGTTTTCGTCGTGTTTTTGCAGCAAAAAGGCTCCGCGAAACGACATTTTCCCGCTCTCATCAATCGCAGTGAGGTCAGCCAAGTACGTCTGCATGGTAGCGCCACCTAAAGATTGCTGTGCGAAATGATTAGCGAAGCAATAGCCACAGTGCCACTCGTGGTGAACCCTTTGAGCGAATCTATACACGCTTTATTTAGCAGGCCTATCAGATGTCATAGCAGTGTCATGGTCGATCATGACCATTAACACAAACTGTCTTACCGTCGGTGAGATGATGTGAAAAAAAATCGTAAAATAATATCGTGACGAAAGCGAAATGTTAAATTTATATCAGTATCACACTGCACTATATGCGACTCGATGACAAAGTAATAGCAAGCGGGAAACACCGCTCAAACAAGCATCTCAATTAAAGCAATTATCGGTATGAGATCGGCAGTCGCTTCTTTTCACTGCCTTCCAATATGATAAATCATAATCATGCTATGAATATACAATTTTATCAGATCGTCTTTTTGTTCAGGTGAAAATATATAAAGCATTGAAGCAGTCCATAAACGTTGGGAAATGCTCTAGGTAAGGAAAACACATCAATTCATATTTTTAACTGTCTTGTCGACCACCACTGATATCTTTTTCATCTGATTGAAGGTGTTTTGATCATACAAAGCAAAGACTTGGATATGTGCCATGGTAACTATAATCACAATTTCCACAGCCTCAACAAACGAGAGAATATTACTTTTGTCTGGAATTCGTGTCTTTGTAAACCATAAACTACAACACATCTACCATTCATTGTAAGATTTTTGAGATAATATATCCCTTTTATAAACTAAGCACTGCATTATATTAATTGGTGCTTTCTACCATTTATTAATATTTCACGTGAAATTGCTAATGAAAGACAGATAGGTAAGGATGATTTCGTATTTTTGCGAAGCCGTTAACAGTATTGGATATGGCAAATTAAATTTATACAGATATTTTCCATTCACTCCAATACACTTTCAAGATATCCATCACAGGGCACCTAATTACACAAATGAGCTTGGTTAATAGAAATACAGCGCTTAAAACTGACTATCACTCTCTAAGATTACATAGCTGGACAAGAATTGCGCATATACTTTTGATTAAAATAGTTAACAATTGACGCTATAGATAGTCTTTGAGATAACACGTCTGCTTTCAGGTCATGTCACAAGCTTGTTGCTACCGCTACAAGACGTGATCAAACAGCATATCGCAGTGCTACTCGCCAGCTACCAATCCGCACTGACGCGCACAGCTGCTGGGATTTAAGTCCTGAATCCACATAACATACTTATTTTGACCTTCGAGCTTCATTGATATTAATCCTGTTATTTGTCAGCTAATAATACAACTGTGACAAGCTAACAACTCCCTTAATAGCAGATTTACTATATGTACATGTCGCATTAAATTATCAATTATGTGTCGCTTACCTAGAGTTGTCGTACTTTTTGCCATATAAAACAGTAGCACTCGGTTTAAATCAACCAGTGGTCGACATCATGGATGTCCATATTGAACAGTAACCACTCCAGCTTATTTGAATGATTAGGGCTTAAAAATATCAACTACTACTACTGTAACGATATTATATTCACCGCCAACGTCAAGTAATGATTAATGAACTGTCACTCTGCTGGGGCTAGTGAAATAATCGGTAAACATTGGCTGATATGGAAGTCACGAGTCATTACTAACATCGAATTGGTCGTAGCCTCCAGGAAACCAGCTGATCGAGCTGTTGCTTGACAACGTTAATACCACTATCCAAACATACCATGTCTTAGGAGTTACATTAGTCAAATAAGTCACTGACTGCACAAACAATGCCCATAAAATGGATATTGCAACAGACTTTTTTTTTATAAGCCGACTTAATCATTAAGTTGTCGGATGCATTGTAGGAATGACGTTATGGTGAAAGCATCTGTGAACGCCGTAAATTATTGCTTATGTATTACATATTTAGATGACAGCCAATAAAACTAGGGTCACATAGGTAACTTGTGAGTAATCAATACTCATCATACAGCATTTTCAATACTAGCTTAGAGTAGCAGCTCAAGCCTATTGCTGTGTATGATTGGAATATTTCTACACAGCATTTGGGCCTTCCAATCTGATAATGAGGATAACTTCAGTGGACATCAAACTGAGAAATTGCCCAAAAAACCATACAATCGTAAAATGCAAAGAGGGCGTAACTCAAAAGGGGTCCAACAACACATCGCAAAAGAATCACGTACTTCACGATTTTCATTGGTTGCAGTCTGTTGTCTGTGTCTGCTAGGTGCAATTCTGCATGGTTCTCTTATCGCGGCTGTGATTTTGGGTTCAGAACCATCTCTGCTTACCGGTTAATATTGCATATAAAATGTGTATTAAAAAGCCATCAAACGTCTGGCTTAAGATCGATAAAGCGGATGGCACACGACAACGACGTTAACTGCGGTGTAGGAACCAGTAACCAGTAACGACGGTTTTCTTGCCTTTTTTTAGTAAAACATGAGTGACATCGATTATTAACCAAAGGCGACTGCTATATATGATCGGTGATAGAGAGATGCCTGTCTTCCAGACAGGCATGCTCAAAAACTCATCTTCGATTGTGGGCCAGAAATCGTAAACATGTTTATAACCAAAAGCATGATCCGAATTCCTAGACAAATATTCACACAATCATTTGCTAACAAACATAGCCTATATATCTCCGTGTCTGTCGTTATATACCTAAGGTTATGATCTACAACGCGCATTCTATAGCAGCGTCCAACGCAGAATCTTAACAAGCAACACAATCGGGCGGAACGAGTGGAAGTAAAGTTGGAATCATGTTCCATGTCTTAGCTAACAACATTGAATCGTTATTCGTCCAGAAGAGGTGCAGTTTTAAATATTCTACATTGTAAGGTTTAATCCCTTTATGGTAAAAGCATAATGTAAGAGATATACCACACCATACAGCTATTTTGTACACGGCGCAAAAATCAAATAGTCATACCATGGTGTGCACATTTCATGACCATATTTTGTATCGATGAACCGGAAACGCCAATGTTATGCGCAGCAGTTTATGTAAAACATAGTGCACTAATCATTTAACATCGTCGTCTGTGTGAACACTGTATCAACGTACGGAGTTATGTCTTGTGGATATTATAAATATTTATCTGCATTTCATTGATGACTCGAAACCAATAATCGGCAAATTAAAGATTGAATAAGTTGAATGGTCACAACCTAGCAAATTCATAAGCGCTTGTTGCTACGTGGACCACCTAACCACTTACTTCCTTACACAACGCCCCCTTTACCTCGCAAAATAATCGACGTCACAACATCTATTTTTAAGTGCGACGATTGCTCATGGTAGTGGTTGCCAGTTCGGCACCTGTCCTAACAAAATGGGCATTCATTATATTATTTACAAAGTGGTATCGGTCATTTTATTTCGCGGCTAGATGGTGTTTCCCTACATTTTGTTTTGATATCTAGATTACATTCGATCCTCTTTTACCTTATACCATCCCTCGTTCGTACTTTTCTATTGATTATTAAACCAGCTCTTTCAAGCGCCTACGCAATATATTGATCAACATGGTGAATTGGAGTGACTATTAATCCTTATGGCGCATCGCACTCTTTCACTTTGGTAAGTATACAATCTGATGTTTTAACACGAACAAAATCCGTCAATAGTTTGTTAAGGTAAAGAGGGCGTCCGACGCACTGCAAAAAAGGTAGTGTTGTCTGTGGCCCAGATTATCATTCACCGAAGATTCCAGTATTTTCACTTTCGCGGAAATTTTGTCCTGCTTCTTTCATTCCCTTTTCAAGGTGACATCATTACTTTGATAATTGCAACGAGACGTTTTAGCCTTTAACACACGCCTCGGGCCGAGATATCAAAGTCGCAATCAAAAGTAAGGTCGCTATTAAAGACTGCTGCTGACACTTCGTATAATCCATTCGATAAGTGAATGAGATCCAAGGGTTTCCATCCAGCACTATTTGCAATATATAAATAGTTAAGCGTGCAATGCTTTATCACATGTACAGCCCAAAACAACCCAGAAGACTTCTCTTTTCTGTTCGTTGACGATGTAAGCTTGGTCCTTGGCGAACGAAGGAAAATTATTACTTTGACTATTACAAGTGGTATTACTCATTGATATTCTGCGGTAATTAACTTCATTTTTATGGTGCTTTCGGATGACAAATATCCATATGCACACATACTACTTATCAAATTGAATTGTTGCGATCGAAAATAAGAGAGAGCATTTAATTATGGGAGCTATTCGATCTACACTTGAGTACTTCCAAGAAAACAGAACCACATCAAATAACCCCTATGATTTCAGTAAATCCATGGGAATCTGTGCAATATCTCAGTAATAAATTCGCTCACTTGTTGAATTTTGGTAAAAAGTGTTCACCAACGTCTACAACCATAGCGAGCTCTGCGTCAACGAATAAGGCCAACTCGTGTAAAAGCTTAAACGGTGCATCACCAGCAATAGTGACAGTTTGAATTGAACGCTTGTGATAATAGTCGACAAACTTCCAATATATTTTCGGAAAATATATATCTATGTCGAATAAAATCAATCGATCGCATATAATCATATAACAAGCAAATGCGGTTTTCGAATTGACGCATTGCAATATACGGTTTAACACATAGTATACGTAATTTTGTCAATAACAATGGTCTCAAGCCTCTTATGTCATGAAACACGTAATATAGATCGTACTGTGGTAACGAGACGTAAACATTAGTATTTTGATATCCATGAATCCTTATTTAAGGGACCTGAGAATATATAGCCATCGCGTCGTATTTTGATTTCATAACTGCTCCCTCAGAACTTAGTCGCACGCAAATTCCACTTGGTCGGGATGAACAGTGTGATATTGATTGATTATACGTAAAATAATCTTACAATGCCGAAACCACAAAGATCAATGCAACCAATACCATTCCGATTCAGATAAGCAACCCCTGCAGTTTAACTATGTTAGGTCAACCCTACATATATTGCGTGCCGGTCGGAAACAGCCTAAAATTTTGTGTGATTTTCCGGCGATCAATACCCCATGTTGTTGACGTTACGACAACGGTGCAATATTAAACGACCTTATTGGAAATATGACGAGGCTTTCCCTTGACTCACTTGACAAGAATAATTAGCTTCATTCATTACATTACTATTGCCTTTTTGTCAGGCAAAGGTTACTTGATTTGTACTAACGCGGTCAGTCTCGACAAGACACACACAGCTTAGTTGTGGCCTTGTTAGCCATTAGCCGGAGCATTATCGACATAACTGCGTGCATTGAGTGCTTGTGCTTAATGAACTAGTGGTATATGATAAATGATTGTCTGATTCGGTTCTGAAGCGCATTGATTGCTACGTTGTTCCGCTGCTTCATTGCGCATACAATCGCATTAATAATATAGCACGATATTTTAAAGTAGGGTGTCATCCTTTAATCCTTTTAGTGCTATTCAATAGAGTAGCATCTGCCGGGGATGGGAAGGAAACGAACGAATTCGATTCGTATTTTAGGGCAAGGTGTGACGGTAATTGATACCAACAAATACCGGCCCCTATTCATTAATCTCATGAAAACGCTTGATTTTGATTGGGACGTAGAATACAGCGACTTTTGTCGAATATATAAAATGTGCTTCTGTCAATGATTTTCTGTTTGTCAGGTTACAGTCTCTCATAAGATCGCCAGAGAAAGACGAAATTGTTAAAACTATCCCAATGTCTTTCAGGCAAACTTTCGAATTTAGAGCATATTATAGTCTAAACTTTTCATGCCAGAGACATGACTACAATTGATAAAATTATGTATGTTTGTTGCTGTTTGTCAAATCTACCCAGATCAGTGGCGTCTTTTGACTAATAAGTTGAAATATTAGGGGTGCTAAAATTTACAACAATAATTTAAAGTAGATATGAATGACAACTGATTTATTTGCAGGCTCTCTTTAACTTTGTATGTTCGACATATTTAGGACAAATAAACTTTATTACATGCATCGGCTGCCATCCGAATTTGGTATTTCATGTATATTAACCGGGACATAAAAACAGCTTTACACACTGCGTGGTTACTAACATTTAAACCATACCCATATACAGCATACACATGAACAATGTGAACATGTACAGACATAATATAATATAAAGATTCTCAGACACAAATATCACCCCAATCAATGCACAGATAATTTAAATGACGGACAGAGCCATAATATTCTGGGCTTTCGTTTTAATCATTCGATCTCTAGATTGTGATCGACATACACACTAAATGTCAACTTTGTCATCAATAGATTTGGATGTGGTGGCTGTTGCAAACTTAGTAATAGCACCATATTGTAACTCGGGCAATACAACTTTTCTGAAGAAAAGAGAAGTTATATTTAGGACCGAAGTCCAGAATTCTTTGCTCAAACAAACCTTTGGGTGACCAAATAAAAATATCACCATATTCTTTTCCACATTCAAAAAGTTGTGTCTGAACTTGATAATATAAATGATGACTTGGATTAAGAAGCTTGCTGCCATCACTCTCAGCTGTTATGCTCTCATGCTCATCAGCACATTTGTCTTGGAGGCAGAACGGACATTTTATCTAAACTATACATTCACCACAGCATTCACATTTAACAATACTATCAGTGAAAACACCGATGTGAGGACATGCAGGATTGTAACAGGACCTGACTCGGAGATGGCGAAGTTATGGTGGGACATTTTCATATCGTCTTTATACATTTGAAGAGCATTTTTCTCGTGATCACATCCCCATGTTGTGGCTTTGCTTGATTACTCAGAACGCTCAGGGTCACAGGTAGCGCCAAGAAGGCTCGTGGATGGGTTGTGAACAGCAGCGTTGTGTGTGATTTCGTCTAGTTCGTTACGCCATTGATAATGAAGCATGTTTGTAGAAAATCAAACGCTTGGGTAGGGCTTAATATATCGAACGTATCACATCTGCATTCTTCGGCCATCTATTTATGAACAGAATCATACAACGCGTGGTCATATTTGGCACTGTTTAACGTTATCATCGCCGCGTCGTCAGTTCGATACAGTAAGCCCCACATATTAGCCTTCACAAGAATAGACCTAAAGACGATATTAATCAACAAGCCTGCACACCTCGACATCTGCACTGAAATTATTACATACATCACCCATATTGCAATCATGCTAGTGCACGACTTGTCATCACTGTGGATGAAGCTGCTATATTTAAACTGGGCTAGTCGTATATGCGTTCAAATGTCGGTTGCATTATTCTTGGCCAATGATATTGCGCATTCATCAATACAAACGCTAATGTAGGCAACTGCAGAAAGTCTGCTGTACGCTAAATGGGGTAGTGAACTATACAAGTAATATACGGGTTGAATCTCTTTCTAGAGTTTGCATATTATATTATATGTAGCGATTGGAAAGTTTTTTAAATCCAAGTGTTATAAAAATTTGCGCTTAATATAATTGATATAGTATTAACATTTCATACGGCAAGTTACATTCGCGGCAGTGTCAGTCGGACATACTTATGTTAATGGACGTTTGATAAACAAATGATTCTCAGAACAATGTTGTATCCTGGTACTTCACAAATGCCTTCATCTCGCCGTATAATTGTATTAACGTACGGATAGCACTTGCAAGATGAATTTATATCAACCCCTACGCTCAGACTTGATAATGGGCATGCGAATAATAACTGACAGTGTATTGTCAGTTATATGAAGAGTCTACTTAATGTTTTCAAATAAAACGCGGTTGGCATTCATTTCGTAACTACCTTACGCCGAAAAATGCAATCTTATTTGCAATGCAATGAATCAGTTGAAAACGCCCTTGCTGGTATTCGAATTTTGTCTGGATCGTTTGAAAGGAATATTTATTGCTATCAACCGCAAAAGTAGTCGCAAACATTGTTCAATAAGGTGAAATATTGTTGACTCTGCTGGCTTTTACTACAATAAATAACCGAAATGTTCTGTGTTTCCTCCTTCATCGGAATATAAACACATATAAGACGGATACAACTATTTTTTATTGTGACAGAACTATGTATTACTCAGCGTTGACTAAATAAGTAAAATCGATAACAGACGTTGAGTGCTGAAAACACATTGAAACCAGCTTTCATGGCTCTTGAAAATTGTAAGCATTAAATCAATCAAAAATATACTCGGTTGGGGTTATTGTGAATGATTAGTGCTGACTTAACCTTCATATGGTCAAGCACAAAAACAAAGGAGCGGCTAAATAGCTATGTGTGTGAAGCCAGGTTGCGACATCTGGAGTTAAGACCAACTTTATGGTGTGCATAGCCACCCCCTCCCCCTCCCCCCGCCCGAGAGCTACGTTTATCAATCAAAATATATACTCGTCATAGTTGGTACCGCAAAGTGGGGTTTGGATTTCGGACATATGTAGCTACTTAACCTTCATATGGTCAAGCACAAAATATATATAAAGGAGCGGCTAAATAGCTATTGTGATCTATAGCCAGGTTGCGATACATCTGGAGTTAAGACCAATATATACAAGGGTGTGCATAGCCACCCATGTATATGATATAGATATATTAAATATATATAGTATATATATAGAGGGAGAGATATCCTCTGTTATATATGCATATAGCTACGTTTATCAATATAATATATATATAGGGAAGATCATAGTTGGTATATATCGAGAAAGTGGAGATGGCTATATTTCGATTGCTATATATTATATATATAGCAGATTATATATATATATATATATTGATATATATATATATATATAGATATGATATATATATATATATATAGAGATATAGAGATAGATATATAGATAGAGAATATAAGACTAGAGATGAGATATAGATATACATCTAGATGTATATAGAGAATAGAGATATAGATAAGAGATAGAGAGAGATTTATATTTCCTAGAGATATAGAGTGCCTAGAGAAAGCGAGATTTAGGGATATATAGAGTATAGAAAGATATAGATATGAGATATATATATAAATATATATAGATGAATATATATAAATTAATATATATATATATATATACATATATGAGAAAGATATATATAGATATATGAGAGAGGTGGATAGATATATCTAGTATGAGACTTATATATGTGTGTATATCTATATATATATATATATATATAAATATATATATTCTATATATATATATCTATAAATATATGTATAATATCTATCTATCAATATCTTTATATATATATATATATTTCTCTTTCTCTCTTATATATATGTCTAATTCTCTATATGTCTCCCTCTCTCTCTCCCTCTCTCTCTCTCTCCCCTCTCTCTCTCTCTCTCTCTCCTCTCTTATATCTCTCTCTATCTATCTCTCTATATCTCTCTCTCTTCTCTCTATATGTGTGTGTGTGTTGTGTGTGTGTGTGTGTGTTCGTATTTGTGTGTGGGTGGGTGTGAGTGTGTTGTTTGTATATTTATGGGGTATATGTGTGTATCTATATGTCAATTTATATATAAATAAGTTTTCTGTATACATACTTATAACCACATATCAATACTTTAACTGATAAAAATACCTTATCTCAAACTATAGCGTTTGATTGACAACCATTTTCCGTTTCCTCACACTGTCCATTCCATCCATAATTCTGTAGAGAATGACAATTTAGGGGCTGCTAGTGAATCCCATTACCTTGCTGTCACTCAATCATAGATCTAATGATTGATTATTCTTGTGGATGACAGGGGGTCTTAACTATGACCTGTAGGTCCTTAAAGTAAATACAAATGGTAAAGTAGTTACTTTTAAGTGATCATGTACCGCTGCTTACATGCTTAAATCATACACAGCATATCATGTACGAAACGCAACTGTAAATATGGGTACCGCTTTTGCTTGCGTACAAAACGATGAGGCATGTTTTCAACGTATAAATGATGGCCCATATGCATTTCTGAAAAATAAAGCCTTACAAGCGTGATATGATCAGGTTACAAAAGTCATTGCGTGCAGTGGGAACTTGCCCACAGACAGCGGTGGTAATGTATCGATGCATTGTGCCTGTTATTAATTCATATCCAACAGTTAATGATGATTATACGGATAATAATGGCCAGAGTAGTAACGCTTATGATGTCTGATAAGTAAAAGGTAGCAAGCGTATAGTTAGGTCGAGGCTGGCTCAATAACGTTGCTCATTTCCGCATATTGCTTCCGACCAATGCTCATTGAATCGTTCCCTTTACCTTGTACTAATACACCTGATTACTTAACATAACGTACCATAAGAACAATAAGCTTCATACCTTTAATGCTTGTCTAACTAACTTGCATCGATATCAAGTTGAGTGCGTGTAATATTTTAAATTCGAGGAATGGGCTCTATCTAGATCCTGGGAAATTCTTTAGCTATTGAAAGTCAAATAGTTTTACAATTAGATCATGATTGCGACATCAATGTAGCGTACATGATCGAAAATTACTGATAACAGCGATGATAACAACCTACCAATTAATTATCAGCGAAACCTTATACTATTATTATCTTGACTATCATTATCGCTTACGACATAACCATCATTGTTTTTACCATAATCACAATTGTTTGTCACCATTTGTTTATACTACCTGTCGTCTACAGGTAGTTTAAGGTGATGATTTACATGCCCTTTAGGTATTTGTGTATGCCCAGGTACTGAAATAAGAGTGTCATATGGACCAGTCCACCAACACCCGTACAAATGCTTACTGCAGGCCCCCAACTAAAAATAAGCGATGACACATATATCTTGCAACCGATAAACATAATCAAGGTTAAATGTTGCAGCTCTTGTAAGACGATGAACGTAATTGATTGCATAGATGGGGATATAGCCAATGTTTTGTAAAGCATAATTTACTCTGACGATATGGCAAACCATCTAGTTCCCGGTTGTAACTGATAATGCTGTCACGTCCATTATCAACGAAGGTTGACTGAGATCAATTGTTAAGGACCAACTTATATGCGCGAGTTTATCGCGGACTGTCATTCTCAAGGGTTGTTAATAGCAGAGTGACAGGGGTGCAAAATCGGCGTTTCAATAAGCCAAATTCAACTTCAAATTAATGTCCTAACACAGTTTGTAGATGTCATATCGAACAAAATATCCCTGTGCATAACACGCACTCATCAAAATGTGTAAGACCTTCACAATAATTTGTCGATCGCAGGCATATTCCTAAATATCATAACCCTGCGGCAGGAAATAAATAAAACCTCAATCAATTTTCGAGCAATTTTTCCAGGAGGAAGTCACATGAGGGATGTTATTGATGATATCCGCTCTGTTTATGTATTGCTTTCATTACTCAGCGTTCACTTATTCACATGCATAAAACGACACCATGAATGAATCGAATCATTAGAATACTTCTATGATAATATCATAAGATACTATCATATTAATTGATATATTTCAACATCTATTGCTTAAAATTAAAGATGATGCTGCTTGTCAAAGAGATTGCTACCCTTAAGTTTTCATAGTATATAAATAAACGGTAACTACCGCTATTAATGCACGCTTAAGCGGTTTAATGACACATGAGAAGTTTTTCTCGCACGTAAAATGAAATGATAATCGGCAGATTAAGACCAAAGATAAGATTCTTATGATTCGGACAGGTCCCCTTAAGTGCCAGCGCCCACTTGGCACAAACCCGTTGCCTAGACGCAGCATATACGGTTGGCAATACTGTTTCAGTGATGCAACATGTAAGTGATCAGATGGGGAAAGGGGGTTTCTTCTCCCTTATGTAATCATCGCATCGCACCATTGCTGAGTATACTCTAGCGCAGACTAAGTACTTGGCATGTCACTATAAATGATTTTTCCTTTCCAACATAACTTCCGGCTTTACAAAAAATTGCCTTTCTACAGAATAACATACTGTATAAATCTCAGAATCTTCCGGGAGTTGCAGATCATCATATATTCATGAATTCGTTTGCAGATAGTGCGTGTGCAGGAAATGAATGTAGTCGACTTGGATTAAGCGTAGGATTGTTCACCGGGACACGCCAAGAATTACACGCCTGGGATAGCACAATAACGCGAAACAGATCAGTAACCAGGGATAATAACTCCTCACTCTTTCACCTTATAGCCCCATAAAGTGTGAGTTGAACGCTAGCAGCATATGTATTTAGGTCAAAGGGTACCATATAAAGTTATAGGGCATAGTGACTGGCGTCAGCGGCAAATAGCGGCTTGTTAAATTATAATGCTAATGGCACATAAAATTGTTATACCTGATACGTTTACCAATGGCTGTATTGTTCCATTGTAAAGCTTTTACCGAGAGCCCTTTTGTCGTCTGTTGTGTACGCTACTTTTAATTAAAATATAGCAGTCGTATGACATCAAATATGACAAATGAAGCGATTCTTTGTGTTTTCAACTATAGTATACATATTGCGGAACAGTAAATGGACTAAGGATATTCGGTTGTTAAACTGTATGAAGCAGCCATTATTGTTGAAAAATAATTGTCGTTTAATCTGTACGCGCCAGCTGGAGAAAGCATATGGTAATAAGACAAAACATCACCTCGGCATCGAAATGTGCAAATATGGTCTTTTGTATCCAACAAAACTTGTCGTATCTGTGGAACAGACAAATCATGTGTGTTAAGTATTCTACACAACAGACAACATGACGTATGCGAACATAGCGAGGACGCTACGACACATCGCTTATCATCAGGTGGTAATCATAATATGTGGTTCATTTCCGCATTATAGCCGGATTGAGTCATCAGCCGTATAGAGCGTTTATGCCGGATTATTATGATAACGTCACTGGACTGAATATATCAACCAGTCCGCCGGAGAAAGCACGGGTAGATACTTTTGCTACCTGTATCATGCTCAGATGAGTATCAGCAATACACGATCAGCGCTTTGATTGTCACAAAACCACGATAAACGTGAAATGCAATATCGCGGATGCTACACTCAGGAAGTGTCGCTTCATTGTTATAAAAGAAGCCAGTGGGAGTTGAGCATATAATGATTGGATTGGCTGAAACAAGCACTCGATTCCGTCTCAAGAGTTACCTCTATATCATTGACATAGTAGCGTCACCCTAGAGGTATTGAATTACATGTCCAGAATTGTTATTGATTTACGTTAAATAAACGACAAATGACATGACTGCAGAAGGTCTATTCAAGCAAATCGAATACCACTTGCATTTATCAAAACACTTTACAATTGATAAGCATTGTAAATCTGCAGTGAACAGCGCTTTGTTTGTTTTATCCTTGTGTAATTTGTAAGCGCTGGGCTAAGGCTTCATAGAGTACACAATGCTCCATACCGTTGGAAAAAAACGCCTTTGCTACCGTCTGCATATTTATCGGAAAATATCCGCATGGAATAGTAATTGGGCAATGTTTCGCACGAAAGTTCTTGTATTAAATAACCGTAATTCCGGGTCATATTTATCAAAAAGAGAGTGGCTACAAAAATAGCATTCTTTCAAGCCAGTGGAATAGTTCAACTTAATTTGGGCCATAATTCGTGAAAAAGGATGAATAAACCGTAACTGAAACAGCTGCATGCATTGGTAATTGCCAACTAACTATCTGCATTTGAATCAATGACTACATAACTACAAAAGAAAGGTCAACTCTTGATATATTAAATGGTTTTGGAAAGTGCTTGGTATTACTGTCAGTTGTAACGTATCGAATGATACAGTCCAAGCAATCATAACACGATATGTGATGTTTGAATCTAAGTAAGAATCCAATTGCTAATAGAGGATTAACTGAAATCCGCTGATGTGTATTGATCTGTGCACATGACGATAACGTGTGATGACCTGTCATTGAATGGCCTTTATATTTATAATGGGCAAGCGTGTGTTCCAATACAAAAACTAAATTTATGCAAATCAGAGTTTGCTAATGCAAGCAACTAAACTGGATCTAGTCATCATCGCATTACGTTTGCAAGCCGGATCTACCAGGCGGCTGCTTCAGCCACAGATCACATTCATTGTCAGAAAAGCGCACACCTTTTAAGCCAATCTTTTACTTCCTGATTAAGGTTTGCTTGGCATTACCTTCTTACCCCAACTTTATGACAGTCCATCATATCACATCACATCACAATGATTTGGCATGGTCAGAGTAGAACTATTTCTATATCATAATTATTTATTTCTGGAGTATAACTGGAATAGCATAATTCCAGACTATATCAGAGTACTAAAAATCTGCTACACGTGTGATTGACATGTAGGGTATTTTCTGCTGCACTGAATTAACGACCCACGGCATTCTGTGCATCATCAATCGATACCTTGCGATTTTAGTTAGAACCATTAAATAGCTTGCAATCAATAATGTTTCAACAAAGAGGTGGCTCGCAAAGTTGTTTTGCCAATGGCCCTAGAATTAAATGGATATTTTTTAATTACAAATCTCATAATAAGCGAAAAAAAACCCTGCATATACCGAGGACTCCGAAATAATGGATGAAGGTGCTGATACTTCGAATTGACTTCTAGGCATGAATTGAAACTTAGTGCAGCGCCTACCAGACATATGCCCCTTATTACATGTTAGTAAAGGGGCTGCTAGCTGGCAACCAGCATTTGAGTTGGCCCAAAACTTTAAGATCCTGGAGTTACAAAGGTCTTCCCCACTCCCAATATGGGCTTAAGTCGATGAGCCTCTACCAAGTTGATATAAGTGGTCTTTATACAACAGCGTTTGCCATCTTGTATTGGAGAAAGAAGCAAATGCGAGGGAGTCAATATCAGCAGATAAGTCGTAATCAAGTTGTCATTAGAGGATATTGTTTTATGATACATATCTAATTTGATAATGATGCACTAAACTACATAGTTTGCGATGCATGCTTGCTTACATCGTTGGCATTTGATGGCACATTGTAATATTCGTATATATTGTTTGCCCTAATATAACGTACATTTGCGACAACTAAGCTGTCATCTACGCTGAAAATGCCGGTGCGGATTGGCCTATTTGCATTTATCTCTTACGGGTTCACACTTATACACCGAAAAAACATGCATCATCCATACAATCATAATACAGGTGGTTTAATCACTGTGTTACGAAATGCACTCATTTGATAAACTATGTATGTATCTAGAGAGCGTTATGATGAACCGGGTATGGCAATGCTGAGCGATCCC
>CM067346.1:27474539-27484539 GCA_034190875.2 Urechis unicinctus
CTAGGTATATATATATATATCTATATATATATATATATATGTATGTATATATATTTATATTTCAATATATATATTATGCTGTGGATAATGAAAGAGAGTGTTATTTTGAGCACCATATGCACTTTGTGACCACAAACCTTCTATCGTCATAACATGCACCAAGAAGCAAATAGGGGTCACTCCAAGCAAGTGTAAGGCATGACCCTCGACAGCCAATATTTATTACCAGTTCGTTGAGTGACTCATGTGTTATCTAGCACCATCCCATTCTCCTCGTGTTCTCATATCCTATTAGCCACAGGCCCGTGCTGCCTTGTCAAACCATTCTAACAAAACAGCTCCCATAATAACTGTGACAGATTTGAAAGGACTGTCATTCTCAAGGGTGCTTGATCGCAGAGAATGAGTATTACAGACCTGGCAGTTTTTTCAATTATGTTTAACGATATGCCTCTTACAGACATCATGCAAAATAACATATTCCTGTGTTAATAATTACCATCCCGAATAAGTACACTAATCCTGCTGCATAAAAGCCACAGAAGGATGGTATCAGATTCAAGTTCTCGTCGCCGCCTTACTAAACATTTGTCTAAACCTAACAAAGAAGCGAAAATATCATGTTAACGAACTATGACCTAGATGTTATTATGCGAGCTTGTCCTAGAGTGTTCTATACTATCAACGTTAAGAATATTTGACGAATGTTTAATACTATGGTACTTCGTGATAGCTCTGTTAGTACATTAATGGTATCCTTGGGGATATAGAATTGATTCTTTATGTTTTTGTCTTAGGTGCGTGACGACTTAATGCACCAGGAATATCACACAAATTGAATTAATCGAACGGAATTTAGTTGACTTAAACTTGCAGGTAGTTTTATTACCAGAGAATTGATTGCATTACTGGTCCATTAGAGAAATTGCGACCATGCTCTAAGATGCAACAAGGCAGACCTAAGCGTAACATATAATCAGACTTTTCGTGGCAAATCTAAGTATATGCTTAGACTAAGGGTCAATAATTTTATTCGCCAATTAGCGATAACTCTACCAATCTACAAATTTCGTCCGATGGTAATTCACAAAATTGGCTTCAGCGATGGGTATTTCCGGTCCGCCGGACAGTCGAATATCACACCAGCCAATTTTCTCAGCTTTGCATGTGTTGCAATCATCGGAGAGTTAAAATGAAGCACAAATACTACATTCATCACTGAATGCTCGGCCTCTCTACTACTCTGCAAATTACGTGTCTCCGCTACTCGTTTTACTTAATCGACCCCGGATTACTATGTGCGGCAATGCTAAGGGAAATATATGTATCTCCCAAATACATTAAAGACCTACAGTCATGACGATACCAGCACTAACCCATACTTTTTTAACAATGGCTATATCATATGTACAGTCTATATGAATTGGTCACAGTATTAACCCAATCAGACAATATACTCAAATTGTGTTTAGTACAACCTTGGATTGTAGTTCGGTGATCTCCACAGCCAACATGGCTGAACAGGTAATCAAAGATGCTGACGTTTAATGACAACAGATTTGTATATTATGGTTTGAATGTACAAAGAATGCATAAGATAGTGTGACATTGAAGCATCGTCAGATTTTAAGCTCACATCACCTCATTTGATGAATATTAACACTAGGCTTTTCCGTGAGTATAACAGTTGTTGTTAAAGGTGAGTCTAATTTCTACAAATTCGTGTCCAGTAAATGCGAAGCGTAACATTTTGTTGAAAGCTTTGGCGAGTTTCCAGCAATCAATATAAAAATATCCATGTGGTATCACCTTTTCAATCAAATACACTGTGCTGCTGTTATTCGCTACACTCGTACTGAGTGCATGAGATGAACATAGACGAAAGCCAACGGATACAAATGGCCTGTTATTAGTAGAACAAATACAGTTGAATTTCCGTTTCGAAATTGCATGACACGGTAACGAGCAAGAGCGACAATTGCTCTTTTGCATCAAGTGTATCATTACATGGGCTGACAACGATGCATATGTTACAGATCAGAACGCAACATTTAAGCTGACCCGTTGCTTCATATTTGCATTCAATATCATCACATGGCGAATGCAAATGCGAAGAGAGATCCTTCTCAACACAGCAATATTCACGTTATTATCTACTTAGGAGTTGTATATGTGACGTATATCATACTGCGCGACGCACAAACCCTATAATAATCTAGGTAAGAATATGATTCCATATTCAGGAACAGCATAGCCACACTATGACCATGGCTGCTGCCGCTATATTTAACTCAATCCGTCTGCCTGGCATTTACTGATATTAACGGGAACCTGTTGCTGACTTGTGATAATATGTTATTACTATATGAATAACATGTAATATCCGTTAACATAATTAAGTTTGATTAGCACACGATGGTCCAAATCGGTCACATGAAACGTAGTCCAGAGGGACTTATAACATATAAACGATGCGCTATGATTTGCATGGATTAAATACCAGCATATATACATATATCTATATATATATATATATATATATATATATATATATATATATATATATATATATATATATATATATATATATATATATATATATATATATATATATATATATATATATATATATATATATATATATATATATATATATGCTGGTGCAATACATTTATTAACTACCAGACTATATGGTTTTATCTGATTACTCAGCATATCCTTATCTATAATAGACCAATCAAGTTTTTCATATCCTGTATTAGTACGTAGTCATGGCTTGGAGAATCCGGCTTTATGAGTGAATTTCGCACATTGTTAAACATTATCATCCCATGGTATGTAAACACATTGGAATTTATAGGTCTTGCCGAGAAAGCATCACACATGATGTCATACTCAGTGCCGATCCAGTAACTTCCTTCGGGCACTTGACATCATCATTCCAAAGACAGACAAACTAAAGAAGTGACAGAACTATCGAGCACCAATCCAATTAGAGGCACCTAACCACATTTATTCAAATCTCGCATTATGAGCGAGTAATGTATTACACTAATAGAAAAGCGCTCACGTTTTCATTGACCTTAAAAGCATGGACACGCTTTCGCAAGAAGACCTTTGGGTTACCATGAAGAAATATAATACGGGCAAAATGCCCTTGACAAACATTTTCGCCATAATAAAGTCCTTTTGTCTACTAAACAGAAGAGGTGCTCACCGATGAGAGTCAACCATAGACATACAAGATGGCCTTTAGGACTGGCGTAGATTTGTTCCATCGATGATAACAGTCCAGACAATGCGGTCAGTAATGCCCAGATCATCTGTCATGGCTACCGCTATTTAGATATTCGTGAATATAATATGATATAATATGATATAATAATGGCTGAGTATTGTGCGTTGCCTTGATTCTGTTTTCGTTTTTGACACATTCTAATATCTTATTTGTATGTAACAAACACCTTTACGCTTCTTTTAACCAGACAACTAGTGAACGGATTATTAACTAAATCTCATGTCATGAAGCTAGGTTCAATATGAGTGTTTGTTGGTTTGGTCAACTTAGTAACATATCTCTCAATATGCCTTTAAATGGATATTAGATTGACAACAGTGTCAGCTGATGTGTCGTTCGTTGAAATGTATAATACACCAATAATCGCATAATACATTATGGTGCTGTTTGTTGCTTGAGGGTGGAATCGATACCCGCATATGTTTATTGATCCGTACATGCGAATCTACTTGTGATAAAATTTTATTCCTCACACACTCTTTTTTTGTTTTTTATTTCTTTTCAGTCTTAATTTTTTTACTTCGGTATCAAGAATGAGGCGATTATATCCGCTCCTCAAAAACATCGGTGCGATACCTTGAGCAAATGTCATATACTCGAGTAACACAAGCGATCTACTTAATTGGTAAAACATTACGACCAGCCCTTTTCATTGACACATAATTTATTGCCAGCCATATAATGGTCATTACTCACACTGAAAGCGTATTGATTGAAAACGTAGATGCGAAATGTAACCGTCCATATAACGAGGGGGGATGGTGATTCAATTCAATTGATAATGTCCTAGACGTCAATGCCAGTGCAAACGCTATGGGTTCGTTCTGCATCTTCAATCAACTGGTAACTCGTCAATGAACAATCCAATGTGGTTTTATTGATTTTGTAACGTCATTGTGGTCCATGCATTTTCATATTCCCCTAAATTAATGTTAAAGTCTACCCCCGGACGTTTCCCTCGCTCCTAGAGCGTAATATAGGTGAAATATCACCATTTACAGCGTGGACATTAAAAATCGGGAGGCTATTAGAGGCGAACTGTTTTCGATAGGCTTACCTAGGCAATTTAACAAGTTGACATTTATTTCACATTGTAGTTGTTATTTTTTGCTAGTTCTGGCAGCAAAAAGGCTCTGCGAAACGACATTTCCCCGCAGTCATCATTCGCGGTGACGTCACACACCGGTATACTCATGTGCTTTTGCACGGTAGCGCCACCTAACGATTGCTGTGCATAATGATTCGCGAAGCGATCACCACAGAGCCACTCGTTGTGAACCCATTGAGCAAATCTATAAACTCCGAACCAAATTTGTTACTCAAAACAGTGAGAATGACCAAGAAATTTGATTGCAAATTTATGACTTTTACCACAATCAACCTTTTTTTTGTATGTGCGTTAATCACTTTGTTAATGATGCTCCATTAACGTTGGGAAAAGTAGATGCAGATATATGAAGATCTGTAGACTGAGGAGGATTGAGCTAAAATTATCATGCTCTAGGCTTGGATAATACATCAATGCATATTTTTAACTGTCTTGTCGACCACCACTACCGCTATCAGTCAAATTTTTTTCATTCTGATGGAAGGTGCCTTTACCACACAAAACAAAGACATGGATAGTTGCTTTGGTACCGATAATCACAATCAGTTGATGATGTTCATTTCTAAAGCATCAACAAATGAGAGAGTATAACTTTTTTCTGGAATTCGTGCCTTCGTAAACCATAAACTACAACACAGCTACCTTTCATTGTAAGATATTTTTAGATAATATATCCCTATTATAAACTAAGCACTTTATCACATTAAATGGTTAATCACCGCTGACTTCAACCACTGACTTCGATCCTCTTTGCTTGGAAATATAATATTTGTGGACTAAATATTTCACGTGAAATTGATAGGGAAAGATACATCGGTGAGGATGATTACGTTTTTTCTTTGCGAAGCCGAAGACAGTATTGGATAATGCAAATTAAATTGTATCCTGATATTTTCTATTTACTCCAATATATACAAGCACTTTCAAGATACCCATCACAAGGCACCTCATAATAAAAGAAGAAGCTTGGTTAATAGACAAAAATGCTGCACTTAAAACAGACTTTCACTCTCGAAGATTACATAGCCGAACAAGAATTGTGTACATACTTTGCTGTTTGATTAAAATAGTTAACAATTGACGCCATAGATAGTCTTTGAGGTAGCACCACCGTGCTTAGGTCATGTCACAAGCTTCTTGCTACCGCTACAAGAGGTGATCAAACAGCAAATTACAGTGCTAGTCGCCAGCTACCAATCCGCACTGACGCGCACAGCTGCTGGGATTTACAACGTGCACTAATACTATGGTTCTGGGGAAATGGAATTATGGATGAGCTAATTTGCACCAAACGACGTCCACGTCTTATAATATGATGTCACCGACCCATATAGAACTCTCGTTTAATCAAAATATATTCGATTTAACGACAATGTTCTGAATTACACTTAAACCATTCATGTATCTAAAGAAGGCTGAAGTGGATCGGCGGTTGCGAAGTTTATGCTCAGAAGAGAATAAACATCATTGATTACAGACTTTAGGCAATCACATTGTTCTAGGGTATTTTCTCTACGGAGCACAATTAATGACAGCAGTTGCAGAGGTCCTACCACCTTCTGTGTATTCATCCGTTTTAAGGCCCACTAGATGACTCTATGGGAATCCAAACGCGATTAATTTCCCCATTATCATTCATCCCAGGTGAGAGCGCCTGTACTATGATTAAATGGATTGTGTTGAGCATCAACTATGGATACGTTTGATTATCACGCTTAATTTT
The DNA here is from genome assembly GCA_034190875.2 of Urechis unicinctus. Lineage (NCBI taxonomy): Eukaryota > Metazoa > Annelida > Polychaeta > Xenopneusta > Urechidae > Urechis > Urechis unicinctus. Next base: position 27,480,669 of record CM067346.1, read on the forward strand.
AATGCACGCTATATACTAAGCCCAAAGGGCTTGGGCCAAGGTTCAATGATTTAATATGTAGGACTTTTAGTAGATTGCAGTATACTTGAACGAAGCAAGAAATGATACAATATAAATCTCATTGTAATATTAATCATACTGATTAGACATTATGAAAACAAATTACTAATTGCAAATAATAGATGCCCAATTTAAACAGAAGGTAATGTAGTACGTGAGTTGGCATGAACGAATATATTACAGCACTAACGAATCTATGTCAGGACGGTTCCTTAATCATCTTGCGGATACGGATCTTAGTAGCGGGTGCTATTATCTTAAACAGCATTTTCATAGTGTCCCGAGGTTTCTGCTTTGAAATGTGTCAGTTTTTATTTGCAGCGTTTAACATTCGCCTCACCACCGCGTCTCGGTCCCGAATTGTAAATTAAAACACCTACTGATTTTCTTTCTATCACGACAGATGGTACTAAGTATGTTCTTCGTGGTGGTGCACAATAATCAATGCAAAATATATTGTCTCCTATTGACAGCATGAGATTTAATCGACATATGCATGTGATGATATCATCGATATTAGGAAGCCCAGCGTGACTACAATTAATGAAATGTAACTTTCTTATTATGTTTGTGTACGTATCACGTTACCAACAAATTTTACACCATGTATCTGCAGATTACGCGTCGTCAATATTTTGCGTATTGTACACAAGTTTCGCAGAGATTAGTTGATGGAAAAACTAAATGTTCTGACTACCTAATTCAACTATACAACATGGTGCACAGCGCTAATGAGTATTCGTATACTTCTTTGATTACCTGTATTCATTGTATGATTGTACGGTTCATCTCATCAGCAAGTGATGCAATGACATACATAGCTTAATCAATGGCACTCAACTCGTTCTTAGCATACGACAAATTGTTCAACGCATCTGAATATGTTTAGACTTTGATCTTATGCGGCATCATCTCTGAATAGTCTAAATGCCTGGGACTAGTCGTAAATAGGTGAAGTGGCTATATGGCATATAGCCATGAAGTACTCAAGCAAACAAGTATTATCAGGGCAACGATACTGTAACCATTGAACACTATGGTAATTGCCATGGCAATTCACCCGATTAGCATTATGTACTTTTGACTAATAGTTATATCTAACCACAAAAGAGTTTTTCACTAGACATCAATGTGGGCTTTGTGATATATTTTACCTCTTATACATAAATACGATGCCGGTCCGTAGTTCCCTTACATCCACAGTGCTGAAGTAGGAAGCGATATATGTGGTTGAAGAGTAAAATGCGTATTGCTCTACCTCGGTGCAGATAACACTTGAATAGCAAACAATCCATGTATATTTGATAATAGTTTGGTCTCCTCAGTACATAACAGTTCATTATTCTGAAAAAACGAAATTATGGTAGACAAAGTATATGCCTACATTTCGCGGAGCCGATTTCCCGCGTACTCTCTGTTAGAACATCTCATTCGCAGATGTAACAACCCTTTGCTTACCTGATTAGTTTTCAGAAAACCTTGTCTCACCTGTACAATAACATGTTGAAATGACTAATGCAGTCTCATCTATACTAATATTAACTCGCCCCATAATCTGGGTCCAGCAAACGAATGACACGTTCTGATGCCATTGTAAGAAATATTAATGACCCGGATGTTGAGCTGAGGCTGATACTGTGAGGATTTAGGAAGGCAGCGGTATGCCGTTTTATTTCGGTGTGGTTGCATACTTCAACTGGGCGCCTTCGTGGTATATTGATGCAAGTATGCTCATTCTTACCAGGTATCAAATTATCCCTTCCTTCTAGAGTGTAGTTTTAAGGCAAGCATGTCATCATGTTCAATTGATAAATGATGTTATGCCATGGAAACTTTAAATACACAAGTCCTCATTACGTCTATATATATTAAGAGTTATAATTCACTTAAACAACAACGCTATGGCACCAAATACATAAACGAGCTAATATACTAAACGCAACTGCATCTGTAGTCTTTATGTACATTTTGGTTATAAAATCCTTTAAACTCTCATTATCAATAATAATGTTTCTGTGAGGTAATTTACATATTATGCTCTTGATAAAGAGCTCTTTACGCCTGGGTATAACACTAGGTTCCAACGGCTCATTATGCGCTTTATTACAGCTGATTTATATACACAGCATTTGACAGACTCAAAAAATATTCATTATGCAGGTTGTAATCAATGCATATGCCAATGATGTTGGGTCACTCAATGGATCTGTTGCCATAAACGCAACTGCTTTTCTTATTTTATCGCCTATTACACGAAATATAATTATATAGTAGCTTCTCTAACGGTATTATGTTCACCACAACCGCCCATTACTAGTGAATGAACTTTTACTCGACTGGGGCTAATGAAAGAATTGATTAATATTGGCTGATATGAAGGTCAAGAGCCATTACTCACATCGAATGGGACTTAGTCTTTCGGGAAACCAGCTGATCGAGCTGTAATTGATAACGCTAATACCACTATGCAAACATAGGATTTCTTAGGAGTTGTATTGGTCAAATAAGTCACTGACTGCACACACAATGCCCACAAAATAGATATTGCAATAGAATTGAAAAAGCAATCATACATGGTGGTTCATTTTAGGCTTAACAACGCCATTTAATATAGTCTTGTGTTACGCAAGAGGTCAGTTAATGAGTGGCTCAAGTTTGGTTATCCTATGTGGATTTGTGATGACTTAGCTTTGCTCTGATGAGCACTATATAATATAGTTGGACTGGTCTATATAGTCGTTCAACATATTACTGACCTTGATAAAACTGCAGTTATTTGGTCCATTTATGTGTAGAATTAATGCGAAAGATCCGCTGCTAGGCGAACATGGTTAAAATCAAGCAGATACAATCGTTTTAAAAGAATCAAGAATTATCGCATTCTTGTTTAACGCACAGAGAGACTGAGCCAAACGTCGGATCCATGATCAGATATCAAGAAAGGTGTGTTAGCAATTGGGAAAAATAACACCACGAGATTGAGGTGCTTTATGTGATTTGTGTCAGTACAATTGGGCAAGAGTATTTTTGATGGATAAACCGACTTAATCATTAAACTGTCGGATGCATTGTAGGAATGACGTTATGGTGAACGAATCAGTAAAAGCCGTAAATTATTGCTTATGTTTAACATATTCAGATAAGAGCCAATAACACTAGGGTCATTTAGGTAACTATTGAGGCATCAATACTCTTCATACAGCATTTTCAATACTAGCTTAGGGTAGCAACTCAAGCCTACCGCTGTTTATCATTGGGATAATTCAGTGGTATGGAGACATCGAGCTGAGAAATTGCGAAGAAAATATACAATCGTAAATATGCAAAAAAAGGCCTAACTCAAAAGGGGTCCAGCAACACATCGCAAAGGAATCACGTACTCCACGATCTTCATTGGTTGATGTCTGCTGTCTGTGTTTGCTAGGTGCAATTATGCATGGTCCTCTTATCGCGGTGGTGATTTTGGTTGCACAGCCATCTCTGCACATATCCAACTTTTTGATGTCAGTATTGTCCGCATCTGAGCCAATCATATTAGACCTTCTCGTGGTTATGGAAGGTTATTCTGAAGTGTTAAATTCCAAACATTGCTGATTGTAGTATAGGAAAACATATGTCGCAGCGAATCAGCTTCATGATTTAAATGCGTCGTGAAACACTTCCCAAGCTTTTGAGTGTGCCCATAACAGCCCTTCTGATTTAGCGGCCGTCTCATTAGGCGTATATAAGCTCGCCTTCTTGAGACGTGATGCTGAAATAAAATGCAACCAGCTTAGCGTGCCAACGAATTGATTTAAGAGAGCCACTTTTA
>CM067346.1:27489539-27505255 GCA_034190875.2 Urechis unicinctus
ACGTGTGATGACATGTAATTTAATGGCCTTTATATTTATAATGAGCAAGCATGTGTTCCAAATCAAAAAAAGAGTTTGCTAATGCATCACGTAAGCAAGCCGGAACTACCAAGCGGCCGCTTCAGCTGCAGGTCACATTCATTGTCAGAAAAGGGCACAATTTTTAAATCAATCCTTTCCTTCCTGATTAAGCTTTGCATTGCATTACCATATCGCTCCAAGCTTATGACAGTCAATCATGTAACATCTACCATAAAACCGGTTAAATCGATTTTACGTCACACAAATTTGGCACGGTCAGAGTAGAACTATTTCTATATCATAGTTATTTATTGCCAGAGTATAGTGGAATGGGATTATAAATGACTATATCAGAGTACTAAAAATCTGCTGCATATGTGATTGACTTCTAGGGTATTTTCTACTGCACTGAACTAACGACCTACGTCGTTCTGTGGATCGTCTCATTCCCTATCTGCGCCTACAATCGATATCTTTGCGATATACTTACGACCATTATGCCTGGCAATCAATAATGTTTAAACAAAAAGGTTGCACGCAAATATATATATATATATATATATATATATATATATATAGATATATATATATATATATATATATAGATATATATATATATATATCTATATATATATATATCTCTCTATATATATATAGATATATATATATATATATATATCTTTATATATCTCTTATATATCTATTTTATATATATACATAATTATATATATATATTTCTTATATATGTATATATATACACCGTTATATCCATATTTATATCTATAATTATATGTGTATGTATATGTTTTATATATATATCTCTATATCTCTATGATACTCTATCATATATATATATCTCTCTATATATATCCATGTATATATACAGTTATCTACATATATAAATATATATATATTAATATATATATATATATATATATAATTGCATGTGTATATCTATGTTTATATTTTGTGTATAAGTTTAGAATATTCCATTCACACATAACACCATTAAAATATCATTCAGGAGTGAAAAAGAGATTTCAATATGAGTTTTGTCAAGGGCCCTAGAATTAAGTGGATTTTGTTAATTACAAATCTCATTAAACCCTGCATTTAAAAAATGCTAGGCTACCAGAAAGGATGCATGCAAAAATGCCACACATGCAGGGGAGCAATAAGCGTTTCCTGTGGTAGAAAGTCTGTTTAATTTCAAACGTGGGCCATTACCAAAAACCACCATAATAGTCATCCACCGCCAGAGCATATTCAACGTAGTTATAGAACGCAAATGCCGTTATTGACTGTTATCTCTCTGCATGGTCTGTATACTTGCAGCAACAATGTTTGGATAAGCAACCATTGCAGCCGCACCTTGACACCTAAATTCAACGTACATCTGTCGGGGGATCATACGTGGTAAGTAAATGTTGATAAATATACCTTTCCATAATCAACTGATACAATGATAAATGTAATAACGGCAAAATAAGTTCACTGAATAAGCAGACTTTGGCTTTAGATTTATAATGTATTATTTATTGAAGTAAGCGGATGTTACTTCTTGACAATCACATGTTAGATGATTACTTGGTAATATAGGCATCTGAAATACGCACACATAGATGACGGTATAGTGGCGATTCGATGTCATGTCCGCCAAACCAAAGGTTGGGCGCATTTAATCGATCTATAAAAGAGCACCAAGGCAAAGTAATTTAACACAAACTGTGGATATCATAAAGTACGTATTATAGTATAATACTTATAAGGATAAATTGAAATTTATATTTATGTTGCTATCTTGTCCTCCCCAACCCGCCTCATGTCGATTTCCCTGATGTTAATTAATTCTACCCCCTTCGGGGTTTTTAACTATAACCAATTATTGTTATGTACGTTTATGTCCAACTGCTCCCCCAGAACCGTTGTTACTGGATTGGATGCTCTTACCAGCCTGGATCAATGCAACCCAAATGAAAATTTCGATACATGGATCGTTTGCTTACCCTGAGTACTTGCTTCTTTAGTGAGTATTATTAGGGCTTTGTGATAAGTTAATATTAATGTGTAATTTACACCAACTGAGCAACAATTAATTGCAATTGCATATATTTAGAGTGCTTGCTTCATTACAATGTACATCACACATACGTCAAAAGCATTAAAACTGACGGATTATATACAAACTTGCGTCTACATAATATATATATATATATATATATATATATATATATATATATAACACACACACACACATATATATATATATATATATATATATATATATATATATATATATATATATATATATATATATATATATATATATATATATATATATATATATATATATCTATTCTGTTGTGGATAGTGAAAGAGAGTGATATGTTGAGCACCATATGCACTTTGTGACTACAAACCTTCTATCGTCATAACATGCACCAAGAGGCATATAAGGGTTACTCCCAACAGGTGTAAGGCATGACCCTCGACAGCTAATATTTATTACTAGTTCGTTGAGTGGATCATGTGTTATCTAGCACCATCCCATTCTGCTCGTGTTCTCATATCCTATCAGCCATAGACCAGTGCTGCCTTGTCAAAACCATTCTAACAAAACAGCTACCAACAAAACTGCGACATATTTGAAAGGACTGTCATTCTCAAGGGTGCTTCATCGCAGAGAACGAGTTTTACAGACCTGGCAGTTTTTTTCAATTATGTTTAACGATATACCTCTTACAGACATCATGCAAAATAAAATATTCCTTAGGCATAAAACGCATTCATCCAATTGTAACTGGCCGTATAGGAACTTTATTGTATCGGCATTCGCATGGATTTAAGTCATTTACAGTATATCTCAAATCGTACTGCATAAAAGCCACAGAATGATGGTACTACGTCCAAGTTCTCGTCGCCGCCGTGGTAATACATTAAGTTTTGAATGTACAACGAATGCATAAGATAGTGTGACATTAAAGCATTTTGAGATTTTATGCTCATATAACCTCATTTGATGAATAGTAATGCAGTAAACCTTAGGCTTTTCCGGTGAGTATAATAGTTGTTGTCAAATGTGAGTCTAATTTCTACAAATTCGTGTCAAGTAGATGCGGAGCGTAACCCTTTTTTTGTGTGAAAGCTTTGACGTTTCGGTTGCCGAGTTTCCACCCATCAATATAAATATATCCGTGAGGTATCACCTTTTCAATCAAATACACTGTGCTGCTGTTATTCGCTACACTCGTACTACGTGCATGAGATGAACATAGACGAGATCCACAGAATGCAATTGTTCTGCTATCAGCAGTACAAATACAGTTGAATTTCCGTTTCTAAGTTGCATGACACGGTAACGAGCAAGAGCGACAGTTGCTTTTTTGCATCAACTGAATCATTACATGGCGCTGTCAAAGATGCATATGTTACAAAAAAAAGAACATAACATTTAACCTGACCTGTTGTTTCATATGAATTCAATATCATCACATGGCGAATGCAATGGGATGAAAGATCCCTCTCAACGCAGAAATATTCACTTTAATATATATGTAGGAGTTGTATATGTGACGTAGATCATACTGCGCGAGCCAAATCACTATAATAATCTTGATAAGAACATGACTCCATATTCAGTAGCAGCATGGCCACATAATAACGAAGGCTGCTGATGCTACCTTTAACTCAAATCGTCTGCCTGGTATTTACAAATATTAACGGAAACCTGTTGCTGACTTGTAATAAATTGTCCTTACTATATGAATAATACGTAATATCCGTTAACATAATTAAGTAATACTAACACACGATGGGCAAAATCTGTCATATGAAACGCAAGCCAGTTGCCTAATACCGTATAAACGATGCGCTATTGTTGAATATATATATATATATATATATATATATATATATATATATATATATATATATATATATATATATATATATATATATATATATATATATATATATATATATATATATATATATATATATATATATATCCGGGGATGCACGGACAGTAATATAATTAACAAAATTGTCTCTGACATGATAATAGGCACCATATATCAAACATAGGCTGGAGCTACAGTACAATACCTGTCTCTTTTCTGATATATACATATATATATATATATATATATATATATATATATATATATATATATATATATATATATATATATATATATATATATATATATATATATATATATATATATATATATATATATATATCTATATATATATATATATATATATATATCTCTATATATCTCTATATATATATCTATCTATATATATATATCTATATATCTCTATATATATCTATATCTCTCTATATATATATATATATATATATATATATCTATATATATATATATATATGCTTGGAAGATAAAACTTTCAGAATAAAGATTCCCCCCACGATTGTGCAATATAAGAACATTTCACCTGTCAGGTCACAGGGTCATATTGACACTGTTATCCAACATGGACAGTTATGCCACAGAATGCATCGACATATGGGCATATAAAACGAATGTCCTTATATCTGCATCTCAAGGAAAATGTGAAATAAATTATGCAATAAGTGGCTGCATTCATCTTTTGGCCGGTGGTCGAAGTTATACCTAGTGTAAAGAACAACTATGTACTATCTGTATCGTTATCATAATCAACCAATACATTAATGCAGCGAATGTTCCGTATGACTAGAAAGATTGCACAGACGTGCCATAGAGCTCGCAGCCGGTGTGTCTGAGTTAGGTTACGAACAAGGTTTGGGCGGATATCTCTCAAAACACGGAATCTCCACGGGGACCTCATACAGCCATACAAAATGTTCTATGAATTAGATAATATAACTAATGATTAGATATATTTCGATTTAGTGACGATAACTTAACCCTTCAAGAATAGTTGCACATCTTGACAAAAACTATGGCTTGGACAGAACTATAATGAGATAGCTTTTCATATTGCTTCGCGACCCCTGTAATAATTCACAATCCAAATCACTTAACTCTTTGAAAGACAAACTTGATGTGTATCTCAAGGACAAATGTATATTTTAATACTGCCTAACTATAGACGACCATTTGCAGGGCGTATATGGACCCACCGGTTTTATATGATCGATACCTCCATCATCAAGCGGTCTTGGGTGGCATTCATCGAGCCTTAAGTGGAGAGCAATTGTAGATTGTGAATTAGCTGGAAAGTATGCAAGTCGCTTCAAATAACGTAATGAACAACTGCAGAATGTATATTTTTAAATGAAATACTATTAAGGGGCATTTAACACTATAAGAGCGGCCATGCATTCTACACAGCAATACACCTTTGTTGATATTAAAAGCGTTCCATTACATACGTATCAGTTGACAGATATCCCTAAATGAAAAGTTATCTGATGACTAAAATGCTGTGGCTTACAATTGAACACATTATGAAAGGGATAAATTATTTGTGTAACCGACCTCCGAGCGGCGTCTTCACTTCGCTCATATAGACCTGCTGTACGATACAATGTTCAGGTTAGGAGTAAAAGATCAAATTCGTGCCGAGCATTCTTGCTCTTATTGTTGACGTTACGAAACATAAAATTAGGCACAAAATTATGTTTACCTTTTGTCTACTAAACCGAAGAGGTGCTCACCGATGAGCGTCAACCGTAGACACACGAGCGTAGAAGTTAAGCATAATTTTATCAATTATAGTGATCACAGATACAAACGGAACGATCCATCTATGATAACATTCCACACAATGCGTTCAGTAATGCCCAGATCATCTGTCTTGACTACCGCTCTTTAGATATTTGTGAACATAATATGATATAATATGCGGGCTGAGTATTGTGCGTTGCCTTGATTCTGTTTTCGTTTTTGACAAATTCTAATAACTTATTTGTGTGTAACCAAACACCTTTACACTTCTTTTAACCAAACATCTAGTAAACGGTTTATTAAGTAAATCGCATGTCATTGGGCTAGTTTCAATGTGAGTGTTTTTTTTGGTTCGGTCAACTTGCTAAAATATCTCTCAATATGCCTTTAAATGGATATTCGATTGACAACAGTGTCAGCTGATGCGTCGTTTGTTGAAACGTGTAATACACCAGCAATCGCATGATATACTATTATGCTGTTTGTTGCGTGAGGGTGGAATCAATATCCGCGTATGATTAACGATCCGTACATGTGAATCTATTTGTGATGACATTTTATTCCTCACGCACTCTTTTTTCGTTCTTTTTTTTTCTTTCTTTCTTTCTTTCTTTCTTTCTTTCTTTCTTTCTTTCTTTCTTTCTTTCTTTCTTTCTTTCTTTCTTTCTTTCTTTCTTTCTTTCTTCAGTCTTTCTTTCAGTATATCTTTCTTTCTTTCTCTCTATCTCTCTCATTCACTCATTCACTCACTCACTCACTCACTCACTCACTCACTCACTCACTCACTCACTCACTCACTCACTCACTCACTCACTCACTCACTCACTCACTCACTCACTCACTCACTCACTCACTCACTCACTCACTCACTCAATCCCACCCTCACTAATCAACGTTATTTGCATTTAGCGTAGCATTAATTTTTTACTTTGGCATCAAGAATGAGGCGATTAATATCCTTTCCTCAAATAAATCGGTACGATACCTGGCTTGAGCAAATGTAACGTACTCGAGTGACACAAGCAATCTACTAAATTCGTAGAACATTTCGACAAGCCCTTTTCATTGACACTTAATTTATTGCCAGCCATATAATGGTCATTACTCACAACGAAAGGGTATTGATTGAGAACAAAGATGAGAAATGTAACTGTCCACATAACGACGGGGGATGGTGATTCAATTCAATTGATAATGTCCTAGACGTCAATCCCAGTGCAAAAGCTATGGGTCGGTCCTGCATCTTCAATCCACAATCCCATGTGGTTTTATTCATTTTATAGTAACGTCCCTGATGATGGCGTTGTATTCCATGCATTTTCATAATCGCCGCCAATTACTGTTAAAGTCTTCCCCATAATGCACTTTAAATGAGGCTCCAAACTCATTCATGTTTTATGTCGGTTATTCTTGTAATTAGAATTGCGCATATACTCTGCCTTTTGATTAAAATAGGTAACAATTGACGCCATAGATAGTCTTTGAGATAACACCACCTAAGTTAAGTCACAAGCGTGTTGCTACCGCTACAAGAGGTGATCAAACTGCATATCACAGTGCTACTCCCCAGCTATCATTCCGCACTGTCGCGCACAGCTGCTGGGACTTAAGTCCTGTAATCACATAGCATACTTATTTTTTTCCCCTGTGAGCTTTATTGATATTAATCATGTCATATGTCAGCTAATAATTTAACTCTAACAACCTAACAACTCCCTAATTAGCAGTTTTTACTATGTGTTCATGTCGCATTAGATTATCAATTATGCGTCGCTTACCTTGATTTTTCGTACTTTTTACCATATCAAACAGTAGCACTCGGTTGAAATCAATCAGCGGTCGACGTCCATATTGAACAAGGACCAAGAATCACTTCAAGTTATTGGAATGATTTAGGTCAATATTAAGCTCAAAACAAGTTGCCAGTTGATGTTCGGATACAGTGTTTCAATGTTTACAACGTACACTAATACTATGTTTCTGGGCATATATTTTGGAACATGGCATTATGGATTAGCTTATTTGCAACAAACGCGTTAACGTCCTATAACATGATGCACCGACCTATATGAAACTCTCGGCGGTAGCAAAGTTGATGCTCAGAACAGAATAACCATCACCAATTACAGACTTTAGGCAATCACATTGTTCTAGGGTATTTGCTCTACGGAGCACAGTTAATGACAGCAGTTGCAGAGGTCCTACCACCTTCTGTGTATTTATCCGTTTTAAGGCCCACCAGATGACTCATTCATCCCATGTGAGAGGGAGCGCCTGTACTATGATTAAATGGATTGTGTTGAGCATCAACTATGGATGCGTTTGATTATCACGCTTAATTTTAATGCACGCTATATACTAAGCCCAATGGGGTTGGGCCAAGGTTCAATAATTTAATATGTAGGACTTTTAGTAGGTTGCAGTATACTTGAAGGGAGCCAGAAATGATACAATATAAATCTCATTGTTAACCATGCGGTGATCCATTGTAACAGATGACCGATTGCAAATTATAGATGCCCAATTTGAACAGAAGGTATTGTAGTAAGCGAGTTGGCATGAACGAATATATTATAGCCCCAACGAATCTATGTCATGATGGTTCCTTAATCATCCTGCGTATACTGATCTTAGTAGTGGGTGCTATTATCTTGAACAGCCTTTATCTTAGTGTCCCCAGGTTTCTGCTTTGAAATGTATCGGTTTTTATTTGTAGCGTTTTACAGTAGCGTAACCCCCCTGTATCGGTCTCGCATTGTAAATTAGAATACCTACTGAATTTCTTTCTATCACGACAGATATAGTCTTCGTGCTGGTTCAATATAATCAGTGCAAAAAGTATTGTCTCCGATTGACAGCATGAGATTCCATCGACATATGCATGTAATGATATTATCGAGCTTAGGAGGCCCAGCGTGTTTACACGAGTTCACTAGCTCATTTAGGGTGCACAGTAAGAAATATTTATTCATTATAAATATTCCATGAGGGCTTCTCGTCATGATCCTATATGCACAAGAGTTGTTTATCTTTGCTTCTGGTCATTCATAGAATATCAGATCATCGCTCATTACCCATTGGCAGCAGCATCTTAAAATTAGCACATGGCCACCAATGAAATAGATTCATCAAAATGCAAATGCGTACTTTACGTCATACCAAATGTACATTTTCATAGTGTAAGCTAGGCATTAAACTTTCGCCAATGCATATCGTTTAGAATGTTGCCAGCACATTACTACTAATCATGCCATGTAACTCTCTTATTATGTTTGTGTACGTATCACGTTAACAACAAATGTAACACCATGTCTCTGCCGAACACGCATCGATAATATTTGCATATTGTACACAAGTTGCGCAGAGACTAAATGCTCTGACTGCCTTATTCAACCATACAATATGAGGCAATACGCTAATGAGTATTCTTATAGTCATTTGGTTACCTGTATTCGTGAAATGGTTGTGCGGTTCATCTAATAAACAAGTGCTCCAATGACATGTATAGCATAATCAATGACACTCAACTCGTTCTTGCCATACGATAAATAGTTCAGCGCATCTGAACATGTTTAGACTTTGATCTTACGCGGCATCATCTCAGAATAGTCTAAATGCCTGGGACTGGTCATACATAGGAGAAATGGCTATATGGCATATCTCTTAAATGGATCTATTTTCTATCCATTGATGGCTATGTATCCAAATGGAGAAGCATGCCGCATAATTCATGCAGATCCAATATTCACATCAATTGTTGCAAACTCCACGCCAGTCGGTCTTTGCAATTACGTATTATTTTTTCATGAGCCTACTAGTACTCACGCAAACCAGTATTATCAGGGCAACGATACTGTTTATTATTGACGTTTTCATAGCATTATTCCATTCGTCATTTCATTTGCATTGAAACCGAAACAAGTATGCTAACTGCCATGGCAATTCACCCGATTAGCATTATGTGCTTTTGACTACCATTTATATCTAACCACAAAAGAGTCTTTCACTAGACATCAATGTGGGCTTTGTGAAATATTTACCTCATTAACATGAAGACGATAACGGTCCTTTGTTTCCATAAATCCACAGTGAAGAAGTAAAGAACGATATATGCGGTTGAAGAGTAAAATGCGTATTGCTCTACCTCAGTGCAGATAACAATCCATATACATTTGTTAATGGTTTTGCTTGGCCTCCTCGGTACATAACAGTTTATATTTCTGAGAAAACAAAATTATGCTGGTTAAAAAATGTGCGTACATTTAGCGGAGCGTACTCGATGTTACAACATCTCATATGCAGATGCAACAACTCTTTGCTTATCTGATTAGTTTTTAAAAAAACCTTATCCACCTGTACCATTAACATGTTGAAATAACTAATACATTCTCATCTATACTAATATCAACAAGGTTCTGCAAACGGATGATACGTTCTGATGCCATTGTAAGGAATATTAATGACCCGGATGTTGAGCTTCGTCAGGCTGATACTGGGCGGATTTAGGAAAGCAGCGGTATGCCTTTTCATTTCGGTGTAGTTGCATACCACAACTGGGCGCCTTCGCGGTACCAAATTCATCCCTTCCTTCCAGAGTATATTTTAAGGCAAGCGTGTCATCATGATGAAATGATAAATGACGAATTGTTTTGGAAACATTAAATACACCAGTCCTCATTACGTCTATGTATACGAGGAGTGATAATACTCTTAACCAAACAACAATACGGCACCAAATACATAAGCGAGCACCTATTCAGCTGAAAAATTCAGTAGTTATGTACATGTTGGTTATCACGTTATATTCAAAACTCTCATATTCAATAATAATATTCCCGGGAGATAACTCACGTAATACGCTATCGATAAAGAGTTTCACGTCTCTTGTCCTTATGTTAGCTCTGAATGCAACCGATTTTCTTAATTTATCACCATTTTGGATGAGCCGACTTAATCGCAGTATTTTTATCATTAAACTGAAGGTGACATTGTAGGAATGACGTTATGGTGAAAGCATCAGTGAAAGCCGTAAAGTATTGCTTTTGTTGTACATATTCAGATAACAGCCAATAAAAGTAGGGTCACATAAGTAACTAGCCTTTGTCACTGCAGTTTGATATCAATACACTTCTTAGGGTAGCATCTCGGGCGTAACGCTGTGTATGATTGGGAATGTCTAAACAGCATTTGAACCTCCCGCTTTGACAATTATGACTACTTCAGTGGTATGGAGACATCGAGCTAAGAAATTGTGAAGAAAATATACAATCGTAAATATGCAAACAGTGCGTAACTCAAAAGGGACCCGACAACACATCACAAAGGAATCATGTACTCCATGATCTTCATTGGTTGATGTCTGTTGTCTGTGTCTGCTAGGAGAAATTCTGCATGATTTTTGTATCGCGGTTGTCAATTTGGGTGCAGAACTATCTTTGCTTATCGGTTAACATTGCATATAAAATGTATAATAAAATGCCAAATATTCTGATGGTACTCAAAACCATCAATCATCTGGTTTAAGATCAATAGATCGGATGGCACACGACAATGACATCAACGGCGGTGTAAGAGCCAGTGACGGTTTCTTTGCTTTCTTTAGCAAAACATGAGTGACATCGATTATTAGCCAAAGGCGACTGCTATATATATTCGGTTATAGGGAGATGCCTGTCTTTCAGACAGGTATGCTCAAAAACCCATCTGGGACTGCTGTCCAGAAATCGTAAACTTGCTTAAAGGCAATTGCATGATCCGAATTCCTAGACAAATTGCTATCCTATTCACACAATCATTTGCTAACAAATAGAGCCTATATATCCCCATGTTACATCACTGACTGGCAACTATTGCCTGTCGTTATATTCCTAATATTATGATCTACAACGCGAAATCAAGAGCAGCACCCAACGAAGCATCTTAACAAGCAACGCAATCGGGTGGAAAGGAGTGGAATTGAAGCTGGAATCATGTTCTATATCTTAGCGAAAGACATTGAATTGAATTATTTTATTCTACAGTGTAAGGGCTTTATCCCTTTATCGTGAAAGCAATTACACGTCACCGAGGCCTAATTGTTCCGTTGACTTCCTCGCGTAATGTAAGAGATATACCACACCGTACATTTATTTGTTACACGGCGTTCTTGTGATTCATACTATAACAACCGGAAGACATCTAAGAAAACAAATATGTCTTTCAGAAACGGTGCCCAAACGCACTTTACCCGCCATAAAAGAGCTTTGGCGCAGTCGCCAATTGTACTTCAAACGTTTTATCCGACCACTACGCCTGCAGTTTGGGATCGGTCGTTATATAATTGTATGTTATTTGTATATAAGAGTGATCATTCCGTTCTTTCGTGTAGTGCATTGCTTGCTGCACTGGATGTTTTTATTCGAAGATTAAAGCGTGATGATCTATCAGGGTAGTGGCTGTAGCTCAAATTCAATGCGTTTACGGAAGCAGTAAATTTGCTGAGTCACCCTTAAAAATTGCTTATACAAGCAAGTACCCATAACGGTCTGGATTAGGAAAAATGGATGCATTATGACCTGACACATACTTGACACACGTCACGCCCAGACAGATTGATGAGGTGCGAGTACGTTTGCAAACGAATTTAACTAAGCGAGGGAAAAATCTATATTAATCCCAACCAGGAAGTAAAGAGACTACTATAACCTCCTCTGTGACAATTAATAGGGTAAATAGCGAAGATGACAAAAGCTACCGAAACTTGACGAAGTATGAGACAAGACGTAACAATAAAGCAACATGTCCCTGAAAATATTTGGCTACTCACACACAGCCTTATACAGAATTAAAAACTCTAAGAAACATTTGAGACAATTAATGATATGTTACTGGTGCCAAATGCGATAAGGTAAACATCACATTAACGGGTTTATGGGACCGTTTCATTCGTTAACATGGGGACTTTTTATCTAAATTAAATGCACTACGCAACTAGCGCTTTTGGTGCATCAGAGTCCCGAACTGTTATCTTCACCTTGTTATTCCCTCTCCCTCACCCCTCTCTCCCTCTTACTCGCTCCCCCCCTCTATCTCTCTCTCTCTCTCTCTCTCTCTCTCTCTCTCTCTCTCTCTCTCTCTCTCTCTCTCTCTCTCTCTCTCTCTCTCTCTCTCTCTCTCTCTCTCTGTCGTAAATGATGTTTCTGGAATGACAACAAATATATCATAACAACATAAGTTTGATGTTAGCCAACTGGACACTAGGTAGTATAAGACTGACGTTTCTTTGGACAACGACGATGCACTCTAGCAATGAGGAATGCTCCGTAATCTTGTTTGTTACAGGCGAGACTACAATTGAAGGGTTCCTAGTATTCAAACCACGCTTTATAGACATTTATAATTTAGGCAAATTTAAGTATATGTAAATTTCATGCCCGATCTAGCTTATTAGATCATAATTGAAAGCTATGAATAGAGAATTCAACTATCTTTTATAGTGTCTGTTAGTGGGTTATGATTGTGAACTATTGATAAAATTGTATGTAATGTCTGATATTCCACTGCAATGGCTTCCTTCAACGCTCACACATGTTCATTTGACATTACCGGATGGCTTCATAAGTTGTCATATTATGACACTCTCACGGTACCCTGGCAAAATGTATTCCAACTAATAGCTTTGTGGAAAGAAAATTGGCAACTAATAACTACAATCAAGGCACTATATCTGTTTTTTTACATGTGGATTATAACCGCATGAGTTTCAAGGATGAGGCAGACCATCAATGAATTGTAAAAGATTTAGATGTGTAATTGAACAGAATAACCACCATCAATTACGTTGAGTACACAATAACAATCCCCCGCTTGGTTCTACAGATAGCCGTTAATGATAATTCCAATTATATTATCTGTACATTGGTCCCTGTGAATAGATTGCAAGTTAGCTGAATGCGAGTCTAAGAGTAATTCAGTTTCCCATCGTATTACATGAATGGTATTCAAGCTTAATACCATCATATGCCGTCCAAATTACCCTACCGGGTATGAGCAGTTATGCAATTACCTGGTCCCTCTTGTGTATTGAGTATAACTATATATATTTAGCAGCCTGCAGCGAGGAGTCACAAAACCGCCGACGTAGTTTGGTCGACGTCAAATGTCAATATTTTGTTTAAAGTTGTAGGTATACACTCTAGCTCTAGTTATATATATCTTTTTTAACAGTAACTCTCATACCTACCATTCTTTCCTATGACAAAGCGACACGAAATTGACCATTATTCCATATAATTCAAGGATTTTGTTGCTGTGAATGGTTGGGCGTAACCGGCAATAGTATATATCTATAGTAGACTGACAGCTACATGCGTCCTAATCCTTCCTTTATATCTGGTCTTAGTGCTGTTATATAATCGATTTTCTTTTTTGTTCACGGATTCAACGCATCGTGTTTTACTGATCTTGTACGTGACAGAGCTTTTCCAGTAGCATCGGGTATAAACAATTCTAACGTCCGGTAGTTTGTGTTGATGCAAAGACATGAACGCGACTGTTTTAGGTCCATTTCGCGGTTTCTAGCTGTGTTAGCTGGTACTGTACATGCTACGTTGAGCCCCTCTTCTGCTCAATAAAATAACCATGGCATTGTTTGCTTCCTCTACAAAGAGGTGGGGCAAAATAAAACCTTATATAACAGACCAGTTGTTTTATACGCAAATTTGACGTATATCCAAAGATCTTGTTATAATAAGATACCCAACTCGGACGTTCCGTTGTGAAGCTCACGACCAGCGCGCCAACTGGTATCGTGGAAGCCAAAATGTAAACAAAAGCGCATGGCTCAATGTTAAAAGATCGATTGGCGATGGTATGCTCACAAAAACACCGCCGTATATCTTAAATTTACAGACTTTTTGATAGAGCCCATACAAAAAAACAAAAGCCAATTACTATTGACACCTCTTAATCAATTTGTGTGGCGATTTATTCACTACAATATTTTTATGAATGTTTGAACAACTTCGCATATATCGTTGTCTACCCTAGCCTAGGCAAGAAAACTCCGCCTCTGAAGCTCCGCGCTATTTACAAAATTTCGATATCTCACATCCGAGCCTAAGGTGGCATCAGATCATAAAAAAACCAGGGGCGAGTGCCTTGCCTAACCCTAGCCTAGGCCTAGCCCCGACCGGACAGTGTTATACTTATTTATTCAAAACGTCATGTAGGGCTAAGTATACCCCTGTTTTAGCCCCGGTCGGACGTCTAATCTACCCCTATTTAATTTTAAAAGATTATTCTGAATGCTATTGCTTTTGTCATTAGTGTGGTCATCTTTGAGATGGCATATAAGAAGTTGATTTAAGGACATGCTCATATTTTGATTAGTCAAGGTCCCCTAGCCTGTTGGCTGCGGGGCCCTGCTTGCATGTTACTGATATTCAATAGTCTCGCATCTAGAGCGAGAAGCGTAGCGGAACCCCTGGAGTCTGGGACGCAGACTATATTTTTCATGATTTTTTCCCGATTGACTGATATTTGATTGGTCACCCAGACGTACCTCTATTACGGCCCAATTTAAAATTGTCCGTGAAATTTTCAAGTTGGGTTGACTCATTTTAAAATTGGACGGCGGGTTGACAGGCATGACTGGTATGGAAAGCGGCTGCGCGTTTATAACATTATGGCTTGTTGCGCCAAATTGTATCGCAATGCATGGCGATAAAGACAGCGCTCGCTGATGTACCTGTAAGGCTGAAGCCTTCAGGAATCAATGGTCACGTAACAAGGACGAATGCAAAAGAGAAATAAATTAATCTCAATAGCACTCCATTGTTCTCTCTCTTACACGCCTCGCGGAACAGTGTTTGTTCTCAGACCTTGACCGTTATTTTAAGTTGGGGCAAGTAGATGGCCGATCCAACTTAAAATAGTCTATGTAAATGACACTATACACTTGCAATAAGCATCAGGATGGGTTTCCCTACCAGCCACAAATGGGTCCCCCATCTTAAGGCTGTGCAATATATATCGGCAAAT
>CM067346.1:27505355-27712855 GCA_034190875.2 Urechis unicinctus
TGACATGTCCTAAATTTTTTTGGATTTTTCTGAACATCGTACAATAGGCAAACACTTTTCATATCTTTCACATTTATATTACTCAATCAGCAAAAAATGCTGACTATAATTTTTTCTACAATTCTACAATTCTCTTCATCTACGGCAATAGCGTGATACACACCATTGTCTATTATAACCTTCGTTTGAGTCATGATCTATCATTGCCAAATCATACGAGCATATGCTTCTATAATCAAACTGCATCTGACATAACTGTTTCGTATGGAGTGTTTAGAAAATCATCCATCATTTGTTGGCAATATGCAACATTATATGTACTATGTCAATCCATCATCATATCATTTCATCAATCATCAGTTCAATATATATGATCTTTTGCAGCCTTGATCATCTGTCGTTGACTGCAATTTCATAACATTTCAGATTAAATTACGAGACAAATTTTGAGGCATATTAAGTTTCCTTAGATCACGGTTCTTATGTATTTGCCCCTGCTGCATAGAAAACGGTCAGAATAATGGGTGAAGATATACAAGAAGTATGACAGAAAGTCTTGGAACGTTAAATGTGAATTATGGTGATAGCCATTTGATTTCTAGATTCGAACAAAGTTTGTCACAAGCCATTCATTACAATACTGAGTGTCAATCAAAACTTAACTGCAGCCATGATAAGTCAACCATTTATATCTGCACTTTTTGAGGCTTATTGTGTGTATAAATTAACATTGAACCCTGAAAATGTGCAGTTGTTTTTAACCCGAAAGCTCCAACAAAGTACCAAAAGTAATCATTCACACACAATAAGAGATAAATACAATGTGAAGGGTAAAGAGATTCGAGTGCTTTTATTCCAGTGCTAAGCTCTCACACATAATCGGACCTCGGGGATAACATTTTCAGGGAAGGACGCAGTAGGCAGTATTTCGGGAAAGAATAGAAACTAATGTGTCTGCAATGTTCATATTTTTGCGGTAATTCAGTGGCGATCCTCGACCGTTTGTAAAAGCCTGCGATAGCGAGTGGCTCTCATGTCATGGGCAATAAATCCGATGATGGCTTGGGTCATCACGAAACCCATCAGAAGCGGGAGGCACATGTCTGTATAATAAACGGATAGCGGGGAAATAATTGGTGTGATTAATTGGTACCTTTAAGAGATAGCAGGTCGCCAATTGTGATTTCCCACATCTGTGATATAGTGTGATAACACACATAGGTTAACATTGAAGCATTGTCATCACTCAATGATAAACACCGCCCAATGCGTCACATTTGTCAGGTTCACCTAGGGGCACACCCATTCATAGCAGCAATTAGGAAGGCAATATTGGCACACGGCATCACATTCTTTCTTACGATCTAGTATATAATAAATGCAGCATGATGAAGCTAGGGCATTCAACTGATATGTCTATCCACAGGTGACCAACGCAGCCAATTTCGCATTTGTTACTGATTTCTGAGAAACTTTTCATTCACAACAAATATGATCTATAAACATGAAATAGAATCCAGAAATATTTGTTACTGATTGCTTTGAAAAGTTTGATCCACAACACATGATCTATCTAGAAATATTTGCTATACATTCTAACTCTCCCAGCCATTGGTCCTTTGAATAAATGCCATCCCACACACACCACATCTCATAGTGCCACCGCTCTTGATCGAATCGTGAGCAAACTAAGCAAAAATAAATCCCATTACTGTCACAAATGTATTTCTCTACAATGTTGTAACTTGATGGGAATTAAATTGAAATACTTAATTGAACAGAGGCTAAGGATAACCTTGTAGTAACCGGTGTGTTAGTGAGTTTGTGTAAAACCGGTTACCTGTTTTACAAAAGACATTTCTAATTACAAACACATAATTTGGATAATCCTTACTTATTTTATGCAGAAGCGAGGTTAATAACATATATCAAAACGCGCAATTCAAGGGTATAACTATTTGCCTGGTGCAATATATAATCCTCAAAATAGCACTTACACGTGCAATTGCACAGGGGTCAACGACACACGCGATAGCAATTCAACTTTACAAGTTCATTTGCAGATTATATGTCTTGTTGCAACATAACAAAGCATGCAAATTCCTCTTGTCACGCTGAATTGCTTTTCTTTTACAGAGAGCTTATTATTACAGTGTGGTCCTGAATTGCCATTGCTACTTGTGGATATGAATGTAAAAACTTAAATGCACTTGAATACTATACACACGCCCTGTAAGCCCATTCGATATACGGATTAAGCTGAAATCTGAAAACATAGAAGTAGTGGTGTTACCGCAATCATTTTAAGCAAATCGGTTACTATTGATGTGATTAAGAATGATACGTTAAGCTGAATGAACTATTGTCATTCCTAACGTCTGGTTTAGGATAACACAACCATTGCAACATTGAAATCCAGTTTAAGCGTCAGTCAAAAACAAAGCTAAGTTGAAAGTAATCAATGATACGCTCAGCCGTGGGAAACGTCTACTTTCATAACACCGATCATCAAACAGCAAATGCTTTCAAGCGTTCACGTGGACATGAACGTCGAACTACTACTGGTCTGCAATTGTCGTTTTGGCACTGATGACTTGAGTAGGCTTCAGCATTTAATGAAAAGAAGACATCACAAAAACACATCCCAGTGTTGACGTAATCAAAAAATGTATTACAAGTTAACACCTCATTGATAAAACATTTGTTCGGGATTACTTGTAGACAACTGTGCAATGTTTGATTGTTTGGCGCTACGACTATCATCACCTGCATTTGACACCGTTCTACAGGTGATAATGGTGTATTGCATTGCAAATCTCTCCAAAATCGATTAGGTCTAGGTCTGAGACAATGTGTTCGTCTCTACAAATGGGTGCATATTTTAGCACGCACTACCAAAGTGCAATGAGCCTATTCTATCGACTTATATTAGTGCAACACATTTGTAAATATTATGGTATGTACGTTTGTGAATATTATGGTATGTAAACTATGATTGAATATGGCATACCAATGTGCAAACCGACTTGGAGTATATGTTTGCTTATTTCCATCACAATATGTCAAAAACGAACAATATCTTTATATGACATTGAGCGCATACATCACGGATTGTAGTTAGATGGCTAGCTAAAAACGTAGCTGCTCTTGTGACACATTATTACAAAAGAAAGTACGACTTGCGTTAAATAGCGCCAATATTGTCCGCATATGCAATAGCTTCTCACCATTTTCTGTTCCAAATGTACTACCATCGAGACATTTAAGCATCAAATACCGCCAATATTGTCCGCATATGCAATAGATTCTCACCATTTTCTGTTCCAAATGTACTACGATTGAGACATTTAAGCATCAAGACGAAAGTGAAATAAATTCTTATTGCACCAAATTACAAACAAATGCATCTGTAACATCATTGTAAGAAATACTATATGCTGGATGTGAACATAATATCTAGGGACGTTACAAGATATTGGGTAGAAACGGGTCTACTCAATGGGTGACAGGCGCCGACCATTCATCGGACACACTGAGCCCTCTCTCAGTAACAGCCCAAAGGTTTGCCTGATATTCAATCATGCGAGGGTAAATTCCTGCGGAACCTTGGTTCTTTCCCTCAACAAGGGATTTCCTCCAAACGATATATATATAAATTTGCCCTCGCATGATTGAATATCAGGCAAACCTTTGGGCTATTACTGAGAGAGGGCACATATATATATATATATATATATATATATATATATATATATATATATATATATATATATATATATATATATATATATATATATATATATATATATATATATATATATATATATATATATATATATATATATATATATATATATATATATATATATATATATATATGGAGTTCATGCCTTATAGGTGTTTCGTGATAATGTTTCGGTGCTCCCACATCATAGCAGCAACATATGTTCTCGTTCAATGAAAACAGTAAACGATCATCTTTGTCTAAATGAACTGCGGTATGGCTCACATAGAGGCACAATTAACTAATATTTATTTGCAATACATTTCCCTCCAATCCGATGGATCTTAGTTTAATGTCTTCGAAAAATTAGTGTGATTTATATCGGAATCATTGTTAATGAATAAAATCTTATTTCTTATAGAATTATTTTATCTTTTCGTGCATTGGGATACGAGGCTGAAGTGCATCTGTCTGTTTTAGTGGCCAAAGACTAGCGAAATTATCATTCAGATGATTGCTAGTTGACAGTTAAGCCAAGGAATAACCAATTCAACGATATCTAAATGTAGATGTTCGATCTGGAGTCATAATATATTTTATTTCAACCAACCGACATTAAGAAGGAATAAATGCTAACATATATATGAATGCTTCAAAGCATTGACAAAGCCGTTAACTTCCTGTAAGTGCCTTAGTAACACTGATGTCTTGATATCGCATCCAAGTTTTATGAAATGATGCCATCACAAAAAATCGCCCTAGTCTTGATGCAGCCACCACGCTGTGGTTGCAAATATGTTAAATTAAATCCCCTCTCCGAATCCGGGGCCTTTTGCTAATCAGCCCTGTGCTCGCACCTTAGCCGGCATATGCACCATGGGATGTTTGAGAAAAGGACGCCTTGACGAGTTCGGGGTCAACATTGTTAGTCATCTTGTTGCTTTGTTGTCAATAGCGAACGACATGCGCAAGGCAATTGTTGATATGGGAATGATGTTTGGATGTCAAACAACCACGAAGGGCATAACAAATGTACACATTACTATATGAATATTAAGAGCGGGATGGATTGAAGGCTATGTCGCAGTTAATTAATTACTATGGCTGTTGTCACTTGATTTGACACGAGTCCTCATTTCACCCTGGTATAGTGCAATGCAAGTCTCCGCACGATCGATATGACCGAGATTTGTTTTTTCAATAGATATAATGGCCAATACATGTTAGTAGCATTTAATCGGCACAACATCATTAAGGTTTTGGTAATTTCGCATGAACATTTACCCTAAATATTTTTTACAATGCAACATTAAGATCCCAATACACACCAGGCATCTATTTGTCATATTATACTTCCTCTTCGTGTAGTATGTACATAAGACTACAGCTGCTTCAGCCATATACCATCAGCAGATGCATTCGTGCACTGTAACATTAACCTTGTAGTCTTGACATTTTGATGTTAGCAGAGCAACGAAGCAAAAATATCTACCCTGTGCCTATCAAATGTGCGAATGGAGAAAATGTCACGCAATGAATGCTATTCAATGGGGAAGATTAAGTGCATTTGTAATACGCTTTGCAGCACTAATGAAGAAAAAGCCAAATGGAATGACACGGCTGCAATGTGTCGATTTGATTATACATAGCCAGTGGCGTATCCAGCGATATGCACTTACGCACAGGCGTAACATCAATTTGAAAAGTGAAAAATTAATATGGCCAAAAATGGCATCAAAGTCAAAAGCTGACGGGGGTTAGACTTAACCGTCTGGAACTGTATAACTCTCCCCCGTCTGTGCGTAACATTCTTTCAAGCCTGGCTATGCCCCTGATAGCAGTCTCGCATGGCATACAATCCAATGGGTATATTTTTAGCCGTTAATACACTATCAAAAATTCGACAAACGTTCGGACGGTTTCAATTTTACAATCGCTTATTTTGAGTCTTACCAAACAAGAGACGAATTGCTCTTTGAAATTTAAGACACGACTCAATATAGCTTTATATTAGATAAGGCATAGGCAAAGAAATGCGCCGTATTTTAATACATGACTGCACGTGACTTAATAAAATCTCCACTAACGCGCTATGGAATAAGAACGACTTGGGTATACACATTATTAAGAAATATCGGTCTTGGCTAAGTCTAACTTTAAGTCAACACATGACTCGGCTTGGGAATGCCACACATGGTTGAACAGAAAGAGAAGAGCTGAAGGCAGATCATCATTTTATTCGAAAAGAGCGCGGGAGTTGACAGAACAAAAACGCGGCGATTATTTGTACGTTTCGACTAGATTACGAGTGGTGCAGAGCGTAATAACAAAATGACCTGAAAGCAGGATGTTGCAGTAAAAAGTCATTTGGCGAGTAAAATGCTAAACAACTGTAACTCTGCATACAATTAAAAGGATGATTCCGATAAACGCAGTGCCAAGTTGAATTTTAGCGGGTCAGGGTATAATTTTCATTCCTCTGGAATATTGAATGAGAAACTATTCACAAATGATCAAAATTATAATAAATGAGGCTGCATGAATATATAAAGGATACAATGGTAAAACTATTAAATTAATTAGAAGTATTGATTGCAGACGATTGCGTAGGATTTTTTTCTGTTACTTGCCATCAAAAAATCTGTGCAGAATATTAGCAACTAAATTATGGTCCAGAAGATGCTCCGAATTGTGAAATTATACTTTGATGTATATATATATGGCCATGTTATTGTACCATTACTAGATACATATTATGCGCAGGTGCATCCTATAACGTCACACACGCATTCGAGCACGCAGTGGTACTACGGTATCTCAGAAAGGTATATATATATATATATATATACGGTATTCTCAGATATATATATATATATATATATATATATATATATATATATATATATATATATATATATATATATATATATATATATATATATATATATATATATATATATAGGAAAGGTTATATATATATATATATATATATATATATATATATATATATATATATATATATATATATATATATATATATATATATATATATATATATATTTCTGAGATACCGTAGTACCACTACGTGCTCGAATGTGTATATATATATATATATATATATATATATATATATATATATATATATATATATATATATATATATATATATATATATATATATATATATATATATATATATATATATATATATATATATATATATATATATATATATATATATATAGTTGTCTACATTATGGTAATAATATCCGTTAAATCGGGTTCAAACGATGACAAGGTCTATTTTTACGGCCTATGTAAAATGCGTTTTCATTAGTTTGACGGCACGTGAAATTATGATAATATATGGCACACGGTAGCCCTTAAACACATCCAAAGATGAAAATTGATAATGCCAGAGCATAATGGAGTTGCGCATGCGTAATTACTCGTTCAAGTTGCTTTACATTTGCATATTTTTGTAAGCAAAGTTAGGAGATGTTTTTAGGACGCTTTTTTATAAATAATCCAGGATTTAGTGGTTCCAATGCCAAGAAATGTTTACAATCGTGATATTTTAGCTGCTACACAAAAAAGAATGCAACTTTAATCATTACTCTTAGAATATAAGAAAGATATCGCCTTGAAAATAAATATATCGTACCGTAAATCATGTGTCTTGGGACAAAAAGTTTTAATCGACCTCAGACGTCAGTCATTACTTAAGACTGAGTAATGGAAAACTGACTCTAATGTATGATTATTTACAGTAACTGTACTACTTGTACACGAGTAAAGGTGAGTATTAACCATGCCAACTGTTTGATCACTACTTATGTTGAAGTTAACATGGAGGCCCCTGTACAACTGAGCTATTATATATGGTGCTATTTTAGTGACAGTGATGATCATGGATCCCCATTTTTCAATACAGCGATGTAATACCTGGATCCCCGTTCTGATTATGTGGGACGTTCAATCGTTGAACGTGTGCGGCATTGTTTGTTCTCATTACCAGAAGCATCAGGTGCATCGTTTATTGTCAAGGTTACGCGGTAAACGCCTGGTACATTAAAAGAGCGTTAGTATTTTGCTCGATTTAAGATAAGGTATATATGTGATCAGACCACTCATGACGCAGCTGGGCCCCGGCGGACTCCTGGCGTCTTACCCTAGTGTGCTTTGTTCATTCCGTTAAGTGCGACCGGATGCGATGTAGAGGTTTGTATAATAACATGCTTCATATGGCTCCATCAAAAGAGTCGCAAAGACACGCAAATAAATTGACGATAAATGGTCGTCAGGGTAACAAGAAGTAAAGGTGTCCTAAATCCTAAATTAATGCGTGAACTGGGGTATTCACAATTGATTACAATTGGCCAATTAGGGATTAGAATCATAGTGTGCGACCGTGCGTGCAACGAGCAGGCGTAAGTGGTGCTTGGCTCTTGAAGCTGGTTCATTGACAACAGCGACATTTACTTCACATACCTAATACTTAAGGAGTAGGATAGATAGTAGGCTTAATGAATAACAGTTCTGGTTCAGAAGCGGATGCCGTTGTCATGGGGTCGATATTAGGTTTTTCTTGCTCATGCTGTCAACGTAGCACCGTATTATTAATCAAAAGCCATATTTACTAAAAAGTGCCTCCTATTCGATCATTTGTCCCGGTAGATCCCATTTTTCAGCTCAAGCGTTTATGATTTTCCAGTTGTCCTTATTGGTTGTTTTTTTTATCAGGGATGCTGCTTATTTTATGGTAGTGTCCACAAGCGCTCGGTCCAAGATGCCTAGCTGGTTCCGGGTACAGAGCCGCTATTTATATATAACAAGAACGTATGAAACAAGACGGATTCTTCCGTTTCGACCTTCCCTCATTCACAAGCAAAATCTGTCTATCATTCAGGACATCACACATTGCGATCGGTTTCTGATGCTCATTTTAATATTTCCGTCAATTAAGCATTCTGCCTTTGATGATCGACTATCAAACGGCTAGTATTTAGCGATTAATTACGAACAAGTCCTTCGCAGCACAAGATTCATCAGTGACAAAAGTTGCCCTGGCCTTGTTGGAGTTAGCATTAGTGGTAAGGGCTGACTTGCAGCATTCACTGGTGACGTGGGGGTGTCCAAGTGATCGAAAAGGCGTTGCCCTATGACAGAATTTGTGCGCGAGTGTGTTTTGGCACCGAAGAAGGCGTTAATCAAGCAATTACGATTTAGAAAACTAAAAAGCTTTGTCTTTTAGCGATCGTCGCTAAGTAAGGCTGATATTTGTACGGTGCATAACTTAACATCTTACCAATGTCGGCATATGAACTCTATTTGCGGGTATATAGCATGATCCATCGATACTTTTCATGTATACAGGATTCGTAGGAAATTCTATGATGCCAGATTTTATTTGACAGCATCGACTAACATGGGTTGTTTATCAGTCGTTGACTTAACCTCAATTTTCTAAAATACATTTTCAGGACTAGCCGTACACACTCTTCTTATATTTCTTATTGATATCACCGTATAAACACTTAACAGTATATATAAATCCCCCTCATCTATGATAATGATCACTTGTATTTGCTATCTGTCATCCTCTATCATAATACCCAATTACCTTTCACACGTGACCGGTGACTACTATGAGTGATGGCCAACTAATGCATATCCCTTCTACCATTATCTTATCATATCTGCCATACAGTGTTGTTACATATCATTATATGGTGATTCTTTATCATTCGTATGTATCAACCAATCCTAATTAGCTATTGTTTATAATCAGCTGTCAAGCTTTGTCATCATTAATAGTCATGTACCATTTACATTCATGTCGTAACATCTGACGGCAATAGTGGTGATATTTTTGAGTTCCTCTCCTTCACCATTGGCTATGGGTAGTAAAACGAACGTACACTGTGCATACATATGTGACCACGTTTGACAATGAACAGCCCTGGGGATTCTATACAAATTACACAGATGCCTTCAAGTTTGTTTTGTATAAGAAAATGAAGGGAAGCATTTTTGTACAGTGTAATCTTAGCCCTTTCCTTGGACTGCAATGTCTTGTATGATGCCCTGGTTGTTTCAAGTAGTATATCACCAGCCATCTGTTCATTAGTAATCAAATGCCTACGGTGCGGCGAAAACGTTATGCAGAATAATAAAATTATATTAGGCTCCTGAGTGCCTTAGCATGTTATTGTAAACTTTTAAGTAGTATACCACCAGCCATCTGTTCAATAATAATCAAATGCCCTGAGTGCCTATGCATGTTGTTGTAAACTTTTACCGATTTCCTTGTGAATCTAGCGTGTCTTTTATGTGTTTTTGATTTACCAGTATGTATCATAATTTTCCATTCCACATTCTTCAATAGGAATTTCTATCTGCATATTTAAAACATAATTATGATGCTCGTGGAATATAGCAACAAGCATTAAGTGGTAATTAATGCATCATTATTCGATTGAGAGCCAACTTATCAACATATGGCATGACTCATTAGCACGTCCCTTAAAGTCAACGGTTCAGACGCAATAATAGGATTCATGCGGAATACAAATTCATTCTAGGGTCGATTGTATGGCTACGTGTCAAATTCGTTCTGATTGATTGAGGTGTTAATTTTCAAATGTGATTTGGTCATTGAACAGTTTAATTTTTCATTACGATATTCTGACTGGAAGCACATCTGTGTAATCATAAGCGCTTGCGAGGTCACACATTGTATTAAACAACAAAACACCATTGTGGGTTTAAGCGGTGGTTTTTGATAGCAGCCACGAGGATGTGGCTTAAAATAAATTCGATGCCGTCTAATTACTCAACAAAATCAAATTTACATATCTATTTGAGTTATGCTATTGACTCTATCAGACACTGCATAATGAAATAAAAACGTCACAGTATACCAACGTTCATAGTGCCCGGGGCATGTGACACATCCATCAAATCTCTGAAGACGTCAGCAACGCAATATCACATCACTAAAAACAAGCTTCTTGGACGACCTTGAAATAAATGAAAAGGTCATTTACAGGCCCACAGTGGAATTATTTCTGTTCAATACAAATGCAATGACAATTGACGCCATCAGGAATGGTCAATATGGAGACACCCTTTAACAACTGCATCGGATGGGTAACAACAATATAGATTTTGACCTATTCCGGCTGATAGAGCTTCGTAGTCGTCTTGTGCAGAACACTGTTGGTTGCCATACCGGTTAATGAATGCCTTCGGTTATGCTGACGACCTGATTCACTTGCCCCCACCCCACCCCCCTGTCAGTAAAAGCTGCTGAGCTAATGATTTAAATGAATGGAAAAGATGCACAAGATTACTATATATTCTAATGTGACAAAGGTATGTTTCTGTGCAATAGTGTACCTGTATGCAACCCTTCAAGGAAACGTTTTACGATTGCGCAAAAAGGGTTTTGGTCTAATAAAATAAATTGCAAATACAAGGATTGAAGGTATTATTGAAAAGGCTACTGAAGAACTATTTTATCCTACTAATACTTATATGTCATAGTTTGCGTTGCTTGCTAGTCATAATGGAAACATTGGTCAGTTGAAGTTGATGGAATCAAGCGATGTCCATTGCCTCACAGCAGTTACACCTGGCTAGATATGCAACAAAGGTCAAGAATCTGGTCAATATCTTCATGACGTAGAAATGCAATAAGTATGAAAGCATGTGGATGGATCGTGACACCAGTTGACATACGTGGACCACTTGGGCGTAACAATGATTTTATATTTCTATGCATATAAATAACGGCATATCCTCTGTTCGCCAAGGTTCGTCATGAACGGCAAAGGTAATTAACCACGTTGTTAGCCCCACAATGCATTGTTATTTTATATATAATAGTCTTCATTGAAAAACACGTGCTGCTGAATAACCTTGAATATGATCCACCATAAAGAAGCAATGTTATCCTTACTAAGACATCAAAATAAGTGACAACAACCTAATTCTCAATGTTAGGCATTACTTTCCCCTTTCATTGACTGATCAAAATAAACGGATCAAGTGAAATAACAAAATAGCCTAGGGTCACATCGCATGCATCTTTTGAATCACCTCAGTTGATAAATTATCTAAACATGTAACAGACATATTATACGTGTTAGATGATCATCCAAACCAGAACTTTTACAATTTATTTTCAACGCGGCAGTCACACACAAATTCATGCTTATATTGCGCACAAATACAGGCAGACATATACCTCAATATACTGCTGCAAATACTGACTCTGCATATGAACGGCACAAGCAGACTCGTACACATCTCCAAACACACACACACACACACACACACACACACACACACACACACACACACACACACACACACACACACACACACACACACGACACGACACATTATACACCTCGCCACATACGTACCAACACATATACCAAGACATAATATTTATACATCCTACTGCAGTCTTGGTGACTCTCATCATCGACAGAAAATATAGCAGATTGATAAACCTGATGCTATCATCCTATAGCACCATCTATCATCTCGTTTGATCTCGTTTATTCTCGTTGATAAAATTCGCCAGGAGTTTGTTACACAGCACACGGTTGCAATTTGTCAGATGTTGTGTTTGATCGATATCAGAATCAAGAAACCAGAAGTTTAGGATCAACATAAAACTAGTGATGATATATGTGATTAATTATACGCATGAAGCACAAGCCATACACAAACTCCACCTTAGAGGGGTAAGTCGATCACTGCCACAACCTTTTATTTAGGTGACAAAATGCTGGCTAAAAATGCCAAATAAGTATCGAGAGAGTCATAATATTTAAGTAGACACTTCCTCGAGTAATTTTGTGCGCAGTTATCGTACGTGTATGTTGACGGAAAACAAAATAAAAGTGAATTTCTTGATGCAGCCGATGAACGTTGGAATCACACTACCCGACTTAACAGTGTAGTAAATTGCAGTTTACTAAATTGCGATCATGTTGATTACAATCAAACTTAATTGCAATCAACTTAATTGCAATTGACTTAATTGCAATCGACTGAGTTGCTATCAAGTAGATTGGAATTGAGTAAATTGCAATCAACTTAATTGCAATTGGCTAAATTGCAATTGACTGAATTGCAATCAAATAATTAATTAACACTTAATTGCAATCAACTTAATTGCAATTAACTGAATTGTAATGGACTGAATTGTAATCGACTGATTGTAGTTGAGTAGATTGCAATCAAACTAAATTGCAATCAACTTAATTACAATCATTTCGATTGCAACTCAGTGAATTGCAATTGAGTAGATTGTAATCAACCCAATTGCTATTGACTATATCGCAATTGATTATATTGCAATTGACTAAACTGCAATCTAGTAGATTGCGATTGAGTTAATTGCGATCAACTTAATTGCTATTGACTGAATTGCAATTTATTGAATTGTAATTGACTAAATTGCAATCAACTGAATTGCAGTTGACTCAATTGATACAAGCTGAATAGCAGATGACTAAATTGTCCAGTTTTCTTCTGATCGACATGTATCACGAACGCAATGGAGACAAATCACCCGCAACGTTTGAAAAACGTAGAATTAAAAGGGTCCTGTTATCCGCTAAAAACTAGATTTTCCCCAATTCGTGAAATCATGAAGGATACAGTTTCGGTGTAACGCAACCATGCAGAATTTCGCCCAAGACAACTTTTGTTGTCAGTGCCATGACAAAAGCGACTACCTTCGCTAGGTTCCCTTTAGGATGAGGAGTGTTTCCTTTTCCTTTTTAAAATGCAGTATAAAACAATACCTAGCGTATAATACATGGCGTCGATCTGGAAAACCCCGAATGTTAATGTCTTTAGCAAAATATAGGGCTGTCTGTGGGATGGTATCCAAAAAAGGTATGGGCCTTTTCCACCTAGCTATGCTAGACACTTATCAAATTGAGTTTCATTAACCATCGCGTGTGCTCTGAAATGTCGTTACCATAGGATCCTAGCAGCAGTGATGAGACAATCAGTCATCAATGCGGCAGTTTGTGGCAGTTATTATTGAGGAAAGGGCTTACAAGAATAAGACCTGTGTATCATCGCGTTTCAGAGATTGCCGATGCATTGTAGGTTCATAATGATATTCGAATTTGGATGATTGAAAAGCATCTCAAGTATAGCAGAACGAATGTTAAGCTTTCATAAATCAATATCATTTCAAGATGCAAATAACTGATTCACCTTCGTAATGTGTTATTTCAAAATTCATTAGCATAACGAGAATGCTCATATGGTTCATCATTAAGGAGCAATATCCATTATGGACCGGTGAAAAAACAGTTGTTCGCCAGGGACCAGTCATGATAGCGCTGTAAGTCAGTCGTTTGCCAGTCACCAGTGACGATGGCGCTGTAAGACAGTCGTTCGACCTGGTCGAATGCAAAACCTTATAGCCCAACAGCACTGCTATATCCCATTCAAATGTGGAACGATACCGCTGTTCTGGTGATTAATTCGTCTTTCTTTCATCGTTCATCTCAATTGTAAGATCTTGGTAACAATATAGCCAATCGCATCAAGCTGAAGGCAGTCAGGTGACATCATCTGTAAGTTAACGAGCAATATAACGTCCAAAACATCAGCTAAATATAGAGGAACTTACATAACCCTTTGCTATAGATCATTATTTTGATAGGTTTAGAATGACATAAGCTCCTTATTACCTTCTTAGGGATTCGCCTGTGTCAACCACCTGACAGAAGTGACAGACACTTACATTATTCATATGCATTTAGACGTGCAGACATAACAAGTTAATACGTTTATCATACCATATGATAATGCTGCATGTCATCACTTGCTGCATTCACAATTGTTAACCTGACATTTGAAATAACTTGTGTGTGAGTGTCATATTCACCATGACATTTGTCAAACAATTTGTGCAAGTATTTTTCACACTATGTGTCGATCGAACGCATCAATCTCGAGCCATTGTTCCATGCCATAGTGGCAAACCTTGATCTTCTGCAGGCAATTGTGTTATATAAATCAAATCATCAACAAAGAGTCATCCCGGTCAACTTTGTATGTTATGGACTGTTATTGACTGTGTTTCATTGATGGTCGTTTAATGGCCAAGGCTCGATTGCGATACTTTTGGGTATACCCGGATGTTTTGCGAAACTAGTATTACAGACAATCGTTAGAAGTAAGGTACTTTAGTATCAATGTTGCAATTCTTTCTCATGCAAAGGAGTAACGGGAATTTTACCAGGGTGCGCCATAAACAAATCATTATATCATTGAATATATACGCATGTGACGAACGCAAACTGTTTACACTCAGTCTCAGCAAGTGCTCATGTGTACCTTGACGCTAAGCACAAAGCGGTACCAGTGTGTTTGGATTTAGAAGCATGAATACTACAAATGACCACTTAAGGACTTACCTGAACCCGCGGTCACTATGGCGGATAATAGCCCATGGTACCTGTGGTCACGATATCAGGACACGGGTAATAATGAGGCAGTCTTTTAATGTCTAATTGGAAATATGCATTTGAGTGTCTAAGCAAAAAGGTTTAGACCGAAATGCGTAGTCAAAGAATAAATGTTATTCAGTGGGCTTTACTGCTGAACAAACAAATGTCATAGGGATGTTGGTTTCGTCAGTTCATCACTACAATCAACGTGGAGAATTAAATAGCATCATAAACAACGGGATTCATTCCTATCACAACGTCCGCGCTACACCCGCAAACGTCTTTAATTATAATATGTAATGTAATATGACCGATTTTGATGTCCTTATTCACTGAACAAAACATAGTTAAGCTGTTTGCAAGAGTTTGCAGTCTATCACCATCTGCTACTCAAGATAACAATGGCGAGCTAAGAAGAACCTCTGAAGCCAGACATATGACAGAATATGGGACGAGGAAAACATCGCCATCTGTCAACCTGTAAGTAGTCTGTCATCAACAATCTTAATTCGTATGCTGTTGTCTCATAAATAATACGTTTGCTACGCAATGGACAGACTTTTGTCAAGAAGCTTGCGGTTACAGGCGCATTTTGTACAGAAAACAAAAAGCAATGGTTATATTGGTGTTTAACATCACTTTCAACAACGAGTCGATATCGCGACGGTGATGGATGAGGATTGCTGTGATGATTGGCAAGCTGTGATAAGTGACTCCGCCCACTTGGCACATACCCGGGCTGCAAAACCCAAGCTGTTGAGAGGAAGGCCCAGCACGGTAGTATATATGCACTCCATCAGTATCCATGCTGCATACATATATATATATATATATATATACATATATATATATTTATATACATATAAGTATATACAAATACGTTTATATATGTATACATATATACAAATATATATATATATATATATATATATATATATATATATATATATATATATATATATATATATATATATATATATATATATATATATATATATATATATATATATATATATATATATATATATATATATATATATATATATATATATATATATATATATATAGTGTATGTATGTATATACATATATATTGTACATAACGGAGTTTACGTGAATGAGAAGGTTTATAATCAAATGCGTGGTCGGCGGTTATCCTTCAATAGAGGGATAAATTGCCTGCAACTGAATGTATGTATGCATGTATGTATGTATGTATGTATGTATGTATGTATGTATGTATGTATGTATGTATGTATGTATGTATATGTATGTATGTATGTATGTATGTATATGTATGTATGTATGTATGTATGTATGTATGTATGTATGTATGTATGTATGTATGTATGTATGTATGTATGTATGTATGTATGTGTATGTGTATGTATGTATGTATGTATGTATATGTATGTATGTATGTATGTATGTATGTATGTATGTATGTATGTATGTATGTATGTATGTATGTATGTATGTATGTATGTATGTATGTATGTGTATGTATGTATGTATGTATGTATGTATGTATGTATGTATGTATGTATGTATGTATGTATGTATGTATGTATGTATGTATGTATGTATGTATGTAGGGGAATTAATGATCATTCCTGGCAGCTGTTCTAATAAAACGCCGTAAAACGCATAGAAACCCGGAGGAAACTAACATTTGAAGGAAAAGTCTAAAGAATCAACGGACAAATACACAAGCGCGCATAGCCACACAGTCGCACACCCATACATACTCAAACACACGAACTCACCCTCCTCGGAAAAGCGTGGAGCAGTGTCGTACTGGAGAAGGTGGAAGGGGTACTATTCCATTGATCTATATCCCAAAGTAGGCAACGCAAAATTTCTGCATTTTTCAAAAAAATTTAGCAAACAGATTGTTTCAGGGGAAAATCACTGGCGTTATTCGTAAAACTCAATTACCATATTGAATCAGCTTGCGGGATTCATTTCGGACAAAAGCAATTGGTTGGTTAGAAAGGGTAAATT
The DNA here is from genome assembly GCA_034190875.2 of Urechis unicinctus. NCBI lineage: Eukaryota > Metazoa > Annelida > Polychaeta > Xenopneusta > Urechidae > Urechis > Urechis unicinctus. The sequence continues at coordinate 27,522,578 of CM067346.1, forward strand.
CCATCCGTCTTGACCAATGATTCCACAAACAACTAGATCCTTATAATTCATTAGAGTATTGATAAATACAGAATTAGACCTGTGTTATAGAAGAGGGTTAACCAAACTGCGGAATCAATTCTACCTTTCGTTGAGCCAGATTAGGTATGACGCTGATTAGAGTGAGAATCGATGTTTTTTGCTTCACAAACAAAATAGCACGAGGAAGACCTTTGTTCCATAAATAAACCAACAATATATCCGGATGCCACTAGTATGTGCATTGAGACGATTCGGATCCCTGATAAGTGCAACCATTATCTCGCTCTGCCGCAAAACTATGTGTTTTGTCATATGTGAGCGATGGAATATTTTATAACATAGCCCATCTTATAACATATTCGCGTTGTATTACTATGATCTGAGAGATACAACACCGTGAAAAATGAATGCTACGTTGATGGGTATCAATATCACAATTTGTATGAAGCATTAAATTGCAATACGGACTTGTGCATGGCCATCCTCATAACGTATTCTATATCGATATTATTTCCCGTCAAGTAATCATGGAACAGCAATGGCATATATTCATGATACGGACATCGTGATCTTCACGTGGCACGAATGTATTACGGAGACATTATATATTGGTAATTTGCTAATTTAATGTCACAAACGTTATTTTCCACAAACAAAGGTATAGATAAAATAACTCATTTCATTGGCTCACAGAATTATACCCAAAGTGTTGACGAAGTGAATTACTTAATGAAGACTTAAGCAGAACAACTAATAATACAGAACAAGGTAAATGGCGCAATTTCCGATGCCATCGATTGTTATCCAAGACGTTTAACGACCATGGCAATATTTAACGCAGGTCACAACCGGATATGTTATCGCTGGCTCATATTTCACTGTTCTACTAAAAGGACCCCAGCTTTATTCTAGCCAAACGAACATACTAAATAATAGGCATGTTGTTGCATGTGTGCTGATCAAATATGTCATGAAACATCTAAAACAATATTGCAATGGACATAGAAAACGACATGAGACGAGCCTGTGATGGGTAATAAAATGTAAATGCATTCAACATTTCAGATCACCCCAATAACAATTGGCTTATTTACCTTTTAAAGCAAATGTTTTGTGGCACTGAGAAGAATTTAAAATACACCTCACGAGGCAATATCACGACGGTGAACGATGAATATGACCGTGATGTCTAGTCAGCATCCATCAAAGAGGCACAATAACTAAGCAGTATCATTGATACACGTTCAGTAATGAATGTATTAGATGTGAAACATCTGTATTTATTATAAGGCTTATCGGTGGAAGTCAGATATATCATAGCTTCCCAAAACAGCAAAACTGTTAGCTTCAGCCCCGGGTCGTGAGCAAGTCTATTTTGTCGGTACTTTTGTGGGCACCGTAACTGCATGATGTTTACATACTTACAACCAACCGTTGCATGGTCCTCAATATTGGGCACAGGTGAGTGTTGTCTGCGTCGAGTGAATTTTATGCCTCGGGCTACTCACTTTTGGTCTAACATCTATATTTCGGTCCGTGTCTTTCCGCTGTATTGCTGCATTTGATTTGATCCCAGATTATTAATGTCATCAAATTTATAGCCTTCATTGTCGCATTTTTGAGTGGTAAATGCGTTTGACTTATTGATAGAGAAAATTGTTGTATGCAGATCAAGGGCTTGGTTCCTTGTGTGAGGCTTTTGGGTGCCGTGCCGCTAGATGACCATGCGATGAGTACAGACGAGACGCCCACTTTCTCTTACATAATCGATTTGTCTTGTCTTTATCATCAGCGTAATGTTCGCTGTTTGTTTGTTGGTTCTTCTGTTTATTATCTCAATACAGCAAAAACGGCGCATCGAAGCACAATATTTGTTGTAACAACTGATCTAAAAGTAATTTCAAAACGACGTATGCTTAGTCCAGAACTAGCGATCATGTGGCAATATTTGCATCATGTAGTGGAATGGAGAGGCCCATCGGCAATCAAAGGCAAACGTAAAGGAAAACCTATAGGAGTTTATTTGAGACCTGTATTGGGTATTTGATTCTCAATGAGAGGGTTCTGCACGCCAGCGTATCCTAACCCGTCCGTTAGCATTGCACTATGTGTGCATGTTTACAACTGACGAGCAGCATTATGGCTTTAGTCTATACAACGCAATTTGGAGCGGATAGTTGAGCTACGCGCTGTTGTTAAGGTACATTCCTTGTATCTTCCGTAAACCGCACTTAACGAACGCTAGGAAATGTCCACATATTAGGAAGGTCATATTACTTTGCCCTGGCTGGGTTTGCCAAAACAACTAAGCGTACCATGTAGTCCCCCACATATCACAAACAATGGCTTTCGGGAAGAAAGCCCGAGGCATTAAACTAAGTGCAATGTACTGATAGACCTTGTAATAAAACAAATGAACATCACTTTGACGACGGACCAAAAATGGACACCAATAGTGGGAAACAGCTTCGTTGAATGGAAACCTGCTGATCATTTATACAAGTGACATTTTTTTCTAGACACATTGACATTGATTATTTCTCCAAGAGGTATAGTGATTAAGCATGCACGTCAACAAGAATAGTGCATTTCCAGATTCATCGTTATTGACCTCATAGTGTGCGTTGTTCAGCGGTGTGATTTATCTAAAAACCACAATCGTCCATACATTTATTCAACATAGATCTACTCAAGATACTTTGTCAAAATATTTCATCAAGCTGCCATCCACAAACAACTATCGAATATAAGATTGTTGTAGCTTTGGCTTCTCTCAATGGAGAATAGAATTCATGAATTGAAAATAAAGAATCGATGAATTCTTGTCCTCTAGGTGAACTATGTGAAGATTAGTTACTCGTGAGAACACATTACACTGACAATAAGCAGTACTGTAAAAACAAAATATCATAACATTGACGACACTCGCACAACAGTCATGGCCTTCGCTAGGAATACCGATACACTGAAGCCTGATGTGTAAAATATACCACAGACACTTGGCGCTGAATCGCCATGTGGAAATAAAAAGCCACGATTTGCTCGGCATCCAATGAAGTACCAATGATTATGCAAGTGACGTCGCCAATGCATGCGATAGGTCGGTTCACATTTCAACACACACAAGAGGAATGTTTGTATTTATTCTCAAACATTGTGTGTACGATGAACTCTTAACATATGGAAGTACTATTATATAATATTATGAAGATTTGTATTTTACACAACATCGGTGTAGTTGAGTCAGACTGCTCCCAACCAAATAATGAAAAAAGATATGTAATCAGTTTTGCAAGCAACGAGAAAACTAATTAGACACAACATAAAATATGACGATGCTGTCGGTTTCAACCCTCATACAGCGTAAATGCTGCTTTCTGAGTCCTGTCATGTAATTGAATTTCCCCGAGGACCGAGTTCACAGAACGCTTAGAATAACGACAGGCGAAGATATTCTTAAACATTATATTTAAAAGACACAGACGATAACTGGCATTCATACCTTGAATTCAGCTGGTTTTGAAGAGATCCGCATTGGTAACGAAATACAAAGCTACATGCTATTCACGACGTATTCACTGAGCTCCATTTGTGGTAATTATCTAACAGATAATCATCTCGCCTGTTATTATATTCCGTATATGGGTACATTGTGGTAGTCAATTTAAGGGACAATATACTTCCCTTGACAAACGCTTTATTTCCGGTGAAAATGAACAAATAAACTAACTTTCTCACTTTTTATGATTGAATCACGCCATTAATACCTCATTAACACGTCATACTTGTCATTTTCCTAACAGATAATCATCTAATTATATTCCGTATATGGATACATTGCATTATTCACGGTGAATATGAACAAATAGACTAGCTTTACCACTTTTTATGATTGAATCACGCCAATAATATCTCATTAACACATCGTACTTGTCATTCTCTTTTAGACACTGCGGGGTACTTCCCTATCAACGCCTCGTACGAAAGTAGTTACTCGCAAGGGCATAACCAACGCAGTTTAGCTTATCTAGTGGTGCTTCTACAGTTATAGGTCGAAGGTCGTAGATGTTGTGTGGAATCTTAATGATTGATAGTAAGCTAGTGAGTCTTTTTTTTCATCGAATGACTTGGATAGCAATAGCCTTGTGATGATTCGTTAGCCATGAAACTATTTGCACAAAATAGCAATCAGAGCAAACACACGGGTACCAAGCAACACAATGAATGCCATTGTGATACTTCAGTTAATATGTAAACTATGATAGAAAAGGACATTTCGTAATACTGAACGATATGTAATGCTTTATGAAAGATGCCCTCACCACCACGTCAACCACAGCGAAGTGCGAGATACCAGCTATAATCTCGCGCAACACCCGATGCTTTTATCGAGCGCGTCGTTAGGATTCAGACTTAATCGCATGCGTGGAAGGATCCCCACCCCCAGACTTTTTGCAGCCCTTACCTCTTACGCGCTGAGCAGGTTCCGCCTTAGTTAACGGCGGCATAGCAGTAGAGAGTAAAGACGCCGCGCAGTAGGGCGGCAGGCGATTTGATACGCAACCCTTTGCGGGCCATCTATCAAATGCAGTGATACGCAGCATCGGCTTGACAGAGCTACATTAAGCTGTTGTCGTTGACTGAGACGGGTTTTAAATGCGACCAACAACAGACACCCAGAAGATAAAGCACGTCCGGAGAAGCAGGATAGTTACTCGATTTTGGAAGTAGCCGTTGCGTGATTGCCGTGACTTTCTTGCCGTGCGAACATCAGCAAGCCTCCTCTTTGTCTGCCTAACTCCACAGGTGGGGAAAAAACAACCTTATTTGTCGGCACCCGAAAATAGACATGCATGACCTCCAATGTTAGCGGCGCCATAATTATATCCTGACGTTCATCAGTTGTTAGTAGTCGTCTGAAGCGAAACAGGATACCATCTCCCTTTGAAGCATGATGGGTGTTGATTGAGGATACATGAGGCTAAAAGCTGCTTTTGTCAGGGTGCATTTGGCAAACATAGCATCAAGCAGATAAGGTAAGTAGCCATATCAGACTTCTAAGGAAATCCGAACATTTTGGTCGGGCTAGAAGTTATAAGGACTGAACGCAATGCAGTGACTGCCAACTATATAAACAGCAATATTGTTATTCATCAACTGAAGCCGTCATTTTCCAGGCCTCATCTTCTCAGCATAGGTGTCCTTAACCCTTGCATGCTGGATTTGATGTCTTGACGATTATGGAATCAAATTGTGAGCTATTTGACCTGGTCGTAAGTGCCGTCGTTATTGGCTCGGTGTGCATTCTGGGCATTGTGGGTAATTGTGCGTCATTCATAGTGCTCTTCCGGCACACGGCGGAGACTGCATCCATTGTCTTGTTACAATGCATAGCGGTGACTGACACGGTCCTCCTCATCACAACCCTCATCACCTACACCATACCATCACTCTACCAGTACCTAGGACTACTGGCCAACATCACCGACTACATGGAATTCACCAAACTCTTCATGTGGCCTCTCTCAATGATGGCACATACGGCAACCATATATTTAACTTTGCTGGTCACTTTTAATCGTTTTTGTGCTGTGTGTCGACCGATCTGTGACTACCGCTCTCAAAATCCTCATTCCATCCTCAAATCTGTCACGGTTGTTATACTGTTCGCCGTTCTGTACAACATTCCGAGAGTATTTGAACACTTACCGGTTCTTCCTATATCTCGGAATGTAGGTCATAACGAATCCAATTCGATACATATGGTGAATTTAGGAGAAAGCCGGCTGTATCAGATACTCTACTCTAATGTTATATATTTTATCGTGATGTACGTGGTGCCTTTATCTGTACTGGCGTATCTCAATAGGCAACTCATACAGGCTTTAAGAGCGTTGAAGAGGAGAAAGGCCAGGCGGACAAGTCAGCGCCCCCCAGGTGACTACATCACACTCTCTGTTGTTGTAATAGTGTGTGTTTTCATTGTTTGCCAAACTCCAGCCCTTGTCAACCAGATTTTCTGGGCACTGCTAGCCAGCTCGGGTCGGTCATGTGGCCGCTTCCATTTCTACTACACCAGACTCAGTGATTTTCTCGTGGTCTTCAATTCATCGTGTAACATCATTATTTATTCATTGTGTGGGAGGACGTTTCGTACGTTGTTCATAAGATCGTTCTGCAGTCCTCGTTTATGTCCTTGGTCTTCGCGTCGACACTCTGACGATGTGCAGTTGCCACTCCAGGTGAGGAGAACTCACCTTAGCCTCGAAGCATCTGCAAGACGTTCTGTAACGGTCGGCATGAACCCGCCCGCACAGTCTGTATGATGGATACTGTAAATATCTTGTTGGGCGCAATACAAAGAAAGCCTGTTCAGTTCAGATGCCATATCTGCGGTCTAGGTGTATATCATACTGGAAAAGGAAGCCAAAACTGTCGGAAATTTTAGCTGCTGTTATCTTAGTTACTTGCCGATGCATTGTTTAATTATTTATTTGTGGCGTGGCTAACTGTGACTGATTCTAACAAAAGATGCAATAACCCTACTGTGTTTTCTCCTCTTACCAACCTTCTGTATTTGCTTGTATATGGAGTTGGGGTGGGGGAGGTGGTAGGAAACGTATGTAAGCAGTGCAAATATATGATATTGCATTTGGAAGATTGATACTAGCGAGTATTCAAACGAAGCTAAGTTACAACAGCTGTTGACACCAAGGCGTGTATATTCAGACAACAGTATCGCTAAGTCTAACGTCTAAGCTGTGCTTAACATTTGTTACGTTTCCCATTCAATGATGGATATCATGGATTTAACACATAGAATCGACCAAAAATAATGCCCCTGTTATATATACCTACCACTACCCATGCACAATTTTTTTTCGCGATGCTGCATTATTAAAATTTTGCATTAATTGACAATATTTTGGTGAGTTATTTTGAAATTATAAATCAGTGTGTCGAATGTATCAATATGATCAGAATCTCCTAAAAATAAAATTTCACGTCTTTTTGACGAGCCAATGTAATCGTTTAAACGGACTAGGGTGTAGCCGTTATGTTAAGACTTAAGACAATGTTCCATTTTCAGCTGCCCACAGTGTCTGCATATATCTGAATATATCTTCACAGTAGGTCGTTTTTGCAGTGAACCATTTTGCACTTGAAGGATGCCTCAGGTCTTCATGCTGAGTGGTGCAATTACACTTACTTGACGGGTATGATCTGGTTAGACTCATCAAGTGCAAATGTAATCCTGATTAAATCACACCCTTAACGCGTTTCTTATTAGGTTTTGTTTTCTTTGGGAGGACCTGCGAGATGCATTGACTATACAAGTATTGCCTCCCTGGTATCAACACAGTTCATGCATCACCGCGACGGTCACCAATCTCACGCCTCTATACGACACAAGATCACATACTGTGGTACACTAGATGTGATATTTATGCAGATCTACTTACATGTTCTTGCTATTTGTGATTTGAAGTATATTTGCTACAATGACGAACTCACAGTTGATATCTGAGATCTTTATTTTATCGATGTTAACAGACCAATACAAGGGGGTCGTTTTAGGAATATCATTCATGGCATTCGGGACCACAATTACAGCCGCCAGTGTGCTATTGCTGTCTGTCACCATGGCTGAACGATCGTTGGATAGAGCCCCGTCCTAACGGCTTATCATAGACACCTTTAAGAATCACTTCCCAATAGGTAGACAAAGATAAATATTGCATAAAGACGCAGGATTAAATCATTGGCCTGCTTCCACACATAGCTTCCCTTATCGACTTTTATTACAGAGTATCTGCGGGCAAATCAAACAAGTATTTCCACGAATTGCAGAAGCTGAGAGTTTTGAACGAAAGCATTTCAGATATATAAGATGGAGTTTGTCAAAGACCGTATACATACATATCATGAAATAGCCAAATCAAAGCCTAAATCTAAGTTGAACGCAAGCGTCAACGTGGACAAAAAAACAATGCATTCAATACACAATGTTTACGACATGGGGACGAGATGGTTTGGTTCTTGCGATATAAAGATGGGAAAAATATCGATAACAAATACCACGTAATAATCATCATGCGAGCTACCGCACGAAGTAATTACGAACATTAATGGCATTCAATTTGGACATAACCATAGAGAGAGGCCAAAACGGAAGTCACTGATTGCCAAAGAAAACGCTTACAAACATAAAAAAACAGTACAGCCTTCTTCGCTCCCACTTATGTCACTTCGTGATCGCATGTGCTAGCATCGTTGCTCAGGGACAGAGAAATAACAACAACAATTCGTAATTGCGGATGGGTCCCAAACGGTTTTTAGTTGACCATTGTACAAAGCAGAACACATCGCTCGATGTGAAGGACCGTAGTTAAACACCAGTCGTAAACACAACACCGACGCAGCAACGTGGATATGATTTACTCCTTTGGGAATGAAAGAATCAAGGGATACAAACCGGCAGAAATATTGTGCGCAGTGCAATTCAACTATCATGGATAGGAGACCATGAAAAATTGTTTTTACAATCCTTATAATCTTTGGTTAATCAACATGAGGGTAAATAGTAAGGCGAAGACTTTATAGAGTAACCCGTACGATTAGCTAATACCTAAAAACACAACGTGAATAATATGTTTATACGTGACACGCAAACCACACAATGCATGTTTATTGTCATGTTACAAGCAACTGATTCCCATTGTGAAGATCGAATGTTTCAGGTGTCATGTTGCAAGCAACTGATCCCCATTGTGATGATCGAATGTTTCAGGTGTCATGCTGCAAGCAACTGATCCCCATTTTGATGATCGAATGTTTCAGGTGTCATGCTGCAAGCAACTGATCCCCATTGTGATGATCGAATGTTTCAGGTGTCATGTTGCAAGCAACTGATCCCCATTGTGATGATCGAATGTTTCAGCACACCTTATACAATATAATATTCCTGGAGAGAGGACAGATATGAAACTGTATGAATCAAGCAGTCACTCAGACACTCAATTCAAGCAATGACTAAGGGTCCTAACAGCGGAAATTCAATGACAACGTCGTTCCATACATCATTTGGTTAGCCTCCCTTATGTTTCCTATTTAGATCTGTAGCCGCTTATTTGAGGGCATGGCTACTGCATTTCGGAGTAAGTGGTTTCGCTTTGGTCATCCTTTCCAGACCTGGAACCTATTTCTTGTCTGTAAAATGATCAATAGAAACTTCACGAAGATAATTGGATGACTATAATTACGAACATATTGTACAAGCAGACACAAAAATGTCTCCTGACCTTGATAACGTTACAGTCTGTTAACGGATATTACCTGCCTGACAGTAAATAACATAAATAAATAATAGATAAATGCAGACGTTCATGAATATGTTGAAGCTGTATGAGCCTGATCAACTGGCGTCGTATTTCTCACAGTGAGTAGGATTAACTTTAGTTGGCGATGCCACGATAAACAATATACTCAGATGATATCACAATAAAATGTTAATCGTGTTATTGCATTGTCTCGTGTGTCATATTAGTTGTATTGACACAATAAGCTTCCATAGTCAATAAGTTAAAGAACCATCTTTAATCCATGTATATGCTTCGATTCTTTGAACACTACACACACTACCTCCGATTGCTTCTGATTCTTTACAAGCTCATCATTCTCATATAAGTCAAATATCTTCCTCACCACTTCACCATACTTCTTCATCACTCCAATTTAAAATTCACTTCACCTTCTCAGTTATTCATCCTCCTACTATCCCCTTCTGCAGAGACAATATGCAGATTCAGAACAGCATGTGCTGAATATTGTTTGCTAAAGGCGTCTCGAGCGAATCAAGGATTCTTGAGGCTTGTGAAAAATATTTTGTTTCATGCTAAATAGTGCATATTAACTCTATCTCTGACTAGATATGGCGACAACAATATTACAAATAGCCACAGAGAAATATTTGGCGCAATTTGTCGCCATGTGATGGAAGAAGTACACCTCAACTACCTCCTGTGTGTGGAGAATGAGAACAGTGCTTCAAATCAGGCATAGGGTTTTCCTTTGCTGCTGGAAGATAATTGACCGCGATGTTAGTGCATATTTGCAGGTACCAATTAATCAATTATCTACGCATCTTCAACGAATGTATTTATTGCTATACCATCTGCATTATATATGCCATGGCAAATACTACTGGCCTGCTATTTGTAATGAGGCAAATATTGATGACCCTTAGTAATGCCAGCTACGATTAACGAGGCAAATACTGCTGATCAAGGTAATGGTTGCTATAAATAATGATGACGCTTTTTAGAAAAGACGAACACAAAAACACGAATGGGCCCACATATTGCAAAATATAAATTTGAATTTGAATCTTATTGCGGGTAATGTTAGCATGACCAGTGAAAAGTATAATCAACGCGTTGCGCCATATTTATCGCATAACGCATGAAAGATGATTTTGATATGTATATATATATATATATATATATATATATATATATATATATATATATATATATATATATATATATATATATATATATATATATATATATATATATATATATATATATATATATATAATATATGAATATATTACACAAACATTAACAGTTTTCCCTTATTACAAATATGCCACAAATGTTTTTTCCGTGGCTGAACGTCAGGCCGTTTTCAACACAATCACTTGTATAGTATGCCTCATTAGGCAGCAGTCTCTTGTCGCGTGACTTCAAGCCTCCTTTATAGCGGCCATTGCGGGGCAAAAGGTCCGATTGGCAATTTCCTCAATGTCATTTATATTTCTATGACTGGGCACAGGGCATTTGGTGTGAGATTCCATTACAATATTTAAGACATCACCAATGTTGCTGGTTTGTGAAAAAATAACAAAATGGCATAAATAGTTATTTATTCTACTTTTTTCGACCAGGATTATCTAATCATGTTTAAGCTGACCCGGTTTTGATTGCATTAAATGTGACTCAATTCTTGCTCGTGGCCCACTCCGGCACAGACGTTCCCTATCACAACGTGAAATGTGAGTGCGTCATGTAGAGGCTTCAGTAAGAGGTTTTATGAAGAAATATACAGGACTATTTAATTTCATCTGTTTTATTGAAAAGATGTGACATCTCTATCTGCGCACCATCCGAAACTAATTCCGTAATTACCGCAAACATGACACTTTGGTAGGGGGTGAAATAATACGGTTGCCATTTTCAAGTTACCTCTGTAATAGTGTCTGTTTATATTCAAATTATACATTTTATTGGGCAAATGAAACCTTTCAGGCTAACTTAAGTCATTGCTGTCCAACCTATATAATTAATAGTTACAGGAAAATTCATTGACGAAGACAAAACTAACATCAGCCCATCTTGCATAATGAATTCTGCTGTATCAGATACACTATGTTATTCATATACTTGGACACTCCACTCTTCAACCAAGACGCCACACTGCGAATGAAGCTCTCAGCTCGCGATACTCTTTGCTCAAGAAAGGTCTCGGCTATTTGCACGATGCATCACCAACCTCCAGAATCTAGCTGCTATGACATTCCGAACACCTACAATCAATTAGCCTCACCATCCCCCACGTGTTTGCCCATTCAGTTGCCTCGATTTATGCTGAATTGCTCTGCGTATGAAATAAATGACTAATGCTTTTGTTGTATAATTGTAATGGGAATCCATAAATACCTAGCGAGTTACAATCGCCTGCTGGTGCTTATTACCACAGTGACCATTTATTGCTGTTCAATCAACTACATATCTAGACACAAACCTGGCGGTATATACCCTAGAATTCGCTTTTATAGTCGTGTACATAATGGTGCTTTAACGAGTGCATGGCGTCGAGGTTCTTTTTTATCAGACAATGGATGGTGCATGTTACTTTGTTTTATCGAAACCCAAAAGAACACACCACAAAAACCCACTTCGTACAAATTAACAATTAAGAACTGCCATTTGTATTTCGCGTGTCTCTGAGCAATTTAGCACGATCATGGAAGGATCTAAATGGGAACAGAGCAATGAATAACACATGCAATATTATACGTAAACAAATGTAAAACAACAACAAGTTTCTAGCATATGAATTTAATAACAACACCAACAGTAGTCTCTGAGCCTCAATCGTGTAATTATTAATAATTTTCCTATTCTTTTGAATGAATATACTTGATACAACACTGCGATGAATGATTCAACAATTAATTAAGCAAACAGTCATGATGTACATATGAGCCAACCCAATAAACCACTTATGCACTACCACACCCACAACGTACATGGCCATACTCATCTGTCATCGACATAATGGAGAGATGGCGCGGGATACAGTAATGTTTATTATCTAGAGAGAGCCGAATATTCGTGGTTATGGGTGACAAAATCGACCAATCAATTTGTCAATGATTGCTGTGTTAACGTTTTCGGGGCTATAATATTGTTTACATTGAAGACCCAAATCATATAATAAATACTAGAGAATGTTTGATCTTCAGCGTAGTTATCAGGAAACACTGGTTATTTAGGCACGCTTAATCAATAAAGGGCAATAAAAGGCGCGAATACCAAATCAGTATATCCTTCAGAGGTTATCTCCCATTTTATGAGCAATTATGGGCGGTAGACATCAGGCAACCACATAAACACAAGAAAATCTTAATTGCAGTTACCAATATTAATTACATGACCGCATATGCGCGTTTAATCGCTTGGGGTCTGAGGAATAACACTTCTCAGTTGAGGATGGTTACTACGGTTTTCATTGGAGTGTTCTTGGTTCGTCAATATAAAGGGATCTTAAGGTCAAGACCCTATAAATGTACCTCTCTTAAGCACGATACGCAGATAAGTAGTTGAATATAATCTGTAACGGGACCATGGTCCTTTAAGTTAATCAGGTTTTATCGACGATTCATTGGGAAATATACATGCGAACGTAATTGTCAATTTGTTCCCATGGTGGCGCTTTAGACTGCGCGTCAATTTACTGATCCCGAGGAGGATACTCATAAGCGCAATCAAATTGCATGTCCTTCACTTTTTGCGCTGATCGATCCACAAATATTCAAGGACTTGTATTCGGGTGTTCGATGTTCCAAATAATCCACAAAACGTCCAAATGATTTATGTTGTTAATGTATATAATGCTAGAGACTTTATAGCCATGATTGTTTACATCTGCTTTCATGTGCAACCTAAATGACCGCATAGGAATTATCGCTAGAGACTCGCCTATTTCCTTATTCCGGAGCTGATATGCCAAGGTTGCCTTAACAATTAACGCTATAGCTCACGTGCAAACCAGGGTCAGTAACGCGCAACAGGACAGGAGTGTGACAATCGAGCACTACTCTGCCACGCCTAGGTTTTTAGCATTATATTGAAGCTCATCTGGTGACAACATATAATGACATTTTCCGCTTTTGAACATGAATTCCATAATTACTTTTATATATCACCACACCTACCAGTTCAGCTACCTAGAGTGCAATTTCCGTGTACCATTCCATTGATATCAGTATTCAATCAACGTTCATCGTGTCGTTGTTTTGTTATATACTTCTGAAGGGAAGAAAGGATATACAAGGTTAGGTGCTGGTTGTTAAAGGACAATTCTCATGACAACTTCTTAGTAAATCGAAGCACACACAATCGTAGTGATCCCTAAATCATTCGTGATACACCGTAATACGCCGTGATACATTGTGTGCATCGGGATACACTGTGATACACCTTGATACACCATGATACAACGTGATACACCGTGATTCACCGCGATACATCTTTGTCGCATTCTTATCAATCATAGTATTTGAGGCAGCTGTCGTTATGAAACGCCGTGAACTGAGGTGAAAATCATTGCGAAACCCGGGGGAGTAAAGTATAACGAATCAATTGTAAAAGCAACGAATGTCATCACGGCATTAGCGTTTTTCAGAGATATATTGAATTTTTACGCACATACACACAAGCACGCAAAGACACAGTCGCACATTCATGCACACTCAGACTCACGAACTAACCCTCCTCAGGATAACGTAGAGCAATTGTAGCAGTGTGTTGGTGGAGAGGGCACATTTCAACTAATCTATAACAATAAGAAACCATTGACATCATTTATGCCCATTTCAAAATTTGTCAGCTTAGAGTCGAAACAGTGACGTTGTTTACAGCACGAAACTTCCCATTGAATGAGCTTGATGATTTATTCATTTGGGACAAGAACAGTTAATTGGGTAGAGAAAAGGGTCAGTTTAATCCCCCTTTACAATCTATCTACAAACAACATTCTCCTAAGGTTTCCATCGGACCCTTCCCTATGGTGCTACTCATTTGTGTCATCGGTGACACCCTGCTCATTTCTGACGGTACGCTGCTCCATTCGATCGGTACGCAGTGATTCTGATTGAATCACTGACGGTGCGCAGTGATTCAGTGAACTCTCATAAATACAGGAAACTATATATAGATATTGGTTATTGTTCCGCACATGAATTGACTTCCATCAGCTATATATCAACTATCAGATTGAATCAGTGGTGAAACCCGCCAATGCAAACATAGTTTTAAAAAGCATATAAACACACGATCAAATCTCAGCGGATGACTAGAAGTAATTTTCGATCATTTTGCACAGCCCCCAGTTGAACAACCAACCTGTACATAGATACTCCACTGATGCAGGGAAACTAAACAACAATTCGCAGAACCGCATACTTTTACTTTCCTGAAACATTTATTTGTTATCTGGGTAAGACACTCTAAATGTTAATTATTACTGTGTTGGTTTTTTTATTAGTTTCAGAGTGACAACATCACGCTCCTCTGCAGTGAACCGCTCCGCAAGAGGCAGGTCGGGCACAGCTTGGCAACTGTAAAAAAAATCCAGTGTGTGAGTGAATAACAAAAATTAAAAAAACAAAGCATCAGCTACCAACATCCCAAATGCGCTGCACGCCAAATAATGCAATGCAAATATGTACGATTGAGCAGCGGCGGCAAGTCAAGATTACACCATGGTCTAATACTGCGTGGAAGAATTCATACACCAGAATCACACGCTTGCAAATAGAACAGGCATACCCAAGGTTCCTCAAAATTCTCTACGGTCTATCAAAGAATATCCATATCACAGTCGTATTCCTTAAAGCTTAATTTGATGTCTGTAATTCCCGTTTATATCGACTGTCGTTTATTAACTTGGCGAATCGCTTCGCCAAGTTACCTTGGTTAGTCGCGTTTGACAGATGTATGTGTGTTTGTATGTGAACATTTTTTTAGTCTTCGCGATACAGGCCGAAATATTTTTCTAATTTGTCGGGATCACTGATATGCAGAACCCAGAGGTTTTGTTTTGACCTTAAAGTCATGATAAGGTCAAAGTCATTGAAAATGTGAAAATCTTGAATCCTGAATATGTCAGTGTATGATGCTGCGATTTTCGCACAATCTACACCATTTTGAACTTTAATTTAATTGCAAACTTTAAATAAATATGAACAGTTGTAAATAACTATAAATTCCAAATATCAGCAAAGGTGTCATGAATATTTCGACCGCCTATAAAACCGTCAATACACGTCCGATTGTAATAGAAATTGGGTCACATGTTTTCCTTGATAGCTTAAGTCGGATCCCTAGATCATGGATGTCGATGACGTCACTTTCGTTTACGAAAGCATCCAGTTCAATGCTTAATATATCTATGCTGAAGAGCTCGATTAAAAAATAGTTTACATATTCTGAAAGTGTTATGTAATAGTTAACTTTTTCTAAGTATATGTAGAAGTAAATTCTAGTAGGTCGAAAATTTCTGGTAGCCAAATTATCTTAACTTTTTAGTTTCGCGTTTAATTATCTAATTATAGTCCGATCGTAAAACAAATAACATTTTTCTGAAAGCTGATTCAATTACCAAACTTTGATAATTGACATATGCTATCAGATATTCAAAGCGCGTTGAGTTCGAAAATTAGACATCGACATTTATCGTCCAATTTTCGATGGTTTATGATATAATATATACCGGTCCAATGGTCATAAAAATTGGGCCTGCTGTAGTCGTCGATAGACGGCGTCCCAGACTCCAGGGGTTCCGCTACGCCTCTCGCCCTAGAGTCTACGACAGGACAAGGTTTAAAACTGGCGCGTCCGAATATTCATTTGACACGTTTGTTAATCTTCGTGACCAATCAACGCAAAGGTTGTGACCGGGGATTGAACTTAGTTGCGCGCGTCTGGCTCATGAAACTGGCTTGTGATACGCACCCTCGGTTCTATGTGACGTCATGTACATTGTTGTGATCTGCGTCCAATGAGAACACATTGAATGTCTTCTGGAATTATGGGGCGTCTCAAAAGTTCAAATTGGCACCACAACAAGCGCTTTAATCGCTTAGCTTCATGAAAGCATGTTTACGTAATAGTCAGTTAATAAGGACCAGTTGTGTGTCTGCTTCTCTCGCCGACTGTGTGATTAACGGTGCCACTCAGCCTGAAACAACAAATCGGGGTGTTGTAGAATGTGTGCCCGGCTCATAAAAATCACTCGTCCGGTTGGATAAGTTGATTTGGCAAGTCACTTGTCCAACATGACAAATCACTTGTCCCGGCAAGCGGACAACCATTGGTGTCGAACCCTGACCCATTACAAGCATTGCATCGAGAGCAGTAGCTAACAACGTGTAGCAAAATGTTTCCCCGTCCCAGCAGCCACATTCACAAAACAGTCACGACCCATCAAGCAGCCGAGCGAACAAGTCTTTCAAACGGAGCGTACCAAAACAAATATGGCGCCGAATCTTCGGAAAATGTGACACTGACCAATGAGAGACAATGACTCAAAAGAGACTATTGAATATCATTAACATGT
Source organism: Urechis unicinctus (assembly GCA_034190875.2). Taxonomy (NCBI): domain Eukaryota; kingdom Metazoa; phylum Annelida; class Polychaeta; order Xenopneusta; family Urechidae; genus Urechis; species Urechis unicinctus. The sequence continues at coordinate 27,539,504 of CM067346.1, forward strand.
AAACAGGGCCCGCAGCCAAAAGGCTAGGGGATCTTGACTAAGTCGTCGACAGCGTGAATTTAATCGTTTAATTTGATTGTATCGATGTATAGATATCAATCGTACATTTAATTTCACTCAAAGAAGCCCATTCCATTTTGAATATATAACTAATTCTTTTGCAATGTAAATTCTTGATAGTATTCACCCAAAGTAAGCTATAAAGTACAGCCGGTGTCACTTCTGCTGGGATTTCATTGGCTTATTAACAGCAGCCTACACAACGTGCTGTGCAAATATTGCCGCTGATACAGTTTCAAGTTAACTTTGGTATGATTGTATAAGAAGAACATAAGGTGCATACAGGGATGGACCCTTTCCATCATAACTTGGAGTTCTTCAGCATGATAATTTTCAGTATTATTCAATTGTGCTGCGTTTAGCCTTACCTCCTCGGTGATGCTGAAAATGGAAGAGACAATGATGTGGTGTTCATTATGGTGGTGATCTTGGTTATGGTTGCAATAATGATGATGGTAATACTGATGGCTATGATGATTGTGATTAAGATCACGATTAAGAACATGACAATGATGTTAGGATAATGATAACAATGTATATGATGTAGATGGTGTTTATGATGATAATCATCATGATGATGATTATGATGACAGTGATGATGATGATGAACATGGTGATTAACATGACAACGATGATGATGATGATGATGATGATGATGATGATGATGATGATGATGATGATGATGATGATGATGATGATCTAGATGTAAGTAAATTGTATGACTTCCCTTACAATAATAATGATGTTAATGACGATTGTAAAGATAACCCAGATGATTTTGATTTGTAGGTTTGCTTGTATGTGAACTTATTTTTGGCAGACGATTCAGGTCGCAATTTTTGATGAAATTTCAAAAAAAAAACAAATTGAAAGGTCGGCAACATTGTTGCGCAGAACACAGACGCCTGTTTTTTACCTAGACCTCATAGTAAGGTCAAAGTCCTCGAAAATTTGAAAATCTGAAATCCCGAATTATCGTTCAATCTTTAATATATTAATACTACTTTGTGGCTTACTTCAATTGCCAACGTTTTGATTAATATATTGTGTTTTAAAAAATATATATGTAAATTAACCCAAAAAATTTAATTGCCTATATAATATCATTGATAGCCGTCCGACGGCAACAAAAATGTTGTCGAAGGTTGTCATTGAAATGTTTAGTTGCATCATTAAATTGTATGGAAGTTGATGACGTCATTTCCGATGGAGATTGCATACAAATTTTATTATATATACCACAAGTTTAACTACCAATATTGCTGGGTTTATCGATTCGAACTAAATTTCTTATACCAAAAATTGGTAAAATTCTTTCAATTCGCAATTGACAAGCCAATTATCGTCCGACATGAAAAACATTTTTTAAAACCTGATACTACTAACAAACTTTTATAATGACATGTACTTTCAAAATATTCGTCGTTTTTTAAAATGGTAAATATTTGTTTAATAGTCATAAAAACTGGGTCAGTTGTTGTCATGTACAGCGCAAATCGAATTCTGAATTGTTTTCGATGTTTATGACGTCACTTCTGTTTCGAAACGCTTTTGAAGAGAATAGAAATCGTCGTAAATTGTCGTATCGTGATATTTTTTTCAATCGAGGGTAGCACATTCTATTCTAAACACATAACTAATGCATATATTTGCAAAACTTCTACGATTTCTTCAAGTCATGTAGACAGCTAAATAATCTCAGAGTACGACAATATTATACTTAGCAAACTGACAAAGTCAACGAACTGCCTAGCGTTTTATGCCATCAAACCGCAAAACAATATATCGTAACCATACAATTATGATCAATAGTACTTGGCCGATTACCATTTTTGACGGCTTTGTTCATAAAATGTGTCATATACTTGAAAATATTGATTTGTCATCTTTATTTCAGAAAATCGCACAGAGCAGGACTTGAATAATACTTTTCGCTGTATATTTATGTGAATAATATCTTCTGATGCTAATGCATTTATAACAAAAGAATTGTAGCGTCACTGAATATTGCGAGGATTATAAAATCATACCGACAGTTTCCAGTAATCTATTCGTAGTTGAAACACTCTCCTTGTCAACGCTGGTGATTGACGATGCATAAGGCTAATCAAATCTTGATCGATTACCAGGATCAGAAGGAAGTGTAATGATAAATATCGTAGATGGGGATGTCCAAGTACCACAATTTTCCTTATCACATCACAAAAAATTACTAATATCAATCATCTTTATCTGTGGATTGCTCCATTATGAAGCTGTAAAAGTCTGACTGATGACGAATTGTAAAATTATGCCTCCCGTAGACTACAAAAATGGCTTCGGCACATATATGACACGACTGTGTTATGCCTTTGTGCTACCCTAACTTTATCATATGTCACAAGCAATGCTACAAATAATGATGTTTGACTATCCGTGTCTGAAAACGACAACAAAATGCTAAGCCAAAATGGACTATTTTTGCAGCAAGTATATAAAGATATGAAATTGCAATCACTGGTGAACTCTCAAGCTTTATTTTTTTAGGCTTTCCTTGTTGCGATGCTCCTTCGTTTTTGAACTGTTACTCGCTGCTTGTTGTTGCTTGGAGTGGGGACTAGCCAGAGAATAGCAATAGTCCAGGAGTAGAGTTGCTTATTGGTTTTATTGAGTTTTCATCAATGAAACTTCACTGGGATCTTGGTTTGAATCTCGTCTCTGGACTAGTCACATCTCCCTCTGACCTATGTGTGGCCCTTATATAGGGTCCCCAGTCAGCTGGCTTGCCTTCCGGCGACCTGTGAGAGGTCCACATTATAGACCAGGGATCCAATCCCGACGTGACCAGACGGGTACACTTGGAGGGTGGACCCGCATGCGAGTCAAGGCTATAAAGATTTCTGCTATCAGGGTTACACCCCTCCCCCACCACCAAGTGGTGGGATATAACTCGGGCTGTCGTACTGATAATTAAGGGGGTTGGGGGTTAATGACGGATGAGCTAGTTAAATAGTTAAATTGAACCTCCACTGTTCAATCAATTTATAATTTACCTTTGAATTTCGAAAATTGAAAATTAACAAATAGTATTTTCACAATTCCATAGCCTTAATGGTGTTAAAAGAAATATATCAATAAAAGATGGCAAGTATCAAATTTTGAATAAATGTTGCCGTTTTGACATTGATTACATTTTCACAGTATTACTCCGCACTAAGACCACATGGGAAAAAGCGGTGAGTCTATACTTAAATGGTGAAATGGTAGGATAATATATTGTAGCTAATTCAATTATTTATTTTTGAAGAATATGGAAATTAGTTATGAATAAACAATGGACTAATGCCATGGAGTTATTTAGTTCATGGATTTGTTTGGGTGCTTAATGGATGTGAGATCTCTGAAGGGCTGCCGTGTTGGATTCGCCTGGTGTTGCTTGGGGTTATCCGACGCTCAGTTGGGCCGCTGGGTGTCTCCACGGTATCATTGGTCAGGAAGGCATCAGCTTTGGCTTGCATGGTGTTGGCACGTCGGGTGAAGCCGCTATCTCCCCCTTGTATGGCGTAAATATACTTACGGCACTCAGTGTGTCTTGATTATGTGTGATGTGGAATATATTAAAAACCTGAGTGTTTAATGTGTCCGTGTGGGCGGTACGACGGAGAATCCAACACCAATTGGAATTTCTTTGCTGCACAAATTGTGGAAAAAACCTTAGGGGTCCAAATTTTTTCCCATGTAGGTCTGAACATTGCGAAAACTGAATATACTTTTCCGAATGGCAATGAGTCAAATTCTTGTGAGCGATATATGGAAGTTGTTGTGATTGGTAATAATTGTTGACATTCAACAAAGCGAACGATGGTAATAATCTGCCAGATGAAAACAAGCACACATTATTTGTTATATATCAGTATTTTAGCAATGAATATAAGAATTAACGGCTAGGATTATATGATTCAATGGGACAGGCGCACGTGTACTGTTGGTTGAGGATTGTGTCGGGTAGTGATCATCTGATGATGATGATGGAAAAAGTTAAAGTCAAAGTTAAAGCTGTAATTTATTACAAAATGTGCAATCCATTGTGCTAGGCTTTGCAAATATTTTATACATGCCTGCTCATAATGGTTCAAGACTTTTGATGGTTGTGAGTGTATTATCATTATTTTCTGTATTGCAGTATCAAAACACCTTTTCGTAATTTTTAATAACGTTCAATAATACGTTTAGCAAAGCAGAGGCTTTGTATAACAGAGGACATAGGTCAACTATTTTGCCCTAAGTGGTTCAACTGCACACAGAGAAGATGTCATTTTTCAGTGGTAAATTTACACAAAATTTAATTTCATTCTTTCGGTCTCTCCATGTGTACTCCACTTGGATTCTATACATCATGCCCACTGGGTTACAGGGAAGGGATGATTTTACAAGTTGTGTGATCATAATATGATTTGGGCACTTATTAAATTATAAATTAAGGAACCTAAATGAGAAAAGAAATTGAAAGACAAAAATGTTACTTCAAGAAATTGTTTATGTGTATGGATACTTTATTGGATCACCAAGAATACCTGTCTGTGTCGCTGAACTAGCTCAAAGTCCAACAGAACACTATTTACAGTGTTGACTATATGACCACAGCTAGTTGGTAGAGGTGCGACTTGTTGACCGTTCAAGTTTCTATCTAGCCCTGCTCGGACGCACCTCTACATGGATATTTCATCATAACGTTACTAGACGTCCTGTTGGGCTACATTATATCAGGAAAAAGATATTCAGGTAATGAGCTAAGAGCCCTCCACCCGAGGAAATATGTGAAGACGCCACTTGTGAACACAAGCGTTTTGTCATAGCTTTTTTTTATAGCGTCTCTTAAAACCACATGAATTCTCTGTTTAATTTGGAGCCGTGGACGCCTTGACCAATCAGATGACTCCATATCTATAGCAAACGCCAAGCCCCAAGACGTTGAATCAACAGTCCCATGCGCTCTTATTGTTGATTTCATGGTATCGTCCCTGATGACGGGTGGGAATTTCGTGTCATTTCATAATCGCCACACAGCTTAGCGTAGCTGTAAACTCTTTGCTCGAGACCTATACAGGTCCCTGACATGCCAGCAAATGTTAATGTCTACCCTAGACCAGTCCCCTTGCTCCAGTCAGTTTTTGACAATCAAAAAAAAAAACACCATCTACAGCGCGGACATGAAAGATTGTGGATTGTAAACTGCGCGGACGCAGAGGCTGTTTTCTATAGGTGTACAACATGCCGTGCAATTTATCAAGCTGACATTTATTAAATAGTGTACTTGTTATTTTCGCTATTTTCAAGCTTATTGTGCGACGTGTTTTGGTAGCGGAAAGGCTCCGCAAAACGACATTTTCCCTGCTCCTTTCAATCGAAGGGACGTCAGCCTAGCATTCCCATTTGCTTTTGGCTATGTCACGGATACGCCACCTTACGATTGCACTGTATTATGATTAAGGAAGCGATCACCACAGAGCCACTCGAAGCGTAGCTATAAACTCTTTGAAGAAGGTATCATCATAAGAGTATGTCTTTGAAAAGAATTACAAAATCACATCTTTGATGAAGGTATCATCATAAGAGTATGCAAACGTTTGAGTCTTTGAAAAAATACAAAACAGAAGAACTGGAGAGCAGACTGCACAAAATCACGGAGCAATTTAGATTTTAGGTATCACCGGCAGTTTTACGAAAAACTAAATTTTAGGGAAATGCGCAGCAAAGCCCAGCTACGAATTTGAAGGAATTCAGCCTTTGATGATGGAAACAAGACTATCGCATATTTGTCCTATGATTGCAATGACATTTTCCAAAATGGCCGCGACTAGTTGTTATTTGTCCAGTGGCTCAGGTATGATCTTGAATCCTACATTTTCAAGGATGAGGAAACTTACATTTTTAGTGCTCATGGAAGTGAGTGAGTGGCAGACATGTGTAAACTACTTAGCTGCATATGCATAACACTGAACATCAGAATCATGCCACAATGTTATCGATGTTTAAGTACTGATTTTTTTGCATACACAAGGTAAAAACATCAATATCAGTACCTTGAGGGGCTACTGTCAAAACTAGTATGTTGCTCATGGTTGAGTGGTGGGTGGTGGACCAAGTATCAAATACAGGAGGGGCTATGTCAAAACAGTTCAAGGTGGTGGACCCAAATAAGCCTAGGACATCAGGTACACTGTACCTTACCACAGACTGGAACAAATGTGTTTGGTGTCAGGAAGACACAAATGTCCATCCGATCATGGCACAGATGGGACAGAATACAACACCATTGCTAAAAATCTTTTCGCAATCGATACGATCAGTTGCATGCCAAACTTCTACAACTATATGAGGATCAAGGCAGCATTCCGGCGTCACATAGCCAAAAAGCACAACTGCTGCAAAGTGCCACGCAATACAACAGAGGAAAATGCCACAATAAGCACACCAGTTCACCCGTCAGAGCAATTAACAAGAACATCATTCACCAGAGGTTGACTTTTTCCGTGGCGAGTCTGCAGCAGGAGATACCTTGCATAATGCATCAACATTTGAACCTGACATTCGAGTTAGGCAAGGTGGCCTCAGTGCTGGAGACCTCATTGCCCCAAGAGGGTAAGTACGACGCTCAGTGTCTTACATCTCCGTGCAATAAATTGAGGGACACTATAGCGTATGAAAATCGCAATACTACATATGGCGATTCTAGGGCATTAAAACTGTTTCAGAAATATGCGTTCTACGTTAAAACACACTTTGTCGACCTAATTATATAAATGAAGCCAAATATCCAAATATGGCTTTACATTTCCATTAAAAGCTATAAATCCATGCAAAATAGGCCGCGAGTTATGGGTTACGGACATATAACATGATGCTTGGCTACGATGAATTGACAACCTCTTGCCAGCAGCCGACTTCTAACACACTGAATGTTTATTCAAGTGCCACTTAGTTCTCTTTCTTATTCGCGAAGAGTAGATGATGGCGTGGTTTCCTAAAAAAGTGGGATAGACCATACAACGAGAATTTCTTAATGAGATCTCAAATTACAGGAGCGATCATGTCGAGTTGCTAAAATACAAATGTAAGCTTGCTCTGCTGAATGCCGAGTTTTAAACCCAATTAAATATTTATCATTGCGCCATGGTGATCGCCTTACCAAAAGATTTTCCTGAATAGTTTGGCACAAAATGGGCCAGACCTACTACCTCGCGTTATGTACTTTGTAAATGATTGCTATGACATGGAGACATTTTGAGAGTCCGGTTATGCACATATGAGCAGAGGCCAGGTCGGAATATGAGAGAAGAGGGTAAATAAAAAAACAAGCGGCAAGGTTCAATGATAAGAGGGAGTGTGTGTTTTCATAATCGTTGCCCCATAATAAACCAATTCATCACTCAATCACTATTTTTTCGCGTCTCGAAAACGGATTTTTGTTTTTTGAAACCTATCGCATGAAACGAACTGACATATCAAGCGCCTTTTCGATACCAAAAAGAATGCGGAAAATGTTGAGAATTAAGATCTTCAAATAGTACTTAACGATACATGGTAGACAGTTCAATAATCGGCTGTTTAATTTGGCCTAAATGTAACGCTCAGTGGTGGTGATATCATTTCATTACCCGGCACATTACGCCATGGTAGAAATTTGTCAACCCAACCACGCGGAGGTAGAGACAGTTGCTGTTCATGTGACTATATGTACCAGTCAGAAATAACGACCAGTACCTTCCTGCCAGAGTTCTACATCTTTAGCTAAATATCATATTCTTTTAGTTTAACAAATTTCATCGCGTTACCGTCGTGCATTAGCGTTTGTTTTAACGGATAAAATTTGTCATTTCAAGACCATGACTGTTGTCGAACAGAAACAAATGCTGTTCAATGTGGCTTACACGTGCTGGTCACGAATCTCCACCGGCTTTGTTAGTGAATCATCATCAAAAACAACCAGATAAAAACAGTTATGAATTAACAATCGAGCGATGTCATTTCAAGCTGACGTAGGAAGACACCCTATCCATCTAAAACATGTTGGTTATTTATGTAAGAAGGGGATCATTACATTATTTTACTCTGTTTACCATATTGAATGAAACTTATTTCGGCGAAACTGAATTCCATTCCTCATTAAATTGCAATAAACGCACATCTTGAACACAAGCACCATTTTTCTCAGTGATCTGTCGAACATATATTATACTCTACCATTAAATAACTCATCAAAAAACAAACTCGAACAGCCACGAAACAATCTCATCTTGTGACAATGCATGACAAGCATTAGGCTCATATGCATCGCGTTTTTACTATTCTATGACAACCTCTATTAGTAATGATATAATAGCCAATTGTTGTCGTAGTTTCCATCAATACTCACGCCATTACTGCGGCTGCAGCATATATACTTTTTCCCGGTCATTGCTTTTCAGCTCTCTCCAGTTAATGATTGATTTACGTAAGGCACTAGCACCCGTTTTATCTCTCTGCATCAAGTCATTGTCCTGCTTTTGCGGGAGATTTGTCAGGGGAACGGTGCTACTCAGAATGTGTTTCGCCACAAGCATCGCGATTATAAATTCGAATTGCAATATGGCGGCCAGATATTGCCCCGCTCCGTCTCCAATTCGTGAACCACTACAGGGAACGCATTCTTGAAAGTTTCAAGAGCGTCTGTCCGACTGGACCAACGGGTTTCACACAGAGTACGGAGCTAAGTGCGCCGTTTCATTTCCTCTTGCGTAGTAACATCGCGTGACAGCTCGTCCTGGAATGCGAACAACCGTTTAGTTGAATAATCAAACAGGAAGCTTATGTCCTGAACAGTCGACATTATGGTTCTTACACAAGGAATGTTCGAAATATGGACCAAGATTTGAGATTCAAACAATGCGATTTGCAATGCACGTAATTTGCATGTGGTTCACGTTCATGGAAGTCCCCGAAATTTCCCAGACAGGTTTGACGCACCGTCATAGCACTGAACTCTGATCTTAAGTATATCGAGATTTGCTTCTTGCAAGAACTCCACAATGTTTGCGCAAAGTGCGACTCCCTTGATTGATTCACACTCGACGAATCCAAGAAATTCTTCTCTGACTCCCATCGACGAAACGCGCGTAAAAAGACAGTTGTTCTTTTGTCGATTTGTCTGTTGCTTCATCAACCATGATGGCGTAATAGGGGCACGACCGACAGTCTTCCAAAAGTTGTTTCTTCACCTGACTTGCGCAAATGTCAATTAATTCATTTTGGATATCTGGTGAAGTATATTTACTGCTATATGTGCGTTGTCTAGACGATTTGCTAGGATTTTGTCATTTTGTGCGAAGGTCCTCAGTATAGCCATGAAATTGCTGTTATTTTCGGTGAGTTCACGTAATGGCATATTCTGCGTTGCACAAAGCACAATTACTTCAATAATTCTGGACAATATGTATCGATTTTTGTTTACCGATTCTTTCGGTTTTGTTTATCGATTCACATTTTCCGTGCACGATATCAATGTAGCCTTCGGCACGAACAGACGCATCAAGATGGGATTTTTCAACTGCATGACGTTTTATTAGCATGGAAATATTCTTCCAATCCCATGTGCCAGCTGTAAAGGTTTTCTCTCGTCCGTCTATGCGAGTTTTCGCAGCTTACTACTTGTTCCAAATACCAGGGAAAAGAAAACTACAAAAATAAATAATGGTATTTAAAATTAAAATTGTTACAAGACAAAGAATTAAAAAAAAAATCTGCCGGACGGTGAATCGAACCTGGTATGCCCGGGTGCGAGGCGAGCACTGATCGCCAGACTGGTTGGGTCGACTTAACATTAACCGTTCTCATGAGGAATAGCCGTTTCAGAGTGTCTGCTATAGTAAGTATTCAATATAAAACAAAGTGTATCGCCTATGTTGAATCTATTGCAGTATATTACAGCATCTGAATCATACATATCATTGTGCTGTTTCACATTCCAGCAGTTATGAAGTCTATGGTGCCATCATATCTGTTCAATAACATAAATGAACAGCCGAATTGCGTATTAGCAAACAACAAAACACTGAACAATATGTTAGTTGGTTGCAATCAGTCAAAACCTCTGGTCATCAGGAAACTCATACGTAGTGAATACTACAGCTATGAGTGCAACACTTGCCAATGTAACGGATGGTTACCCATTTCAATGCGCTGTAAATGAACGAGTCGAATGGAACACGAAACAGCGGCATCAGTAGGTCACCACCACTAGATTGCATACGCGTTGCCCTTCAAGTAGCGCTGTTCGTGGTCACAATCTAAATTAACCTTAGCCATATTCCGGTGTAACCTCCTTTCTTGTTTAACCTGATGGATATTGTACGAAGATACCAATAAGTGAACACCAACATATGTAAACTTTATTATGTCCTATGTCAGCGAGAGACGCAAGCAATTAAACGATCTCCCTTCTTTTGTCGACGTATTACGTTGTATTTTATTGGGTTTATTATAAACTATTTGATTCATACACAAGTAATCAATTTCGTCCACGACAAATTGGTCAGTAGAAAATGAATAATTGCTTTTCGCACAATGGAGTCATTAAGTATGCAGATATGGAGTCAGTATGCAAGCATACTACATGCACACGTGATTGAAGCTGCTTGCCTTAGCTACTCGCGTTGTAACTGCTTCTCCCAAGTCTTTGATTCCTTGTCATCATGCTTAGCGTCTCTGCTGCAATGCATTGATGATGCAAATGATATTATGGGTTAGCTCTCGAAACGACAGAGGTATAGCAAATCAGACAGTTTGATTAGTTGCATTCATGGGGTGGTAAATAAGATAATGGGAAGTGGATTTGTTCATAACAGAACAAAGATATCAGATCTTGTTCAGCAGCAGTTATTGTTAGCATTTTGTTCAGCAGTCGTGCTGAGGTAATACCTTGGCGTGATAGAGCGGTCCTTGATTGTCACGATAGTACCATTTGGTAAGGTAACCTTGGTAAACAGCCGCTCATGACTACAAGTCGGCGAGCTTCACTGCGTGATAATTTCAACGACTTATGTGTTGCTATGACAATGCTGTTGGAATGGGCAAAGTATGGCAATAGCTCTAGTCAATGTTAATATTGCGCTACGATATCACATCGTCGGTGAATGGACTTATACGGATCTAGATAAACGTCCTGTATACTTAATTAAATTGTCGAATGGAATGATAAATGTGCCACACAGCGACAATGGCAACGTAAACCATTCCAATACATTCAGCCGAATTATACTTGGCTGAGAGGCTCGCCTTTGTCGAATAAAATGATTTCCCTTTCTTACCCGGAGAAAGTGGGCGTTTCAGTGGGGTTGAGTTCCCACGATTTTCTTAATGCAATCACTGACTCAGCAGGTGTAAGGTTTAGTTCCACCGAAAGGAAAACCAACAAAGTCGAATAATTGCGACAATAAAAATTGCACCCGCAACAATGGTTTTTTTCCAAAACAGACCTATATAGAATATTGCTAACCTTAAGAACCGCATTTGCGTATTGAACTTGGGCTTTCAATATGCTTGTCAGGTTTAGTGTTGAAACCGTGGGAAAACCACAAAGTATAATGCGACAATAAAAATTGCAAGCTGGTTTTTCCAAACAGACCCATAGAATAGCTTTTGATAACCTTAATATGTTCAACCGCTTGCGTACTCAGCTTCGACGCTTTAGCTTGTCAGGTTTAGTGTGATGGAACATGGGTTTTAAATCGTGGTTCAACAGATAAACACTATCTCGCACTTTCAGATTTACTAGTGACAAACAACAGAGGCCGTTACTGCAATGTTAAATCCACTTTAGCAGAAGGGTATATAGCCTTAAAACTTACATTAGTGAACCATGGTCTGCCCAGAATGACGTAGTGCTGATAGTTTGCTGATGCAGAGAGATAAAACGGGTATTAGTGCCTTACGTAAATTAATCATTAACTGGTGAGAGCTGAAAAGCAATGACCGGGAACAAATATATACATGCTGCAGCCGCGTAATGGCGTGAATATTGATGGAAACTACGACAACAATTGGCTATTATATCATTACTTATAGAGGTCGTCATAGAATAGTAAAAACGCGATGCATATGAGCCTAATACTTGTCATGCATTGTCACAAGATGAGATTGTTTCGTGGCTATTCGAGTTTGTTTTATGATGAGTTATTTAATGGTAGAGTATAATATATGTTCGACAGATCACTGAGAAAAATGGTGCTTGTGTTCAAGATGTGCGTTTATTGCAATTTAATGTGAAGTTTCGCCGAATTAAGTTCCATTCAATATGGTAAACAGAGTAAAATAATGTAATGATCCCCTTCTTAATTTGTGTTTGCTGGTCATGATTACATAGGGCTTTCCATCCACGTTCCCCTTTGAAGGGGTTTTCAATAGTCGTACTGAGAAGGCTATCTTTGCTCCTGTGCGCTGTTTGATACGCAAAATAAAAGGCATTGTACATACAAAGAATAGCCTGTATACATATTGTACACTTCGGCTGCATATAAGAGGTTAGTAGTTAATGTTTGATTCAACAACGTGAATACAAGACATATTTCTTGGAAATTCGCACTTGCTTGCTTTCCTGTCTGAGCAAGAATAAGATTATGCAGAAAACACGATACGATATCAAAGCTGTGATAAAACGGCAACATAAAAAAAAACGCTACAATGAACCAGCCACACAGCAGTATAACAATAAATCTGTATCTCTGTCCCCCATGATAAATGAAAAACTATTCAGCCAACGACTTTATGAATACCAATAATACACTATACAATGTATAGTATTGATTAAGATGAAAAGATTCAATTGTGCGTGCACTTTTACAATTCGTTGATGTAATAATAAAAGCCAGTTACTTAACTCAGAGAAAATAGCATGTGAAACATATTTACTGTACGTTTGGTGAACTGGGTATCATGTGCGTAGTGCAGGAAGGCTCAGTATTGGGTCCTATACTGTTTTTATTATGATTGAATGATTAGAAACTGTATTTCGCCCCTTCTGAATTACACCATATATTCGGACGATATAAACAAATATCACACAAATCAATATTGTAAAGAAGCTATATATATTGTTAACCAAGAGCTAACTAAGTTAACCACATGGTTTAGTGCTATAAACTATCGCTCAATGACTATAAATAAAGATTAATGCCATTCAACAAATAAGGCTAAATATGGCAATCCTCAAACAACGTGTGAGGGAAATGAACAATTCTTATTCTAGGGTACTGTGTTTGAGGATGAACTAATTTGGAAGGTACACAACCACCCAGTAGAAGTTTAGATATTTAAACACATGTCGGTTTTACACAGAACAAAAGTATACTGCACACCTATATATAATATCGCTAATTAATCCACATTCATTATGTTGTTGTGTGATATGGGGGAATACTTATGAAACCAGGCAACTGTGACTAAAATACTCTACAAAGGAAATGCATCATAAAAATAACAAATTCGGGTTATTTAGAACACACGCTTTATCGATTCTGCCATAACTTGATTTACCTTAAAGCAATTAATATATAAAGCCATCCTAAATAAACTGACAACTCATCTTCTGTTCTCGTTTGTACAAACACATACGGCGCAGCGATATTAAACGCGATAAAATCACTTATTTTGAACCCCACGCTCAAATAGCACTGCTAAGGGGCCAATCCACGAATATTAACGTATAATAATCTCAATAACGATTTCAAGTGCCATTTTACGAAACACAATAGGTTTCTATTTGCTCTCTATGTATCAACAACCTCTCTTAAGACTCGAGGTTTAGAGTATATGTGATCGTCCGAATTGATAAGATGTTATGCATTGTAAAGTTCCAAATGAAATAAGCGTCGTCAACCCATGTGGGTCCTCAGTCACAGTAGTACATGCTCCGTACGGCAAGTCCGTCTCAGCTGTAACCTGGACCTCTACTGTGTTACCTTTAATATACCACATGGTGCTTACATATATTTGGACTAGCTAAGGAAATCAACTCATTGTCACCTCCATATCGCAATAAGCAGTTGTCCACCTCATCTGCCCCTCCTTTACCGTGTATGATAATCGCAATACTACACATGACGATTTTGAAAATATTTTGGCGCATCAAAACAGTTTCAGAAATATGCGTTCTACGCTAAAACAAACTTTGTCGACCTGATTATATAAATGAAGCCAAATATCAAAATATGGCTTTACATTTCCATTAAAAGCTATAAATCCATACAACATAGGCCGCGAGATATGGGTTACGGACATATAACATGATGCTTGGCCACGATGAATTGTCAACCTCTTGCCAGCAGCCGACTTCTAACACACTGAATGTTTATCTAAGAGTAACTTAGTTCTCTTTCTTATCCGCGAAGAGTAGATGATGGCGTGGTTTCCTAAAAAAGTGGGATAGACAATACAACGAGAATTTCTTAATGAGATCTCAAATTACAGAAGCGATTATGTCGAGTTGCTAAAATATAAATGTAAGCTTGCTCTGCCGAATGCCGAGTTTTAAACCCAATTAAAGGTTCATCATTGCGCCATGGTGATCGCCTTACCAAAAGATTTTCCTGAATAGTTTGGCACAAAATGAACCAGACCTACTACCTCGCGTTATGTACTTTGTAAATTATTGCTATGATATGGAGGAGCCGATATATATGAAATTTAGAGAGTCCGGTTATGCACATATTCGCAGAGACCAGGTCGGAATATGAGAGAAGAGGGTAAATAAAAAAACAAGCGGCAAGGTTCAATGATAAGAGGGAGTGTGTGTTTTCATAATCGTTGCCCCATAATAAACCAATTCATCACTCAATCACTATTTTTTCGCGTCTCGAAAATGAATTTTTGTTTTTTGAAACCTATCGCATGAAACGAACTGACATATCAAGCGCCTTTTCGATACCAAAAAGAATGCGGAAAATGTTGTGAATTAAGATCTTCAAATAGTACTTAACGATACATGGTAGACAGTTCAATAATCGGCTGTTTAATTTGGCCTAAATGTAAAGCTCAGTGGTGGTGATATCATTTCATTACCCGGCACATTACGCCATGGTAGAAATTTGTCAACCCAACCACGCGGAGGCAGAGACAGTTGCTGTTCATGTGACTATATGTACCAGTCAGAAATAACGACCAGTACCTTCCTGCCAGAGTTCTACATCTTTAGCTAAATATCATATTCTTTTAGTTTAACAAATTTCATTGCGTTACCGTCGTGTATTGGCGTTTGTTTTAACGGATACAATTTGTCATTTCAAGACCATGACTGTTGTCGAACAGAAACAAATGCTGTTCAACGTGGCTTGCACGTGCTGGTCACGAATCTCCACCGGCTTTGTTAGTGAATCATCATCAAAAACAACCAGATAAAAACAGTTATGAATTAACAATCGAGCGATGTCATTTCAAGCTGACGTAGGAAGACACCCTATCCATCTAAAACATGTTGGTTATTTATGTAAGAAGGGGGATCATTACATTATTTTACTCTGTTTACCATATTGAATGAAACTTATTTCGGCGAAACTGAATTCCATTCCTCATTAAATTGCAATAAACGCACATCTTGAACACAAGCACCATTTTTCTCAGTGATCTGTCGAACATATATTATACTCTACCATTAAATAACTCATCAAAAAACAAACTCGAACAGCCACGAAACAATCTCATCTTGTGACAATGCATGACAAGCATTAGGCTCATATGCATCGCGTTTTTACTATTCTATGACAACCTCTATTAGTAATGATATAATAGCCAATTGTTGTCGTAGTTTCCATCAATACTTACGCCATTACTGCGGCTGCAGCATATATACTTTTTCCCGGTCATTGCTTTTCAGCTCTCTACAGTTAATGATTGATTTACGTAAGGCACTAGCACCCGTTTTATCCCTCTGCATCAAGTCATTGTCCTGCTTTTGCAGGAGATTTGTCACGGGAACGGTGCTACTCACAAGCATCGCGATTATAAATTCGAATTGCAATATGGCGGCCAGATATTGCCCCGCTCCGTCTCCAATTCGTGAACCACTACAGGGAACGCATTCTTGAAAGTTTCAAGAGCGTCTGTCCGACTGGACCAACGGGTTTCACACCGAGTACGGAGCTTAGTGCGCCGTTTCATTTCCTCTTGCGTAGTAACATCGCGTGACAGCTCGTCCTGGAATGCGAACAACCGTTTAGTTGAATAATCAAACAGGAAGCTTATGTCCTGAACAGTCGACATTATGGTTCTTACACAAGGAATGTTCGAACTATGGACCAAGATTTGAGATTCAAACAATGCGATTTGCAATGCACGTAATTTGCATGTGGTTCACGTTCATGGAAGTCCCCGAAATTTCCCAGACAGGTTTGACGCACCGTCATAGCACTGAACTCTGATCTTAAGTATATCGAGATTTGCTTCTTGCAATAACTCCACAATGTTTGCGCAAAGTGCGACTCCCTTGATTGATTCACACTCGACGAATCCAAGAAATTCTTCTCTGACTCCCATCGACGAAACGCGCGTAAAAAGACAGTTGTTCTTTTGTCGATTTGTCTGTTGCTTCATCAACCATGATGGCGTAATAGGGGCACGACCGACAGTCTTCCAAAAGTTGTTTCTTCACCTGACTTGCGCAAATTAATTCATTTTGGATATCTGGTGAAGTATATTTACTGCTATATGTGCGTTGTCTAGATGATTTGCTAGGATTTTGTCATTTTGTGCGAAGGTCCTCAGTATAGCCATGAAATTGCTGTTATTTTCGGTGAGTCCACGTAATGGCATATTCTGCGTTACACAAAGCACAATTACTTCAATAATTCTGGACAATATGTATCGATTTTTGTTTACCGATTCTTTCGCACTGGTGGATACGGTTTTGTTTATCGATTCACATTTTCCGTGCACGATATCAATGTAGCCTTCGGCACGAACAGACGCATCAAGATGGGATTTTTCAACTGCATGACGTTTTATTAGCATGGAAATATTCTTCCAATCCCATGTGCCAGCTGTAAAGGTTTTCTCTCGTCCGTCTATGCGAGTTTTCGCAGCTTACTACTTGTTCCAAATACCAGGGAAAAGAAAACTACAATAATAAATAATGGTATTTAAAATTAAAATTGTTACAAGACAAAGAATTAAAAAAAAAAAATCTGCCGGACGGTGAATCGAACCTGGTATGCCCGGGTGCGAGGCGAGCACTGATCGCCAGACTGGTTGGGTCGACTTAACATTAACCGTTCTCATGAGGAATAGCCGTTTCAGAGTGTCTGCTATAGTAAGTATTCAATATAAAACAAAGTGTATCGCCTATGTTGAATCTATTGCAGTATATTACAGCATCTGAATCATACATATCATTGTGCTGTTTCACATTCCATCAGTTATGAAGTCTATGGTGCCATCATATCTGTTCAATAACATAAATGAACAGCCGAATTGCGTATTAGCAAACAACAAGACACCTGAACAATATGTTAGTTGGTTGCAATCAGTCAAAACCTCTGGTCATCAGGAAACTCACACGTAGTGAATACTACAGCTATGAGTGTAACACTTGCCAATGTAACGGATGGTTACCCATTTCAATGCACGGTAAATGAACGACTCGAATGGAACACGAAACAGCGGCATCAGTAGGTCACCACCACTAGATTGCATACGCGTTGCCCTTCAAGTAGCGCTGTTCGTGGTCGCAATCTAAATTAACCTTAGCCATATTCCGGTGTAACCTCCTTTCTTGTTTAACCTGATGGATATTGTACGAAGATACCAATAAGTGAACACCAACATATGTAAACTTTATTATGTCCTATGTCAGCGACAGACGCAAGCAATTAAACGATCTCCCTTCTTTTGTCGACGTATTACATTGTATTTTATTGGGTTTATTATAAACTATTTGTTTCATACACAAGTAATCAATTTCGTCCACGACAAATTGGTCAGTAGAAAATGAATAATTGCTTTTCGCACAATGGAGTCATTAAGTATGCAGATATGGAGTCAGTATGCAAGCATACTACATGCACACGTGATTAAAGCTGCTTGCCTTAGCTACTCGCGTTGTAACTGCTTCTCCCAAGTCTTTGATTCCTTGTCATCATGCTTAGCGTCTCTGCTGCAATGCATTGATGATGCAAATGATATTATGGGTTAGCTCTCGAAACGACAGAGGTATAGCAAATCAGACAGTTTGATTAGTTGCATTCATGGGGTGGTAAATAAGATAATGGGAAGTGGATTTGTTCATAACAGAACAAAGATATCAGATCTTGTTCAGCAGCAGTTATTGTTAGCATTTTGTTCAGCAGTCGTGCTGAGGTAATACCTTGGCGTGATAGAGCGGTCCTTGATTGTCACGATAGTACCATTTGGTAAGGTAACCTTGGTAAACAGCCGCTCATGACTACAAGTCGGCGAGCTTCACTGCGTGATAATTTCAACGACTTATGTGTTGCTATGACAATGCTGTTGGAATGGGCAAAGTATGGCAATAGCTCTATTTGATGTTAATATTGCGCCACAATATCACATCGTCGGTGAATGGACTTATACGGATCTAGATAAACGTCCTGTATACTTAATTAAATTGGTCGAATGGAATGATAAATGTGCCACACAGCGACAATGACAACGTAAACCATTCCAATACATTCAGCCGAATTATACTTGGCTGAGAGGCTCGCCTTTGTCGAATAAAATGATTTCCCTTTCTTACCCGGAGAAAGTGGGCGTTTCAGTGGGGTTGAGTTCCCACGATTTTCTTAATGCAATCACTGACTCAGCAGGTGTAAGGTTTAGTTCCACCGAAAGGAAAACCAACAAAGTCGAATAATTGCGACAATAAAAATTGCACCGCAACAATGGTTTTTCCAAACAGACCTATAGAATAGCCTAACCTTAAATTGTGTTCAACCGCACTATTGCGTATTGAAGACGCTTTCAATATGCTTGTCAGGTTTAGTGTGATGAAACATGGGTTTTAAATCGTGGGAAAACCAACAAAGTTATGTTTGCAACGCAACAATGCAGACCCATAGATAGCTATTAAGACCATTGATAACCTTAAATTATGTTCAACCGCACTATTGCGTACTCAAGCTTCGACGCTTTCAATATGCTTGTCAGGTTTAGTGTGATGGAACATGGGTTTTAAATCGTGGTTCAACAGATAAACACTATCTCGCACTTTCAGATTTACTAGTGACAAACAACAGAGGCCGTTACTGCAATGTTAAATCCACTTTAGCAGAAGGGTATATAGCCTTAAAACTTACATTAGTGAACCATGGTCTGCCCAGAATGACGTACTGCAGATAGTTTGCTGATGCAGAGAGATAAAACGGGTGCTAGTGCCTTACGTAAATTAATCATTAACTGGTGAGAGCTGAAAAGCAATGACCGGGAAAAAATATATACATGCTGCAGCCGCGTAATGGCGTGAATATTGATTGGAAACTACGACAACAATTGGCTATTATATCATTACTTATAGAGGTTGTCATAGAATAGTAAAAACGCGATGCATATGAGCCTAATGCTTGTCATGCATTGTCACAAGATGAGATTGTTTCGTGGCTATTCGAGTTTGTTTTATGATGAGTTATTTAATGGTAGAGTATAATATATGTTCGACAGATAACTGAGAAAAATGGTGCTTGTGTTCAAGATGTGCGTTTATTGCAATTTAATGTGAAGTTTCGCCGAATTAAGTTCCATTCAATATGGTAAACAGAGTAAAATAATGTAATGATCCCCTTCTTAATTTGTGTTTGCTGGTCATGATTACATAGGGCTTTCCATCCACGTTCCCCTTTTGAAGGGGTTTTCAATAGTCGTACTGAGAAGGCTATCTTTGCTCCTGTGCGCTGTTTGATACGCAAAATAAAAGGCATTGTACATACAAAGAATAGCCTGTATACATATTGTACACTTCGGCTGCATATAAGAGGTTAGTAGTTAATGTTTGATTCAACAACGTGAATACAAGACATATTTCTTGGAAATTCGCACTTGCTTGCTTTCCTGTCTGAGCAAGAATAAGATGATGCAGAAAACACGATACGATATCAAAGCTGTGATAAAACGGCAACATAAAAAAAAACGCTACAACGAACCAGCCACACAGCTGCATAACAATAAAATTGTATCTCTGTCCCCCATGATAAATGAAAAACTATTCAGCCAACGACTTTATGAATACCAATAATACACTATACAATGTATAGTATTGATTAAGATGAAAAGATTCAATTGTGCGTGCACTTTTACAATTCGTTGATGTAATAATAAAAGCCAGTTACTTAACTCAGAGAAAATAACATGTGAAACATATTTACTGTACGTTTGGTGAACTGGGTATCATGTGCGTAGTGCAGGAAGGCTCAGTATTGGGTCCTATACTGTTTTTATTATGATTGAATGATAGAAACTGTATTTCGCCCCTTCTGAATTACACCATATATTCGGACGATATAAACAAATATCACACAAATCAATATTGTAAAGAAGCTATATATATTGTTAACCAAGAGCTAACTAAGTTAACCACATGGTTTAGTGCTATAAACTATCGCTCAATGACTATAAATAAAGATTAATGCCATTCAACAAATAAGGCTAAATATGGCAATCCTCAAACAACGTGTGAGGGAAATGAACAATTCTTATTCTAGGGTACTGTGTTTGAGGATGAACTAATTTGGAAGGTACACAACCACCCAGTAGAAGTTTAGATATTTAAACACATGTCGGTTTTACACAGAACAAAAGTATACTGCACACCTATATATAATATCGCTAATTAATCCACATTCATTATGTTGTTGTGTGATATGGGGGAATACTTATGAAACCAGGCAACTGTGACTAAAATACTCTACAAAGGAAATGCATCAGACAAATAAATTCGGGTTATTTAGAACACACTCTTCATCGATTCTGCCATTACTTGATTTACCTTAAAGCAATTAATATATAAAGCCATCCTAAATAAACTGACAACTCATCTTCTGTTCTCGTTTGTACAAACACATACGGCGCAGCGATATTAAACGCGATAAAATCACTTATTTTTAACCCCACGCTCAAATAGCACTGTTAAGGGGCCAATCCACGAATATTAAGGTATAATAATCTCAATAACGATTTCAAGTGCCATTTTACGAAACACAATAGGTTTCTATTTGCTCTCTATGTATCAACAACCTCTCTTAAGACTCGAGGTTTAGAGTATATGTGATCGTCCGAATTGATAAGATGTTATGCATTGTAAAGTTCCAAATGTAATAAGCGTCGTCAACCCATGTGGGTCCTCAGTCACAGTAGTACATGCTCCGTACGGCAAGTCCGTCTCAGCTGTAACCTGGATCTCTACTGTGTTACCTTTAATATACCACATGGTGCTTATGTATATTTGGACTAGCTAAGGAAATCAACTCATTGTCACCTCCATATCGCAATAAGCAGTTGTCCACCTCATCTGCCCCTCCTTTACCGTGTATGATAATCGTAATACTACACATGACGATTTTGAAAATATTTTGGCGCATCAAAACAGTTTCAGAAATATGCGTTCTACGCTAAAACAAACTTTGTCGACCTGATTATATAAATGAAGCCAAATATCCAAATATGGCTTTACATTTCCATTAAAAGCTATAAATCCATACAACATAGGCCGCGAGATATGGGTTACGGACATATAACATGATGCTTGGCCACGATGAATTGACAACCTCTTGCCAGCAGCCGACTTCTAACACACTGAATGTTTATCCAAGTGCCACTTAGTTCTCTTTCTTATCCGCGAAGAGTAGATGATGGCGTGGTTTCCTAAAAAAGTGGGATAGACAATACAACGAGAATTTTTTAATGAGATCTCAAATTACAGAAGCGATTATGTCGAGTTGCTAAAATACAAATGTAAGCTTGCTCTGCTGAATGCCGAGTTTTAAACCCAATTAAAGGTTCATCATTGCGCCATGGTGATCGCCTTACCAAAAGATTTTTCTGAATAGTTTGGCACAAAATGGGCCAGACCTACTACCTCGCGTTATGTACTTTGTAAATTATTGCTATGATATGGAGGAGCCGATATATATGAAATTTAGAGAGTCCGGTTATGCACATATAAGCAGAGACCAAGTCGGAATATGAGAGAAGAGGGTAAATAAAAAAAAAGCGGCAAGGTTCAATGATAAGAGGGAGAGTGTGTTTTCATAATCGTGGCCGCATAATAAACCAATTCATCACTCAATCACAATTGCTTCGCGTCTCGAAATTGGATTTTTGGTTTTTTTAAAGCTATTGTAACGAACTGACCTATCAAGCGCCTTTTCGATACCAAAAAGAATGCGGAAAATGTTATGAATTAAGATCTTCAAATAGTAGTTAACAATACATGGTAGGCAGTTCGACAATCGGTTGTTTAATTTGGCCTTAATGTAAAGCTCAGTGGTGGTGATATCATTTCATTGCTCGGCAAATTACGCCATGGTAGAAATTTTTCAACCCAACCACGCGGAGGTAGAGACAGTTGCTATTCATGTGACTATATTTACCAGTCAGAAATAACGACCTGTACTAGCTAAATATCATATTCTTTTAGTTTAACAAATTTCATCGCGTTACCGTCGTGCATTGGCGTTTGTTTTAACGGATACAATTTGTCATTTCAAGACCATGACTGTTGTCGAACAGAAACAAATGGTGTTCAATGTGGCTTACACGTGCTGGTCACGAATCTCCACCGGCTTTGTTAGTGAATCATCATCAAAAACAACCTGATAAAAACAGTTATGAATTAACAATCGAGCGATGTCATTTCAAGCTGACGTAGGAAGACACCCTATCCATCTAAAACATGTTGGTTATTTATGTAAGAAGGGGATCATTACATTATTTTACTCTGTTTACCATATTGAATGAAACTTATTTCGGCGAAACTGAATTCCATTCCTCATTAAATTGCAATAAACGCACATCTTGAACACAAGCACCATTTTTCTCAGTGATCTGTCGAACATATATTATACTCTACCATTAAATAACTCATCAAAAAACAAACTCGAACAGCCAAGAAAAAATCTCATCTTGTGACAATGCATGATAACCATTAGGCTCATATGCATCGCGTTTTTACTATTCTATGACAACCTCTATTAGTAATGATATAATAGCCAATTGTTGTCGTAGTTTCCATCAATACTCACGCCATTACTGCGGCTGCAGCATATATATTTTTTCCCGGTCATTGCTTTTCAGCTCTCTCCAGTTAATGATTGATTTACGTAAGGCACTAGCACCCGTTTTATCTCTCTGCATCAAGTCATTGTCCTGCTTTTGCAGGAGATTTGTCAGGGGAACGGTGCTACAAGCATCGCGATTATAAATTCGAATTGCAATATGGCGGCCAGATATTGCCCCGCTCCGTCTCCAATTCGTGAACCACTACAGGGAACACATTCTTGAAAGTTTCAAGAGCGTCTGTCCGACTGGACCAACGGGTTTCACACAGAGTACGGAGCTTAGTGCGCCGTTTCATTTCCTCTTGAGTAGTAACATCGCGTGACTGTTCGTCCTGGAATGCGAACAACCGTTTAGTTGAATAATCAAACAGGAAGCTTATGTCCTGAACAGTCGACTTTATGGTTCTTACACAAGGAATGTTCGAACTATGGACCAAGATTTGAGATTCAAACAATGCGATTTGCAATGCACGTAATTTGCATGTGGTTCACGTTCATGGAAGTCCCCGAAATTTCCCAGACAGGTTTGACGCACCGTCATAGCACTGAACTCTGATCTTAAGTATATCGAGATTTGCTTCTTGCAAGAACTCCACAATGTTTGCGCAAAGTGCGACTCCCTTGATTGATTCACACTCGACGAATCCAAGAAATTCTTCTCTGACTCCCATCGACGAAACGCACGTAAAAAGACAGTTGTTCTTTTGTCGATTTGTCTGTTGCTTCATCAACCATGATGGCGTAATAGGGGCACGACCGACAGTCTTTCAAAAGTTGTTTCTTCACCTGACTTGCGCAAATTAATTCATTTTGGATATCTGGTGAAGTATATTTACTGCTATATGTGCGTTGTCTAGACGATTTGCTAGGATTTTGTCATTTTGTGCGAAGGTCCTCAGTATAGCCATGAAATTGCTGTTATTTTCGGTGAGTCCACGTAATGGCATATTCTGCGTTGCACAAAGCACAATTACTTCAATAATTCTGGACAATATGTATCGATTTTTGTTTACCGATTCTTTCGCACTGGTGGATACGGTTTTGTTTATCGATTCACATTTTCCGTGCACGATATCAATGTATCGAACACGAACAGACGCATCAAGATGGGATTTTTCAACTGCATGACGTTTTATTAGCATGGAAATATTCTTCCAATCCCATGTGCCAGCTGTAAAGGTTTTCTCTCGTCCGTCTATGCAAGTTTTCGCAGCTTACTACTTGTTCCAAATACCAGGGAAAAGAAAACTACAATAATAAATAATGGTATTTAAAATTAAAATTGTTACAAGACAAAGAATTAAAAAAATCTGCCGGACGGTGAATCGAACCTGGTATGCCCGGGTGCGAGGCGAGCACTGATCGCCAGACTGGTTGGGTCGACTTAACATTAACCGTTCTCATGAGGAATAGCCGTTTCAGAGTGTCTGCTATAGTAAGTATTCAATATAAAACAAAGTGTATCGCCTATGTTGAATCTATTGCAGTATATTACAGCATCTGAATCATACATATCATTGTGCTGTTTCACATTCCAGCAGTTATGAAGTCTATGGTGCCATCATATATGTTCAATAACATAAATGAACAGCCGAATTGCGTATTAGCAAACAACAAAACACCTGAGCAATATGTTAGTTGGTTGCAATCAATAAAAACCTCTGGTCATCAGGAAACTCACACGTAGTGAATACTACAGCTATGAGTGCAGCACTTGCCAATGTAACGGATGGTTACCCATTTCAATGCGCTGTAAATGAACGAGTCGAATGGAACACGAAACAGCGTCATCAGTAGGTCACCACCACTAGATTGCATACGCGTTGCCCTTCAAGTAGCGCTGTTCGTGGTCGCAATCTAAATTAACCTTAGCCATATTCCGGTGTAACCTCCTTTCTTGTTTAACCTGATGGATATTGTACGAAGATACCAATAAGTGAACACCAACATATGTAAACTTTATTATGTCCTATGTCAGCGAGAGACGCAAACAATTAAACGATCTCCCTTCTTTTGTCGACGTATTACGTTGTATTTTATTGGGTTTATTATTTGATTCATACACAAGTAATCAATTTCGTCCACGACAAATTGGTCAGTAGAAAATGAATAATTGCTTTTCGCACGATGGAGTCATTAAGTATGCAGATATTGAGTCAGTATGCAGGCATACTACATGCACACGTGATTAAAGCTGCTTGCCTTAGCTACTCGCGTTGTAACTGTTTCTCCCAAGTCTTTGATTCCTTGTCATCATGCTTAGCGTCTCTGCTGCAATGCATTGATGATGCAAATGATATTATGGGTTAGCTCTCGAAACGACAGAGGTATAGCAAATCAGACAGTTTGATTAGTTGCATTCATGGGGTGGTAAATAAGATAATGGGAAGTGGATTTGTTCACAACAGAACAAAGATATCAGATCTTGTTCAGCAGCAGTTATTGTTAGCATTTTGTTCAGCAGTCGTGCTGAGGTAATACCTTGGCGTGATAGAGCGGTCCTTGATTGTCACGATAGTACCATTTGGTAAGGTAACCTTGGTAAACAGCCGCTCATGACTACAAGTCGGCGAGCTTCACTGTGTGATAATTTCAACGACTTATGTGTTGCTACGACAATGCTGTTGGAATGGGCAAAGTATGGCAATAGCTCTATTTGATGTTAATATTGCGCCACAATATCACATCGTCGGTGAATGGACTTATACGGATCTAGATAAACGTCCTGTATACTTAATTAAATTAGTCGAATGGAATGATAAATGTGCCACACAGCGACAATGGCAACGTAAACCATTCCAATACATTCAGCCGAATTATACTTGGCTGAGAGGCTCGCCTTTGTCGAATAAAATGATTTCCCTTTCTTACCCGGAGAAAGTGGGCGTTTCAGTGGGGTTGAGTTCCCACGATTTTCTTAATGCAATCACTGACTCAGCAGGTGTAAGGTTTAGTTCCACCGAAAGGAAAACCAACAAAGTCGAATAATTGCGACAATAAAAATTACACCGCAACAATGGTTGGTTTTTCCAAACAGACCTATAGAATAGCTATTAAGACCATTGCTAACCTTAAATTGTGTTCAACCGCACTATTGCGTATTGAAGCTTGGGCGCTTTCAATATGCTTGTCAGGTTTAGTGTGATGAAACATGGGTTTTAAATCGTGGGAAAACCAACAAAGTTGAATAATTGCGACAATAAAAATTGCACCGCAACAATGGTTTTTCCAAACAGACCCATAGAATAGCTATTAAGACCATTGATAACCTTAAATTATGTTCAACCGCACTATTGCGTACTCAAGCTTCGACGCTTTCAATATGCTTGTCAGGTTTAGTGTGATGGAACATATGTTTTAAATCGTGGTTCAACAGATAAACACTATCTCGCACTTTCAGATTTACTAGTGACAAACAACAGAGGCCGTTACTGCAATGTTAAATCCACTTTAGCAGAAGGGTATATAGCCTTACTTACATTAGTGAACCATGGTCTGCCCAGAATGACGTACTGCAGATAGTTTGCTGATGCAGAGAGATAAAACGGGTGCTAGTGCCTTACGTAAATTAATCATTAACTGGTGAGAGCTGAAAAGCAATGACCGGGAAAAAATATATACATGCTGCAGCCGCTTAATGGCGTGAATATTGATGGAAACTACGACAACAATTGGCTATTATATCATTACTTATAGAGGTTGTCAATTATTCGACTTTGTTGGTTTTCCTTTCGATGGAACTAAAATATGCTGAGTCAGTAATTGCTTAACGAAAATCGTGGGAACTCAACCCCACTGAAACGCCCACTTCCCCCGGGTAAGAAGGGGAAATCAGTTTATTCGACAGAGGCGAGCCTCTCAGCCAAGTATAATTCGGCTGAATGTGTTGGAATGGTTTACGTTGCCATTGTCGCTGTGTGGCACATTTATCATTCCATTCCACCAATTTAATTAAGTATACACTTTATCTAGATCCGTATAAGTTGTAATTGTCAGAACCACGATGATAAATTATATCGCTAACCATGTAGTGATGTCTCTCATTACCAGTGCTAAGGCCATTCACCGACGATGTGATATCGTAGCGCAATATTAACATTGACTAGAGCTATTGCCATACTTTGCCCATTCCAACAGCATTGTCGTAGCAACACATAAGTCGTTGAAATTATCACGCAGTGAAGCTCGCCGACTTGTAGGCATGAGCGGCTGTTTACCAAGGTTACCTTACCAAATGGTACTATCGTGACAATCAAGGACCGCTCTATCACGCCAAGGTATTACCTCAGCACGACTGCTGAACAAAATGCTAACAATAACTGCTGCTGAACAAGATCTGATATCTTTGTTCTGTTATGAACAAATCCACTTCCCATAAACTGGTGTACCACCCCATGAATGCAACAAATCAAGTTGTCTGGTTTGTTATACCTCTGTCGTTTGAAGAGCTAACTCATAATATCATTTGCATCATCAGTGCATTGCAGCACAGACGCTACGCATGATAACAAGGCATCACAGACTTGGGAGAAGCAGTTACAACGCGAATAGCTAAGGCCAGCAGCTTTAGTCACGCACGTGTGCATATAGCATGTCTGCATACTTAATGACTCAATGTCTGCAAACCTAATGACTCCATTTTGCGAAAAGCAATTATTCATTTCCTAATGACCAATTTGTCGTGGACGAAATTGATTACTTGTGTATGAAACAAATAGTTTATAATAAACCCAATAAAATCCAACGTAATACATCGACAAATGAAGGGAGATCGTTTAATTGCTTGCGCCTCTCGCTAACATAGGACATAACTAAGCTCACATATGTCGGTGTTCACTTATTGGTATCTTCGCACAATATCCACCAGATTAGACAAGAAAGGAGGCTACATCGGAATATGGCAAAGGTTAATTCAGATTGTCACTACAAACAGCGCTACTTGAAGGGCAACGCGTATGCAATCTAGTGGTCGTGACCTACTGATGGCGCTGCTTCGTATTCCATTCGAGTCGTTCATTTACAGTGCATTGAAATGGGTAACCATCCGTAACATTGGCAAGTATTGCACTCATAGCTGTAGTTTTCTGATGACCAGAGGTTTTGATTGATTTCAACCCATTGACATATTGGTCAGATGTTTTGTTGTTTGCTAATACGCAATTCGGCTGTTCATTTATTTTGTTGAACATATACAATGGCACCATAGACCTCATAACTGCTGGAATGTGAAATAGCACAATGGTATGTATGATTCAGATGTTGTAAATATACTGCAATAGATTCAATATAAGCGATACACTTTGTTTTATATTGAATACTTACTATAGCAGACACACTGAAACAGCTATTTCTCATGAGAATGGTTAATGTCAACTTAAGTCGACTCAACCAGTCTGGTTGTTTCAATTATACAACACTGCAGCTGCGTTTAGAATATTTGAAATGTAAACAAGTAAAATAAGAGTGTCTCTCAGCAGCTCGACATACGTCATGGACCGAGACAGCCATTGTGTTAACACTCATCAGACCACAAGTACAGGGTGAATCACCATTTGGTGCATTAGAGACGCTGTGCATTTTGATATCACATCGTGACGGTCTGCATATCACAAGTGAACTGAACCGTTATAAATGGACGAAGTCTTTACTGGCATCGAATATGAAGAGATATGGCCAAGTGAGAAGTAATTATTGGTATGGTTCAATTTAGTTCATCACAACACGTAAAACAGATCTCTTGTACTGCTATGTGTAGCATGAAAGAGTAAGGGTGATCGACAGACAGAGATTGCGCTGGTCGATAATGGATACTTGACGGACCTGAAGCACTCGTAAGGACCGGTAAGAAAGTTTACTAAAAAGACCATCATTGGTGTGAAATGCGCCGCACGCACTAGACATAAACAAGTTGTTATAGTCAGAAACAGGCAACGTTCGGGTCACAGATGGGGCCATGACAGCAATCTGCGTGGCTTCGTGACTTTATGATTTTGGGTAATAACTTGGGGTGATTTATGCAGTTCGTTTGTTGTTGCATTGCTAGGTTGTCGGTAGATACCGCTTAACGAGCTAGCAGGCTCGCTAGAATACGATTGGAACCTAGTTTAAAATGATTCAATAGCACTTTTGACTCAGTTAATCACTTTTCTGCTGATAACATTGCCGCGTTAGGAGCAATCACTTTATTCTAAGTTTTATATTAACTGCGCCATTTGTCTCAAAGTAACCATTTATGTAGCCTATAGTAACTATAATAAATGTACGCATCTCGTTTAATGTGCTTGCTGGTCATGATGATAACATTGGGCTTTCCATCGCATGTTCCCCCTTGGATGGGTTTTTCAATTTCGTATTGAAAAGGCTATCTTTGCTCCTGTGTGCTGTTTGATAAGCAAAACAAAAGGCATTGCACATACAAAGAATAGCCTATATACATATTGTACACCTCGGCTGCATATATGAGGTATGTAGTTAACGATTGAATTGACAATGTGCATACAAGCCTGACATATTCCATGAATGTCTACATAAGGTGAATTTATTTCAACTCAATAGGAACAGCCGTAGCTACCCGATGCCGTTCACTGCTATCTTTAACTGGAAGCAGCAACGCATATAATATGTCCGGCCAGCACTTGCTGGCTTTCCTGTCTGAGCACGAATAAGATGATGCAGAAAAACACGATACGATATCAAAGCTGAGATAAAACGGCAACATCACAAACGCAGCAATGAACCAACCACACATTGAAGTAAGACACCACACATCAGCATCAATGCGCACGAATGTGAGATCTGGTAAGGTGCTTATCAGAGCTGACACCGGCCTATTCATGCCTCAACTATGACTGTGATAGGTAGGTGTTTTAATCATGGTAATTCTTGCCTTCCATCGGTTCAGATTGTGCAACTTCAAGACAATTATATTCAAGCCAATATATCACCTGAACATTCAGTGGTGCTTTACCAAGTGACACAATTCCTCAGCAGGTACAGGAGAGTGGTATAAACCAGGGCATACGTGAGACGAAGAAAAGGAGATTCGCATACGCAGACTCTAGAGCAAATAAGTTTCAGAAAGTTTCGGATTGTAATTGTGTCAAGAAGGATTTGTCGAATAATCTTAATAAAAATTTAAGCAGTAAATAAGGATAAAAAGAAACTAAAACTAAACCCTTTATTATTTAATTAATTGAATAGATTCATGTAAAATTCATATAAAAAACTTTTTTTTAAAAATCTGTTATATATATTATAAGTCCAATTATGTTGGCTGCTGTTGCCAAAATATCTTCTACATAACTTATATTGTAACAGTGTGTTAGCTGTTGATTTGAAAGTACAAATTATATTTTTCATATAAAAGTGATATTTAGAAACAACCTCTACCATAAGTTGGATCATTGAGCACTTTCGACACTGTGGGACCTCTTCCCTTGTATTTGGGGTAGTGGAGGAGATACATGTCCTCACCCTGCACTGTTATTCATTGTTGTCAGCCAACAGTTTCATTAAATTGCATAGTTGCAATGATTGATCTGAAATCAGTTATGAACCTTTCTATCAATAAGAAACCGGATAAGTAATTGCTTTTCATGTTTGATTCATCAGATGTGTTATGATAAATTGGGATTCAACAGTAAATTAACTTCAATCATGACTAGAATATGAAATTAAACAATTAGGTTTTGTTAATAAATCCCCGAACAGATAAAACTTGTCCCATAAAACTAAAAACACAATCCTGCATTCGAAACGAGGTTAAAATCCAACTAGATGATGAAAGATTAACCGGCAAAGCAGATCAGGACTACTGAAAGCATAGGTCTTGGAAGAAAACTGGATTAGAAGACTGTGGAAAGCCTCTATGTAGGCGATCTTGACATTGTTGGTACAATAAGCAATTTAACTATAACATTTTTTTGTGTTTCAAGGAAATTTCAGTCTCAATTCTTAAATGATACGCTGCATTACCTGGCTTGATCCCCCTTTTGCGTCTCTCTCGACCAGTCAAATGCCCAGTGGTCGAGGATTGAGAGCCACTTGTCTAACGCCAGCTGTCTATTTCCATGTGAGGCTTAACACTTCACTCCAATACAGTTGGATTACAATGCTTGGTATCCACGCTTGAATATCCACCAGATCTTCACCTCTGGCCATTGCCTTCAATTTCTTTTTGATGCCTGAAACATACAGAAGCTCGGGTGAAGAAATAGCATTGCACAATTCATTATCATTTTACAACAATATTGAAATTGAAATTGAAGTATTTATCTGCACCAAGCATGATTTAAATGCTATAGAACACAGAACAGAGATTCCACTGGTCTCCTGCTTCCCTGGATTCATGCATATGCGTCATTTCCGGTTGACCTAGGTTCACCCACGAAATACCCCTTCGCACCAAAGAACGTTACATATATCTTTTATTATTCATCGGATGCCAAACAAACATTCGATTCGCATCGATTCGTTTAGTTTATACACAAAAATCATATTTATGTGTCATAGGCACTTTAAATGGATCATTGCGGTATTTCAAATTCAAACTGCACTATTCACTTCAATCTCAGCTCCCGGCATTGCAATAGGACAGGTGGCTATTGTCATCAAACAGCTACAGTACGACAGCGGCTTGTATTTTACGTATTACCGATCAAGAATGGGTAACACGATTCCACTCCCAAATGTAATCTGACAATAACCCCCCTTCGCCTCATCACTCGTGGATATTGCTGTTATGCCTTAGTTTGGTGAAATTTAGAAGTGATTCAATATTCCACAAGTTTTTCGTTGCCATGCGTTTTCAAATTTCAAGTCGATCATGTACAGACTTCTACCCATTCAGCTCTTAAGTGGAACAAATTATATAGATCTAGAATGAGGTGCCGTTGTTAACCACGCAACCATCCAATTGTGTGCCATTTAAGCCATGAAGGTCGAGTGGTAATTGCGACATAGACGCACGCCACAGACGTCCTTGGAGGTTTTACGCTTGTGTTGTCTGGAATGAAAAGCGCCAATCACAGATGGGGCCGTCATGACAACGGGCCTGTCTGTGACATCATCAATTCTTCTGTGATCGTTGGAACAACAATGAATAGGAAGACATTCATTTTAGCTTGCTATCGTGAACGCGATGCGTGCATTGTTGTCACTGCTTCTGATTGACCGTATTTGTGTACAATGTATTCATTAATATATATTCAATAATATATATAAAAGTATAAATATATCAATATATATGAATGGACAATATATATGCATTAGTATATATATATATAAGAGTATAAATATATCAATATATATAAATGGACAATAGTGTTGTGTTTATACTGACTAAAAGGGCACATTGAACACGCTTACTCGGCGGAATGGCGATTATTTAGAGGATCCCCAAAGCCCCGCCGTGATATCCACCCTAATCCCCGCCGTGATATCCACCCTAATCCCCGCCGTGATATCCACCCTCATCCCCGCTGTGATATCCACCCTCATCCCCGCTGTGATATCCACCCTAATCCCCACCGTGATATCCACCCTAATCCCCGCCGTGATATCCACCCTAATCCCCGCCGTAATATCCACCCTAATCCCCGCCGTGATATCCACCCTAATCCCCGCCGTGATATCCACCCTCATCCCCGCCGTGATATCCACCCTAACCCTGCCATGATATCAACCCTTATCCCCGCCGTGATATCCACCCTAATCCCCACCGTGATATCCACCCTAATTCCCGCCGTGATATCCTCCCTCATCCCCGCTGTGATATCTACCCTAATCCCCACCGTGATATCCACCCTAATCCCCGCCGTGATATCCTCCCTAATCCCCGCCGTGATATCCACCCTCATCCCCGCCGTGATATCCACTCTAATCCCCGCCGTGATATCCACTCTAATCCCCGCCGTGATATCCTCCCTCACCCACGCCGTGATATCCACCCTAATCCCCGCCGTAATATCCACCCTAATCCCCGCCGTAATATCCACCCTAATCCCCGCCGTGATATCCACCCTAATCCCCACCGTGATATCCTCCCTCATCCCCGTCGTGATATCCACCCTAACACTGCCGTGATATCCACCCTAACCCTGCCATGATATCCACCCTTATCCCCGCCGTGATATCCACCCTAACCCTGCCATGATATCCTCCCTCATCCCCGCCGTGATATCTTCCCTCATCCCCGCCGTGATATCCTCCCTCATCCCTGCCATGATATCCACCCTCATCCCCGACGTGATATCCACCCTCATCCCCGCCGTGATATCCACTCTAATCCCCGCCGTGATATCCACTCTAATCCCCGCCGTGATATCCACCCTAATCCCCGCCGTGATATCCACCCTAATCCCCGCCGTAATATCCACCCTAACCCTGCCATGATATCCACCCTCATCCCCGCCGTGATATCCACCCTCATCCCCGCCGTGATATCCACTCTAATCCCCGCCGTGATATCCACTCTAATCCCCGCCGTGATATCCTCCCTCACCCACGCCGTGATATCCACCCTAATCCCCGCCGTAATATCCACCCTAATCCCCGCCGTAATATCCACCCTAATCCCCGCCGTGATATCCACCCTAATCCCCACCGTGATATCCTCCCTCATCCCCGTCGTGATATCCACCCTAACACTGCCGTGATATCCACCCTAACCCTGCCATGATATCCACCCTTATCCCCGCCGTGATATCCACCCTAACCCTGCCATGATATCCTCCCTCATATCTGTCGTGATATCCACCCTAACACTGCCGTGATATCCACCCTAACCCTGCCATGATATCCACCCTTATCCCCACCGTGATATCCACCCTAACCCTGCCATGATATCCTCCCTCATCCCCGCCGTGATATCCTCCCTCATCCCCGCCGTGATATCCACCCTCATCCCCGCCGTGATATCCTCCCTCATCCCTGCCTTGATATCCTCCCTCATCCCCGCCGTGATATCCACCCTCATCCCCGCCGTGATATCCACTCTAATCCCCGCCGTGATATCCTCCCTCATCCCTGCCTTGATATCCTCCCTCATCCCTGCCATGATATCCTCCCTCATCCCTGCCTTGATATCCTCCCTCATCCCTGCCTTGATATCCTCCCTCATCCATGCCTTGACATACATCCTGATCCTTGCCATGATATGCCCTTATTCACACCGTGCTATCCATTCTTATCCCCCATTGTGACCCGCTCTTATCCCAGCACAGCAAGACCTCGCTCTAATCCCAGCCGCGACTGAAAATAATTAGTTTTCCACTCCGTTTAAAGAAGTCCAGTGTAGAATGCGCGGTAATCAACGATTGAAAATACGGCAATGGAAGCTATACGGCACACCAGCTGATTCTCAGTGATAACGTTTGTGGAATTATTTCCATAGGCCTGGGTTAGTCCGAGAAGATGGACAGACAGACAGACAGACAGACAAATAAACTTTCTCAAATGCATATTCATTTAAATCGATGCCATTTATGAATATTTATTTAGAATTATGTGGTTTGTCAATGAATATGTCCGCGTTCAAGCTAAGCAATATTGAATGATATTCAATTCGCGACTTTCCAGTTAAGCGCCACCTAGCGGTCAACCGAATATTTAAAAACAAAATGGCGACATATGGGGTCATAGATCAAGTCTTCAAGCTTTTCATAGTTTAGTCAGTATTCGTTGAATATAAGCCTGATTATTACCAGATTTGAAAGAAATTTGAAGACAGGAGTCTCAATCAAGGTAATTAATAACCATTTTTACTTTTTTTAATTGCATGACAATGAAAAAACGACACAAACACCGATCTTCGACAGTATTGAAGAAGTGGGTGGGGTAATGTAAACAAAGTTGTTGCTAATCTTTTCAAGAGTGTTAATGAAGTCATCAGCATAAAAACTTTAATGAATATTTTCAGTAATATGGTGTATTATCAAATTATGTACTAAACAACTTTTGTTTTATATTTTCAGATGCCACATCATTGCTGTGTTCCATTGTGCTCTAATGACTCTAGATCAAACAGTAAGAATCTGTCATTCCACTCGTTTCCAAAAGATGAAAAGCTAAGACAGCAATGGCTTGTTAATATACGTAGGGACATAGGCAAGAACTTTAGATTGAATCCTCACACTAGAATCTGTTCAGCACATTTTGATGAAACATGTTACGAGCCTGCTGTGCTAGGACAGGTGAGAAGGCGTCTCCGGAAGGCAGCAGTGCCTACAGTTTTTCCATGGGTTACTGCAAAACCGTTAAGACGGAAACTATTTAGAGACAAAACACCAAAACTGAAAGGAAGTGGGATTAAGAAGTGTGACTCTGCCAGCTCATTCATAAATGACCACTCATGCACAGGAAATAGTAACTGTTTAGAAACTGATGACAATGAAGAAATAGTGGAAAATATGGAGCCTGAAGATGCTGATGAAAGTGAAGAAGTAGTGGAAAAGAGGGAGCCTGAAGATGAGCCTACTGGTAAATGCCTTAATGCCAGCAGTTCAAGTGACGACAACTTAAAGGACATTGAAGCCGATCCTTCTCCCAGCAAGGAAGCATTGTACGCAAAACACAACGCATTGCTTAAGACAAGATCACAAGAGAGTTCACTGTCCTTCGCTTCAGTTCATCAGATCAAGATATTCGTTATTATACAGGATTCCCTT
Source organism: Urechis unicinctus (assembly GCA_034190875.2). Taxonomy (NCBI): domain Eukaryota; kingdom Metazoa; phylum Annelida; class Polychaeta; order Xenopneusta; family Urechidae; genus Urechis; species Urechis unicinctus. Next base: position 27,575,517 of record CM067346.1, read on the forward strand.
CCTATGGTGCTATGTGTGCATTTTTTTCACTTTTTACAGCCGGAATGCAACTTTTTGTATTATGTTGGTTCCGAAAATACTTCACATGGAAAACCGTACGAGTTAGTCACCAAGAGAGGACCATCAAGATCCTTGTCTCCTCTAGAAGAATTGTTCTTGACTTTGGTGAGATTGAGGAAAGGACTGCCTGAGAAAGTTATAGGTGACCTGTACAATTTGTCCGAGGGACATATATCAAAAATTGTCAACACATGGACTCTTTTCTTGTATGACAGATTGCGGTGTCTGCCAATTTGGAGTACCCAGGCACATGTCAGGGAAACTATGCCGAATGAGTTCCGTGATAACTATCCTGATACACGGATAATTATAGACTGTACGGAAATGTTCATTGAACAACCTTCAGCATCCGTGTGCCAGAGGGAAACATTCTCATCATATAAGCACCACAACACAGCGAAGGGACTTATCGGGATAGCACCAAGTGGTCAGATAACATTCATATCAAGTTTGTATGCTGGCAGGTGCTCAGATAAGAAAATTGTGAGACACTGTGGATTGTATGACATTCTGGATGAGGGGGACTCGGTGATGGCGGACAAAGGCTTTAACATTAGTGCAGACTTAGAAGAGAGAGGTTTCTCGCTAACCATTCCTCCCTTCCTAGAGAATCAAGGACAATTTACTGCACAGCAGCTTGCATCAACAAAGAACATAGCAGCAGTGCGTGTACATGTTGAGAGGGCAGTCCGGAAAATAAAGGAGTTTGAAATTCTGCGGAATACTGTTCCAATCTCATTGTGCCCTATGTTAGAAAAGATATGGACTGTCTGTGGCCATCTGGCAAATTTCACAGGAAGTATGTTTAAGAGTAAATAGACACTGATGGTTGACATGGCAAGATGCTTATTTAGTATTTAAGTTAAACATGATATGCATGAATAAATTTTTATATTTCCTTATATGTTTCTTATGTTATTAACCTGCCCTGGCCCCCCACCCCCTTCATTCCTACCTAGCCATGGAACCAAAATGTTCCAAAAATAACTTAATAGTAGTGAACATACTATACGGTTAATGATGTTACTACTACTGTATTTAATTCAATTCAACACAAGTCAATAACTAAATAAATGTACAATGTATTTAATGCAACACATGTTTATAACTTAACAACATTTAAGGGGTAGTAAATGCAACACATACTATCAGTACATAATAACTACAATGTATTGAATGCAAAACACACATCTATAGCTTTACAATGTATTAACGACTATCCAATTCTGTAACTATACAGCATGTTACAATGTTCTGACAGTTATAGGTCAGTAACACTGTATTGACCGATAAAAGTATACAACGTGTCACCCTGTATTCACTGCTACGAAAACCTGTTACTATTAAATAATTATCTGATCAACATTGCACAGGTGAAATAATCATGTCTGCAAATTAGAAACTACAGATGCTACAAAATGTAGTTGCATAGCGGTAAGTAACCTAACGTAAAAAATGGGGGTAGCAGATTCTGATACCATATGTTTGTTAGTTTTGGTAACATGAGATCACAGAAAAATTGCTCATCTCTTTTCACAGAAACAACAATCAAATCATCCGGTGGCACAAATACAACCAAGTCACAACAATCAATTCCCCAAATATTCAACTGTCCTTGAATCTGGTAAAAATAATCATGATTTTTTTTAAGTGTCACTTCACCATTTTCTCTTGTGAGGTAAAAAGAGGAACTATTAATCTGTTTCTGAACTGAAGTTTTTCTTTCAAACAGGCTAAAGGGGCATTTTATCTCAATAAGTTTAAGTTCTGTGTCTGCAGTCAGGATAATCCTGTCTGGACTGGCACCTAAGAAAGGGATTGCTGGATTCACAACTAAACCAACTGGACTGTCAATGACTTTATATTGGCAGCTGTACTTGGCGAAGGCAGTGTTTTCATACATTATTCCGTGTTTAACACTACGCGTAGTAAAGAACATTTTCTTCTGAGCAAATGTTTTGCATGGGTCGGTGCTAGGTTTCATTCGACAGAATGTTCCAAACGCTGATGCTGTTATTCTAAACTCTCTCTCTCTGCAAACCATTTGGTTTTTTTACTCTGCATCCTTGTCTGCTTTTCAATTATTTGAGCTTTTTTGAAATCGCAGGCGATTTGTCGTTTGAGAAACATTGTTTCGTTCTCATTCAGGACAAAATTATTCACATCAAATTGAGTTGCACACATTCTTTCAAACAGTACATCATTCAAGTCACCACTGCAACTCTGTGTCTTAGGTAGGACTGGTTCAAAACTGTTTGATCTTATTGTTTCAATTACTGGCAGACTTAATCCATTTGCATCATACAACTTCACAAGTTTCTCAATTTGGCTGCTAGTTACTGAACTAGCAAAATGTGGCACAGGATTGTGATATTTAACAGTAGAACAAAGTTCTTTCTTCGACACTTTGAATGGATCGTGCTTCACAAAGTTAATATCACTAAACAACAGTGGCTCGTCCGATACTGGTTTGCGGACATGCCACATCTGCAGCTTGTCTGTGCATGTCTGAACATCTGGAATTTTGTCAATACCTTGTCGGTGAAGATCTATGATAAAATATATCAAAGCCACAATATGCTTACATTCACCATCAATTCCTGCTGCGCAATCACACGTCGACCATTTCATGGTAGTCCCTCCATTTTTCAAACACACATGCACATTATAGTCTTTGTCTTTCATTGATGGCACCACCACTCCTTTGAAATACAGGTATTTCCCAGTTTCTGATCTTGCACAGCTTAATTTCACAACTTTTCCTTCACGAAACAGATTATATCCTTCTATTCTGTGCCTTTTTGTCTTTATCTTTTCATCAAGAACCTTTTCATCAATTTCTTCAATTAGAAAGTCTGGTCCCCAACCTTACTTTGGAGCAATTCTTCCCTGGAAAGCCAGTAAACCTGAAAGGAAATAAAGCATGATAAGAAAAGACATACAGTCAGATAAATGCAGATGTCAGCACACTCATTTTGTACAAATACAAACCGGATAAGATTGTCGCTCTGTGCCACTATAAACCACCACATGTGCTTTGAGTTTAAAAGCTTTCGTTAACTATAGTTTGTGTAATCTTGCTGACTTCGTATGAAGATTGTTATGATTAAACAATACTGACAAACTGTATTTTAAAATTTAAATTACAATGTGTTGACAAATGGATACATTAGATGGGCAACTGCAAATTAACAGGCAATCGATCTCGCATTTCTTAAATATTGCTGTTTGATAATAGGCTATTTGTGATGGATAAACATTTGGAATGGCCAGGACTGCACCAGAGCTTGCGTGCCCTATCAGATGCTACCGCAGCATTTTCTTAATTTACAGAAAAAAAATCGGGTCGTTTATGGCAGCACTTTGTTTTCCTGCGTGTTTGTCCAGGGCGTTAAAAGCATCAAAATTACAATTACGTTGTGATGCATTTTGACGTTATGATACATTCTCCATTTACACAACTCAGGTCAATGACATTTAGAGCACTGGCAAGCACACTAGCTTTTGTTTGTGTTGGGGGGAGGTGTCAAAAAATTTGCAACACAGAGTTTTATATTCTAGCACACATATTTATCAGGACGCCATGTTAAAATATAATCAACGTACGAGCAAAGAGCTCATAGTTACGCTAAGAGGACTATGTGCACACACCATTTATTGGAGGGATATATAACAGAATGTTGGCTATGCTTGAGGAGAGTACGGCAGCAAGAAAGATACAGAAAGAGGGGTTCAGTAAGAGAGGGTAGAATTACTCCTCCATCTTCAACATCACAAGCTTTGTTATTTCACGTCTACTGTGACCTCATTTATTCAAGACCATTTTCGCCTTGATGTATCACACATCAAATGTCCAAAGTAACAATGGGAAACTTGATATTGTCCTAACGTCCAATGCAACAGGGAACCCTGTGCTTTCATATGATGTGGGTTTTCCGTTGATGCTCAAGCTAACGTTTGAAATGATCAGCGTACTTTAAAGGTCAAGGTTAATGCAGGCTACAACCGGAAGTAAAATATGCAAAATAATAGGGCAGAAATTTTCCCATCAGAAGCGAACAGTGTTTCCATTCAATACAAACTTTTGGTTTGAACGTGAAGATGAGATCATACTTATCACTGCGTGCCTTATCTCTGCCTGTTAAACACATACGTCCCAATCATACTGAAACTTATCTTACTTGTCAGATCAGAGAGCAAGCGTTGACAGGTAGACCTTGGAAGTGCAGTCTGCGTGTAATGAAAGCGGGTACTTATCTGTGAGTACGGATTGAGTGAATATGGGTGCATAATCTCGACGAATATGCCGTCAAACATGTCGGCCTTATCCGAATGAAAATCAGGAGGCTACGATATGCAACAGATTTGACAACATATTGAACTTGGTATTCCAACTTAATATATTGCTCTTAGTAAATTATTTCAATGTGGGATATCAGATGGAAAACTGTGTTAGTGATCATTGGAGAAATTGACTACAAAAGACAAAGGATGGATGTTGGTGGATTGATTATATCTGTATTGTTTGTAACGATAGTCTAATAAACACGCCAGATCTATAAATATCAGCAATATCACTCTTACCATGGAAATATAACATCACAGTATGCTTCATTATGTTATGCATATAAAAAGCGAAATTTGGTATCAAATCCTACAATGTTTATGGGCTATTATCTTTAATAGCACATATCACAGTTACATGCAAAAAAGTCACTCAATTCACAATGTATTGATCCACGGCAAAACAAAAGTTTTCAATACTTGTGATTTAACAACGAAACCTAAGCTCAGACCACAGTTTACTTCGAGTGATTATCACGACTTCAGGACAAACAAAGCATCACTAAACACTGTATTGGGTAGTGAAAATGTAATTTTATTTTGTCAAGATGGGTCATTCTCTGATAAATTCATCAACAGGAAAGTTAACTTCAAAACTGCTGTGATGTTGCCAAATAAGTTTCATCGTCATTGAAATATCTAATGTTATTTGAATATTTGCAAATGACCAACAAAGGGAGAGTTAACCCAACTCAAATTACAGCAATGTAAAACGACCTTTCACCATGATGACCCATCCCATCAATAATGTTTATCATTGTTAGTCAATTGTGTGTATTGTGTGCCTGGAAAACAGACTTTGCTTAAGTTTGTGTGATAATTGACACCAGTAGAAACATTATAACTTACCCGTGATAACAAAACAAAGGACCAATTTGCCAGCAGGGTCCCAATAAGAGCCAAGATGTGTTATTTATGATCACACAGGGGCCAGAAAACGTTTTTGTTGTGAGTTTTATCCTGTTCCGAAGCTGAATATCGTCCTCAGGGTGTCACGTCGAAAACAACGCTTCATCCTCACGCTATAATTTACGTAATAATGATATCCATATCTTCACGTAAGCCACTCATCGTGTTCACTTCCAAGACTGCCTAGCTACCTTTATGACAATCCCTACATTACTCCCACCATAGCATCAGTGCGTAATTTAGGGTAAAACCTAGGTAATTATGGAAAATTTTAACAAGATGAGAACACCGCCTATACAGCAGATGTTATATTCTACACACAAAAGCCATAGTTCAAAGCACTGAGCAGTTTGTGCACTATGATGAGCGCATTATGACATCATATCAACAGCGTACAAAGCGACACCATGTGCGTCTCAAATGGACGAACCATCAGCAATCTGAAAAATCCCCACTGGCATCGGATATGACGTCATCGCTATGACCACGTGACCAGTCATTCCTGAGAGCGTTTCGTGGTTTCGATCGAGATCTGGGTGTGTATGAGTGCACCACCTCGCAGAAGACGCCATTATCTGCCACAGACGCAGAGCGAAAACGGCTTTCCGGTACAGTACTATGTACTGTAGGATAGGCATGGTCTTCAAAAGACGAACCGGACGAAGGTATTTCTTCCTGGAAATCTCTTCGCAGAGTTTTTCCACTCGCTGTCACGTGGATTGGCGGAAGCGCGTTACTCCTTTGGTAGTTCCTATCAATATCTTTAATACAATCGTGGAAAGGGGACGTCTGTGTAAGATGTGTGTCCTTTTCAAATGAGGTGTTGTCCATACGGAAGATACACTCGCTCGACGGAGACCCAACGTCGAATTCTATCGTCGTCGGCTCGTCATCAAAAGTGACGCGATGTTCGATTGCGTAAGGTACTCGCTGAATGGCCGGATAATTAGTGGCTTTTCTGAGTATTGAGACCAGGTCATTTGCATCGGGGAGCGTGAAATGTAGATCCCTGAAGGCTACAGGCGACTGACTGTCCATCCGAAGTTCGTCTAGTCGACATATAGACACTGGTGACAGCGATCGAGCGTTGTTCTCGCTGGTGAGTTTGTTTTGACACCGTTTGTTAGAAGGTGTGTCCATCGACGAACTTCTGCCACGCATCGCCGGCAATAACTTCTTGGCCATATTAAAGGACTCCGTTTCATTTATTGTGTCCGTACTTGGTCGAGATGGAATGTGAAAATGCTTGGGTTTACTTAACCGACGTTTGGATTCGGAAGGAAACATGGGCTTTTTGTCACCGGAAGCAATTCTCCGACTGATTTTAGGAGGTGGCGATCGATACCTGGCCAATTTGCTATTCGTAATGACCATTTTACTGTCCGCGTCACGAACCGGAGACTTACTGGCAACATTGAAACTCGGAGAAGAATCCCTCGACGAGGAACACGATGTTGGCATCAATCTGTTGTGGTTCAGATCGAGGCTAGGTCGTCGTCTTCTGTTCAGAAGGAGACCATATGGCAAAAAGTGTCTCTCTTCATCTGGACTATGATCCGTGTTGAGGAGAGGGGGTATCTTAATATCGAATGCTTTGGACATCTGATCACCCCCACTGCACGATTCGCGCATTCTGTCAGCAGCGCGCAACGATTCTCGGCCAAATATCTGTAATCAAAGAAACGTAGCAATGACGCTGAAGCTATACCATCGATACCAGTAGGCTTTCATCAGACATTACACACAAACATTAAAACAAGCAAAAATAATCATCAAAGCGAACTGCAACATATACAACCCCATTTTATGCCTTAAAATGGGGTCAACTATCTTAGAAGTAATATTAATTGCTTACAGAATTTCCTGTAACTGTTGCTTTCAACGCATCTTGTAAGTCTCCGAAATGAACCGATATAAGTACACATGTTTGGGTGGCACTGGTCGCGTCGGCTCTCACGTCGGTCGTGCTTAGTTTAACGCGGTGTTAGCGTAGTCCACTTCAGTATCCACAGAAGACCTCGTTCTATTCGTATCTGGGCCAATCAATGATAAGAGGGTTTAAGGTAAGGGGCGTCGCAGGTTGGTTCTAGGATAGTGAATCACCACTGTTGTTATCGCTTACACCGCAAACTCGTCAACACAAAGAAATCCAGATCCATAATGTATGCCTGTCCATTACCAGGAATCCACCGCGTGTTCCCTGCACCCCACGTTGATTACACGGCGCCACATGTACATCTCTGTCGAAACGAGTCGTAACCTCGTACAATATAGCTTAGTCTTAGATTACAGCCAATGCCGAACGGTCATTGGGAAATGATTTATAAACTCGGCAATTGACCTTTTGACCTTTGATGACGTTCTGTCAGCATGGTGCAGCCAGAGACATCCCGTCCACAGCCGTGCGTGCGGTCCATCGACGGGGTGCTATCATCGTGTTTACCGTGTCCAGATGTCAATAAGCTGCATTACACTACAATTGAAAATGGACGCTATAAGCTGCACCACACTACATTTGGCAATGTAAGCCAATAGCTGCATTACGCTACAATTGACAATGTAAGCCATCAGCCGCATTACACTATAATTGGCAATGTAAGCCACAAGCTGCATTACACTATAATTGGCAATGTAAGCCACAAGCTGCATTACACTATAATGTGCAATGTAAGCCACAAGCTGCATTACACTATAATTGGCAATATAAGCCACAAGCTGCATTACACTATAATTGGCAATGTAAGCCACAAGCTGCATTACATTACAATTGGCAAAGTAAGCCATAAGCTGGATTACACTATAATTGGCAATGCAAGCCATCAGATGCATAACACTACAATTGGCAATGTAAGCCACAAGCTGCATTACACTTCTATTGGCAATGTAAGCAATAAGCTGTATTACACTACAATTGGCAATGTAACCCATAAACTGTAATACACTACAATTGTCAATATAAGCCACAAGCTGTATCGCTCTGCGATTGATTATGGACGCCGTAAGTTATAAGCTATAAATTTTTACTTCATATTCTGAATGAAATGTACAGCATTATTTACCATTGTTTCCAAGTTTGTCATTAAACAGTATTTATGTCTACTGTTGGTGCTGTTAAGACCCAACTTGAAATCCGGTCAGTGTTAAAATTGTCCTGACCCAACTTGAAATTTCAAGTTGGGTTGACCCATTTTAAAATTGGACGGCGGGTTGGCAGGCACGACTGGTATGGCAAGCGGCGGCGCGTTTATTACATTATCGGCTTGTTACGCCAAAGTATATCAGACAGCGCTCGCTGATGTACCCGATAGGCTGAATTTACCTTCGCCCAGTAGAAATATGTTTTCATCCGATGTCTGTCTGTTTGTTTGTCTGTTAGCAAAGATATATCGAAAAGTAATGAATGGATTTTCATGAGGCCTTCAGGGATCAATGGTGACGTACCAAGGACAAATGCAATAGAGAAATAAATAAATCTTAATAGCATTCCATTGCTCTCTCTAACACGCCTCGCGGAGCGATGTTTGATCTCAGACCTTGACCGTTATTTTAAGTTGGGGCAAGTAAATGGCTGACCCAACTTAAAATAGTCCATGTAAATGACACTAGACACTTGCAATAAGACGCATGTACACACTTAGTTCCCTTTCCATATGATTATGTTGTTTAGGACTACCGCGGTACTCCATACACGCTTCACAATGGGGAAATCGCGACTTTACGTGTATTATTAGAATCAAAAAGCAGGATTGTCAGAATAGGCTGAGGTGGCAAAGAAGTGAATATAAGTGAAATAATGGTTATAAAAATCGGTCAGAGGGAATGGGCTGTGTACCTTCGGCATTTCTTCAACTGACGCATTCAAGGCATTCGGCTGTCCAATTTTAAAATGGGTCAACCCAACTTGAAATTTCAAGTTGGGTCAGGACAATTTTAAAATTGACCGGATTTCAAGTTGGGTCGTGACAGTACCATTGCACACACATACTGCAAACTGGGGCTCGTGTGTATCTGGGCCTGCATGTTATTGTATCACGCCACTCGAACACGCCACTTGACAAAACTTATGAAGCTGTGGACTTTGTTTCCGGGCAGTGGAAGTTGTGTATAGTAGCCCAACAGACCAACAGTTTATCGTGTACTACCTTGTTGGTCTTATAGGAGAACCCCCTTTTATCAGTAGATTGACAAACATGCTTAATTCATCACCACTTATCCAGTTAAAAATACATAATGAGAATGTACAGCCACCAAAGGTGAGAGTATTAATAGAAGTTAATTGGTATGGGTGGTTTTTTTTAACCGGGCGAACACTTGATATTCGAATAATTTCTAACTTTTCGGCGAAATTCCACACCGAATTCTGGCGGGAAGAATTCCCTGCAACTTCCGTTGCCAACAACCGGTCTCTTGCATGACGTTGTCGTAAACGACCGCGCGGAAGTTTTTATCATACCGTTATTGTCATCATCTGCCTGATAATACATTTCACAGGTGAGTCAATTTATACTAGATTTATACATTATAACATTCCGACCTAGTTGTTTTTCCCTCTCCTTTATTCAGCATCATAACAAGTCCGTTTCCAACCAGCTAATGTTGCGCATTATCGCCGCCATTTTGGAAATTAGTTGGAAAAATTATTCGCCTCCCATAGTTTAGGCGATTATGCATATTTACACGTTTTTGCGGTTGCTGAAACTCATTTATCGTAGATAATAACGATGACTTATTAAATTGCACTTATTACATCAGGTGGACATCGTGAAGGTAAGGTCTTATCATCGAGTTTTCTGCATTGGCGTGGTTATCCTCGAGAACCAAGAGGGAGCGCAAGCTCCACTTGGTACAAAAGAGCTAGTGTTTAGGGGTCGGGGACTCTTGTGTTCGGGCAAAGTGTGTTATATTTTTTACACTTCTATGTGAAGTTGTCTCCATTTCATCAAAAAAGTTAGACAAAGCATAGTTGCTTAGTACAATGCGCAAATGCTACACCCCAAGTATATCTTCAACTGGAGGTTTTATCACCGATAATTCCTTGTAATTACTATATATCAAGTCGCTGCCATTTGCACACTGCGTAGAATACTGTAATGTTTCAACCGCTGCCGCCAACATCCTATTATACTGTAATTATTAACTGCGCTGTGGGCTCTTCTTACTATATGACCCTTTTTCTGTTTTTATAAGCACACCTCATGACACAGGAACCCTAAACCACTGAGACCCCTGTCAGTAATCTGTGATGTGGCTATTTTTTTTTTTCTCTCTCTCTGGCCCCTCTCATCTATCAAAATATACAGTCGACCCCCGGTACGCGCCCCCTTTCTCCTCGAGGAGACAAGTACTGCCCCCTATCATCTTGGCGAGGCAGTCAATGGTTGTTTGTTGTCGCTATCGTTGATATGTGATTGATTGTTTGTAGATGTTGGTATTGGTGTGTGCTTCTAGACTTTATACACTCTCTCCATGTCATTGGCGTGCTTAAACATTGAAATGTTCAAAACAATTGTTACAAACTACGCAATATCCTGCCTGGATCCGAGGCTTGCCCATTAGTGAGTCCATTGTCGGAGAGGTACCAAGTTGTCAGTTTGCCAGATAAACAGTGACAACTTGGTATGCGGCAACCATCTAGTCAGCAGCCCTAAACATACTTCACACAGGCACGCGCACTACGCGTTCAGGGCCTTTCCGGTATCGTCGAACGGAAGTGAGGGTGAGTCTACAAACCCAACCCAACAGGTGGGACAGCAGTGTGACGTAATATAAGTAAGAAACATGCTCACCTCATAAGATAACGTATGTTTTAATGATTTCCTTTCGTCTTGAGTGATGTGTTCGTCAAAGTGACCATTCCTAAACACGACCTCTCTGTTCACTCGGTTATTTTGACTGGACATGGCTCTGACGCACGGGGCGCATAGGTAATCTTTATCCATACCAACAAACCAGACTTTAACGAGTTCGGCTTAAACATAGGTAATCCGTTGTCACTTGGCAAGGGTAGACAACCTGGGCTGGCCAAGTGCTGGAAGAGCCATCATCCTACACAACACCTACCTCAGTCCTCGCAAATCTACTTCATTGAGTGAGCCTCTAAGTCTCCCTTGGAGGCCACTGTAGCGAATAAGATCAATAGATAGCAGTTGTTTCATGTTGTATTAGGCTGACCGTGTTTGCTGCTGTCTCCTCGGATTTCCACAGGTGGAGTAATGACGAGCCAATGATACGTGTTCGAAGTGAAAACAAACTGTTACCTTTAATTATGAGAATTATCTCTAACGATTTGGGATTCAGTGGTTGTCACGTCATAATTGATAAATATTGTACGATATACCAACATTTATCTCACTAATAGATCGATCGTTCAGGGTATCGGCCTGGTATATTGGGTGGAAATAACAACTTGTAAGGCATCAATGACCGAGATCAGCCCGATACACGGCTGCATCATGTCAACTGAGAACTACGGTTTGGTTTATGAGCGCATGGAACCCAATAAAGGGGTTTCCGTGTGCGGTGTATATATGCATATATATAAATGCACTGGAATGGCACGACAGAAACTTGACACAGGCTTCCGAGCGACAGTGATTGACCATTGAAGGTTGACCCCCGTCCCCTTAACCTCATCCTTCTGTCACCCACGGTTCCCGCCCGACTTAAATTACGTCCTGTTTAACTGGGTGTCTGTGGTATTGAACCACAAGGCATAACGCAAATACCTTGTTGCCTTTGGCACACGTCCCGGACACCAGTCACGTGAGCGCTTTGCTGGCTCGCTTCCCAACCAACGACCCACTTGTTGTTAATGCTACCAGGAACATACTTATCAAGGTCTGATGAAGCTTGCACCCACGCAATATTATGACACTGTTTTATAACAAAATCTTGGTATCTAGCCAATATCGGCAACTTAAATACGCCACTAAATAACTGCAGTGGTGTCGGGGTCGATGGGGGTCCGTCTCAAAAGTACACCTCAGAGACAGATATCCAATATGGGTCACATGCATTCATTGATAGAACAAAATCAAATTATGATGCTCTTCAAATACTTTCTAAAAATATTAGAACCCCAATTTGGCGATATGCGTATATAAATAACAAGACATTGGATTAGTTTCTGAAAGACGGTGATCTGTCTTTATAAGCATTAAACGTTAGATGATGTTTCTTGTACTTAGTTAAGACAAGATGTTGAATCAGTCTTTCTTTTGATGTCCAGCAAACACATTGTGATCGTTTTTGAAATCACATTGTGATCATACTTTAATATCACGAACTGATATCACAGTATGAGTTCTCTATGAGATCACTAACAGAAAATCTTATCACTGCATATTTTCAGCTAAATTCTATCGGACAACAATGGTAAAATCATGATTTTATTCATCAGTTTTACTAATCATCTATATACCGGATCTTAAATCAACAGACAAATGGGAAGATGCCAGACCCCAGTTATATGATAAGTTCACTATCATTATATGAATTGAAATTTTAAAGTATATACTGTCATTATTGCAGTAATATTATCCACCATTTCACCAACATGACAGGTTACTAACCACAAGATTTTTGAAATTTCGCTCCTCCAGCCTATCACAAAAGCCCTCAAGTTCTTCGGGGGAGTCATGAAGACACAATAAATCCTGTCTCTCCTCTTCTGGAAGATATTGAACTAAGGCCACTTTGACCTTGACCTCTCTGAGGCGCTTGAAACGTCGATAGCCAAGAGGAGTCGATGGACATGACCCCTTAGCTATCGACGTTTCGTTGTAACAGAATGTCAATGCGTACAACGAGTTTTTCTGGAAGCATCACCGTGCTTGATAGCGGGATGGTATGCTGGGATTCAGTTTTATGATAAATGTCTCGATGGTGCTGAAGGAATTTGTGCCTGCTGCAAACCAACGGTATGCAGTTGCAAGGATTATGAGTGTGATTTATGGTAAGAACAATAATAGAATTCTGTTATTAGAAACTGTATTTGATTCCATCTCCGTATGAGGCTAGCTAATGAGCAAGAATGCCCTGCCCCAAAGCTAACTGAACTAAACATATATTTGGCTGATATTATTTGTCATTATCATGTATTTGATTTCTTTTAATATTATGTTGATTAGTACGATATCCGACTTGGTTTGTCTCAAACTGCCTCTCATGCACAATGTGTATCGCATTTGAAAATATAATCAATTGTCACAATGATTGGATGTTGTGAATTAAAATGCAAATGGTCTATTGACACATAGAAGTAGTGCAATAAAAATCACCATATTTTAGAATATTCAACACGAAGTGCCTTTAATCCTTCCATGAATTGAGCAAAAGATTATTATTTGCTACGAGCTTTCTAACTTTCTTACTCTCTTTTTCAAATGGAGAACTATTTTGGTTTCATCAGCATTCACTGTACATGGCTAAAAGAATCGGGAATCAACAACAACGGAAAAACAACAACAACAGCAGTTCATTTACTTAACACCCTATCACCTATTTGCAATGACCCTCACCCAATTTACCAGAACACCGAAATTCATTGCGTGCGACAGCTGCAAGCACAGATATTTTCGTCAGGACAACAAAGACACGTCTTTACTGAAGTAGTTTTGTGAACGTAATTGCTAATAATACTATTGTTTGAAACCTCGTTTGGCTGTCTCCCAGCCCGCAAACATACACATACACATGCAACCAGACAAACACACACACGCAGACTCTCTCACACACACACACACACATACACACACATATATATATATATATAGATATATAGATATATAGAGATAGAGATATATAGAGATAGATAGAGATATAGAGATAGATCTCTCTCTATATATAGAGAGAGATATATCTCTATATATATATATATATATATATATTAATATATCCTCATATATATACATATAATATATACACATATATATCTATATATACATGTATATATATATTAATATATATATATATATATATATCTATATATATGCATATATGTATATATGAGTATATATATATATATATATATATATATATATATATATATATATATATCTCTATATATATATATATATATATATATATATATATATATATATATACAACATTGTGTACGCGCAATGCAGTCTGAGGAAGCCTATTGTGTCTCGAATCTGTTGTTTAAATTCTCGATTGACCCATATCCCCATATGAAACAAGTAAGCCACTGGGTCGAGAACATTGTCCGCGCGTTATTGCCGCTTGTTTTCACCATGTGAGTCCATCGTTCTATTCGTTTAGGTAATCCTTCTCTTTCCACTCGCGGTAAACTTTTTGACAAACGTCAGCTTGGCGTTAACCATTATAAAACTAAAGCTCTTGTTTCATTCAGCACAACTGGCGAGTCTCGAAAGTGTGTCGACAGATTACATGCAGAGTGAATCGAGAAAGTTTATCAACGCGCACTGCCCAAAATGTTGAGGAATTTTGGAAGACAAAGCAATGGATAAAGAAATACCATAGCGTTAAAAGCGTATGAGGCACAGGGGCCCTGTAAGTTGGCCACTGATATTGGCCAGATGTTTAGATAGCTTTATTATGTCTTCCAACGATAGTCGATTTTTTCCCCCATTTTCTGTAACTATCTCCTCCATAACTACTGCAGTTACGAACATATGAGTTATATGGTTGTAACAAGCAATTATCGTAGCATGGAATAGGCGAAAAAAATACTTGTTTTCACCTTTTGTACTTTGTATAATGACATATATTTTAGAGTACCTATCGCGATTTTTGCTACGACTTCTCTCCTCGCTGATATCTCTGAAACGGCTGTATTTACGGACATGAAATTTTGTCAGTATTTAGAACTTGGCCTCGTGATAATGATTGTAACAGTATTCTTAGCATTCACAGTAACAAAAAACAGCAAAAAGGACGATTAGTTCCAAGGTTTTCTACTGCAGCAGCTTAGCGCGCAGGCTAACAGCAGTTCGTGTTTAAGTAGGCCAAACCTTACGTAATCGACCAGAGGCCTTGGCTGGGTTTGCATTGACTTGGGTAGGGGGTCATGTCAAAACAGGCTAAACCTTACGTAATCGACCAGTGACATTTATCACTTTCGTCGGCTCAATATTGACTTGGCAAAGGGGTCATGTCAAAACATCTAAGCGGCAGCTTATAATAGTGCGCGTTACCAGCTCTTCTCGGTCCTTGTATATACTGTCTTTATGTCTCAGCGACAGTGTGCACTGGATGTCCCGGTGCAATCAAAGCGGGTATATATACACAAACACGCATACACGCACATATATATATATATGTATACACACGGTTTCCGATGCCAAGCTTCCGAGCGCCGAGCAGCTATCTATAAATAGCATACATATGTGAATATTTATAAGTGTGTGTGTTTTATATAGACGGATATATCTATATATATATATAAATATATATATATATATATATATATATATATATATATACATATATATATACTAGACATAAAGATATAGACAGACATATCTTTATAGATATATATATCTAGATATGGATATATTTATATATATACACATATACATATATATACACAGATAGGTATATATACATAGATACATATATATAGACAGACATATATAGAGACATACATATATATATATACATATATATATACATATATATAAAGATACAGATACATAGAGAGAGATAAATAAATATATAGAAAGATAGATAGAGAGATAGATATATATATATATACATGTATATATACATATTTATACAGACATATATATACATATATACATACATATATAGATATAAAAGATACATATACACATATATATAAAAATAAATATATGTATATAAATACATGTAAATACATATATATATATATATATATATATATATATATATATATATATATATATATATATATATATATATATATATATATATATTCATATATATTTTTTTTAGAGATAATATTGTTTGTGGTATATTGTTGTTGGTACCGTATTGCTGGTCGTCCAGGCTTGTTGTCTTGTCGTTGGAAGACATGCCGTTGGCGCATGTGCCAACTCTAAGTAGGCCAAACCTATAAGTGTGTGTGTGTTTTTATATACGTATATATATATAATTATATATACATATGTATATATATATATATAGATATATAGAGGATATATATATATCTATATAGATATATATATATATATATATATTCATATAGGACATATATATATATATATTTATATATAGACACATATATGTAAATATACAGAGAGATAGAGACATATATATATACATAGACATATATATAGATATACATATATATATACAGATATATAAATATACATATATACAGAGATATATAATAAAGAAATATATAAATATATATATAGAGATATATATACATAGATATAATATATATATATATATAGATATATATATAGAGACAGATATATATAGATATAGATATATAGAGAGATATAGATATCTCATAGATATCTCTATAATATCTAAAAATATCTATATATATATAGATATATCTCTATCTCTCTATATATCTATCTCTATCTCTCTCTCTCTCTCTATCTCTATATCTATCTCTATATCTCTATATCTATATATCTCTCTATATATATATATATATCTATATATTTTTTGTTTAGAGATAATATTGTTTGTGTTATATTGTTGGTACCGTATTGCTGGTCGTCCAGGCTTGCCGTTGGAAGACATGCCGTTGGCGCTTGTGCCAACTCAAAGAAGTCCAAACCTTACGTAATCGACCAGTAACGTGGGTGTGTGTGTGCATCGAAACATATTCGTATTTAGCAACTAAGCTATGTACGACTACAATTGAGTAAATTACTCTAAACTGGTCACTGCTACGGAGCACGTCGTCCTCAAAGGATCTTTTACATCCCTTTTCAAAGATGTGACCACCATTTGTACGTGATCATCCGAGTCACGAGTCAGGTTGTCACACCTTGGAGTCGAACCCACAGCCGGTGGATCAAAAGGCAAAGCAGTAAACCACCAAGCCACTGAGACCGGCTTAGTGCCATTCCCTCGGCTTTGTATTGACTTGGTTAAGGGGTCATGTCAAAACATCTGCTAAGGGGTCATATCAAAACATCTAAGGGGCTGCAGCTTGTGACATCTATCGAAAAATAGTGCGCGTTACCAACTCCCCTCGCTGACATCTATCGTAAACATGTGCTGCGCATAGGGTTTCTTAACAAGACGCAATCACAGACCCGATTGCTTGCCATTGGAAGACCTGCCGATGGCGTGCCTGCCGAATCTAGTTTATTTTGAAACGGGTAACGAGTTATGTGTTTCGTTAACAGAGTCCATATCAAAATCGATTAGATCGACACAAGCCTTCCAACGGCAAGTTTGATGACGAATAATGCGGTATACACAAGATACGACAACACTTAAATATGCTGCTCAGCAACCGGGACTGATAGGGCCTTGTTTACATAACATAGTATTGTCGTTAAGGCACCGCATACGCCGCATAAGTTCACAGCAGATGCCAGCGAGGGGATGCACCCAATCTCACGATAGATGTCACAACCAGCGAGTCGAGCGCTGTGACCTTGAACATCTAATCATTTGACTGTGGTGAATGACATACGGAGATTTGTACCAATAAAATTGAAACTTTGTTGCACCTTGATCTTGAAAAGTACCTCAATGTCAACCATGATAAAGCAAAGTTTATGAACATCGCGTCATCCGTATCTGATGCACTTCTGCTGTTTTGTCCAATTTTCATCTTGCTGCTATTGTGAAAACTAATTATGATACATACCAACATGGAGTGCATGAAAGTTTGCCAATATTCTCAGTTACATGGAAATGTAAACTTTAGAACCGATATTAACGAAGATATGATTGGGGCAAGGCATTTTACTGCACAAAAAATACTTTATAACCTATAACCTTGGGAAGGATGTCAAAAGGGTCCAATTTTGAGAGTGACTTTGAAATAAGGTCAAGGTCATCTGAGGACCATTATTAAATAGCAATCTTAGGATAGCCTAGCCAACAATTATACAAAGTACGTTAAGCAAGCTGCATTAGTTATGGAACAGTGTGGAAAACGTAATTTATTTCCAAAATGGTCGCCAAACGATGCGCACAAAGCGCACGCGCACCAAACTTCGCATGTAATCCTCTTCTTCGTACCTTTAGTGGTTTTGGTATCGTTAGAAGATATAATGATACTAATGGAAATAAGTGCAGCATTTTTAGATATATTTGCATGCTGTATATATATTTACCACATTCGTAAACATTGCAGATATAGTAGTAATTACCGTGAACAACGTGGTATATATGAATTCTACCGTCCGACCGGGGCTCACATAGTTATAGAAATATTTGGGAAATTTTCCCGTAATGGTGCAGGAAGTTTGTATTTCCTTACAAGGAACACACCCGCTGGCTGCTGGATATCCTGGACGTCCGACCGGTTTCCATAGCCGTGAAAATAACCTCATTTTAGTTTTAGTAATTGTCCGATATTCCGGGACCAATTCGTAGCATATGAGTGCTTTGGGCTATTAATAAGATTAAAATTTTAAGACAAGGGAAGCGGGATGTGTCATTTTTTGTATCACAATCCTGATCGTACAGACGACGAATCGGCGAGGAAATGAGTGTTCCCAAAAAATAGACCGAACCAGCATGATTCGTCCTTGACACTTGAACCTTGATCAGGTGTGGCCGTCCAATGAGATCACAAGAAGAGTTCGTCATCTGATTCGTTGAATCATTGAGCCAATTAGTGCTCTCGTTTAGTTCGACTTCTTTCATCCTGCAAATGAGATCTGTGCCCAAGCCATAGTGTATTACTCTAGCTGTTCGACCACGGGTGTTCGTCTCTTAAACTGGTCTTTTTTCTTTCACTGTTGACAGCCAAATACCTCAATCCGCTCATCCTGCTAAATGGTTGCGACATGGTTTGTGAAATCGAACACTTCTTTTCCCTTTCTTTCGGTGTAAGCAGCAGACGTGTAGATGTTCCAGAAACAAGATTCGTCTGTATTTTTTTTATGCAAGAACACATTCCCTGAGCAGACAATGGTGGTACCTTGAAGTGAAGAAGCGGACGAACGCAGTGGGGGGGGCTCGCAACGGAGATCGGCAACAACAGGGAAGGCTTCAAAGATTGAAAACAGTTGACTGCGTAAAGTTTTCTAGGCAAAATTCTATGGTTGACTTTTTACCCGGACTTGTCAATTTGAATCGCAGGGGTTTATGCTTGCTGAATGACGTCTCTTTATGATTGGTTGCTGTCCTTTTTTTTACTGTTTCCGTTTTTCGGCGAAAAGTTCGCGCTCAGAAAAGAACATTGGCACACATTCATTTGCATTCAATATTCTCACCATTCGAAATCGAATTCAATACTTTGGTATCAATGATAACATTTGAACATAAGGCTACATCACAACCATTTAGCTTTACAGACCAACATCAGGTTTTATCACCGTGTTGGTCTAACAGAACAACCACCTATATTGTTGCCGATTCAGACACATCCTGACAGAATACAGCCCTTTTTTCACGAAATATGCATGTTCAGTTGAGTTTCAGGCGATCAGTGTCGAAAGTGATAATTTAGTTTTGATTAAGATAATGTTTCATATTCCTATCGCCAGCCGAAAAATAATTTGCGATAACTTTCCAAATTTACCGGTGATTTTTACTTCGTAAATACAAGCATGGAGGACGGTATCCCAGAGAGCCCCAGAAACTTCCGATGTAAATATGGCGGTGAGAACATAGGCAAAAACTATAGCTGATAATTCCTGTCACCTTTTCCCCAAGTTTTCGTTGTTTTCTTCGTGATTCGGTGTGATATTTCTGCGACAGTGATTGTTAGTGGCCTTTTCTACATGTTAGACAAGGTCAAGGTTAGCTTTTAGCTTCGTGCCACAAATAGTCCCTGCGAACCCGCGTCTTGCGCGCTGCCTTGCCTACGTTCCAACTGGTGAAAGCCTCTCCGCCACGTTGGCAAGTCGAGCTCAGATATTACCGCTTGGTCGAGAAACTTTTAGGTCGAGAAACTTTTAGGTCGAGAAACTCATTCACAGGAGTCTAGTTGTTGAAACTCCCCTAAATTTTAGATGAATTTTCGGTGAGTTGATTTTATTAGATAAAACTAGATAAAACACGGGAACACAGATCATTCCGTTGAATTCCCAAACTGAATTGTGGTAAGACGCCAGAACTAAGAAGGAGTGCAGCAGCATCATCGGTACTTGGTTCGAAACGTGATAGCACAAACTTTGTTAAGGAAGTGCCCCCGCCATCGGATTAAAAAAACCGCAAAACGCCCTTCCAGCAACTTCAGAGCTTTGCTTCTAGAAGTGAAGAGCGCGAGTCGGAATTTTCTCGACCATTACACCAAAGACATTGGAAGGAACAAGGCGCTCGTGATTCAGGAGAGCTCATTAATTTCAACCTGAAAATGCAAGGCACATACTTAAGTAATCAGCTGGATTTCCATTTCGAATAAGTGTCAATATCGCTCCATTCACAATGGCATGGGTTGGATTAGGTTCCCTTTACTTAATCTTATTGACAACCAATATCATAATGACAAGAAGCTTCCAGGAAAATTTGTCAATGTCTGTGGGTCATTCTGCTCAGGATACAACGCACACTTATGTCCCGGAATATCTCATGTTCCTCTTAAAAGAAGGGCCCAATGCAAGGAGGCGGGAGCAACATGGTTATGCAATCGACAACATGGACGATGACGCAAATATTTTTGCCATCAGACCGAAAGCCGGTAAGCATTATTGACTACCAAAATCCTATGTAAGACAATAGAGATTATAAACGTGGAAGCGTTAACTTGAGTGTACTTCCCATCAAACAGACAGTTGGGGCTGTTTAGGGTTATTGGACACAAAAATGTCATTTGCTAAACAAATTCAAGACGTCTGTATGCAAGTTGAGGTCTGTTTCGTTCGCTTGTTTCGGCGATGATCCAACCCCATTTCGACTATTATGACCAAGGGTCACCGTAGTCGGGGATGGTGATGAGAGACGAGACACGATTATCCTTAGGTCGTCGACGTTATTGTAGATTCTGAGGGTTGATGCCCTTATAGATAATACCTGAGACTTAATATGAAGTTCTTTTGCGCTTTTTTTTCTCCGCTGACTGACACACTCTTTCTTAGTATTTTCTCTGAGTTGACCTTGTCTCGTATATTTTCTGTGTGGCTTTCTCCGTATGAATCTTCTGTGTGTGTTTCCGTATGTTCTCTTATTGTTTTCGTTAGTCTGATGCTGCCTTATTTATAGTGAAAGATGGGGGTGGCTTGATGTGGTGAGCTGTGATTGGCTAATCGGGTGCTTGGGGTCATTCGGACTGACTGAGCTTTTAATTGGAGATGAAACGGGTCTGTGTTAATTGTAATTGGAAATGACGAGATTCGAATGTTTTCTTCAAAGGGTAGTACTTGCTAAACCGGGACTATTTAATTTGGAAACTGACCCGTTCGGGACATTAACTTAAGAGGATTCTAAAGGTTTATGTAAATTTGGACAACAATTAATCTGGTACGAGTGAAAAGGGGTGAATTTCATTTGCCTAAATTGGTTTAGTGGCCGAAAAGTTGTAAATATAACTTAAACTTTTAGGAGGGATGGAGAGGTGGTGGGTGTATGTGTTCGTAAATGTATGCGTGTATGTATGCGTTTGTTGGGGGGGGGGGGGGGGTGGGGGAAAAACTATCAGCATTACAGTAATAGGGTGGATTTTCACTGGTGTTCCACCATCCGTTCGAATGGATATATATAGCTGTTGATACTGATAGTCAGTCACTCATGGCAATCGATCCGCAACACATGTGGCTAAATATTCCAAACAAGCTGCAGTCACATGTAAGTCGTTGGGTCATTCCAACTAACAAGGGTGATAATATAGAACCCGTCCTGGAAGGCGATGAGTTCAGACTTCAGTGGAATTGCCAAATACGCGCACATGTAATGTATGTTACATTTTCATTATCGCATTAAATAAAAATCGACTTGTTAAGAGGTATTTACTTAGGACTATTGAATTATTACGGTCAATCTCAAAGTGATATTGAACCCTATTAGACTACCAAGTTTTCAAACGAAAAACTTCATATTCGTCTATTCAGCTATTGATAGAGTGCTTCCCAGTTATCGACATCAGAATAAGTAGTAATTTTCCACGTGAATGTTTCAGTGGATATGTTCGTTTCAAGATAAAGACGCCCTTGACTAACTGATTCGTTTAAATTGCATCACTGGGTTCACATCCACGTGGGGTGGTCCATTTCCAAGACACCGGACATGCTTAGTCACAGGATGTTTTCTAATAAATCATCTTCTATGACGTACACTGTTTTGAAATTGGTCCTATTTTTCTCAAGCGCTAAATGTAATGCAGGCAACAACGAACACAAGCTAACACATGCAACGCAATTTCAACAATAACGGCGTTCGTGCTTTTTCAATGTCCACTTTGGAAAAAGGGTACATTAACATAAAAACCCACCACGGACGCAGTTATTGTGTTCTGCTTATGAGTAGCCAAATGGCCTGGGCGTAAAATGTGTAGCGACCATAGAACAGCTACGAACAAGTCAACAGTAGATCGGAAGCCTGCTCCATTGCTTAGCGTCTCTCAAACGACACGCCATGCCGGGCAGAAACGTTCTCTCCGAAGTTGAGATATCCCCCAAAATGCGTGGAATCGGACATCCCAGCGCATCAGCATTGCAGCTCGTGGCCAGAGTACCTATCGAAGACGTGCGGACGTCAAATGATGGAACCTTTGGCAGGTTGAGTGGGCAAAAGCTGATATTGATCAGACATAAATCCGGCCAAAAAAATATGAATAAAGCGGAACTCTGTCACATTTATTGATGGGAGATGATAATCGTTGCTGTCGAAGCATATATCCAGATCCATTTGATTGTTAATTTATCCCAATATAAACAATCTGTGTTATAATATAACACAGACTGTTTAAATTCGGATAAATATGTTCGTGTAAGTTTTGCTTATCAACAGTTACATTTGACAGATTCAAGCTTCAATACTGACTTCTTGTACAATACATAGCTATAGGAAAGCGTTCTAAATGAAGGCTAGCTCCGGTCGAACGGTAATATAAATATATACCGTTCTGCTTCAATATTTTGGGCGCACATAAAAACATGCGTTTCAGGGCTCGACATTAACCATTGCCCGATTGCCCGGGGCAAGTAATTTTTGCAGGCGGGCAGTTGTTTTAAGAATCTACCTGACCGATCGGGCAGTAACGAAAAAATCGTCAAATTGGCGACTTTTTCGGTAAAAAAGCATCATTTATTTAGCATCTCCTTTCTGGAGAGTATTTATGAAACCAAAACCAATGAGTGCATTGGTTGTTTACTCGGAAATCGGTTCAAACGCACCTCGGTCATTTTCATTCGAAACAACGCATTGCGGAGATTGCCAAATATTTTCCGATAGAGCTCGAGTAATTCCGTCCAGATCCGTTGCCGTTGGCAAATAGCGTGAGCTGTACCAAATCAATATAGCTAGCGTTCCAGTTGCCAACAACAACGAAAAAAAATGGCGTTTCGACAGTCAACACTGTCAAACTTTTTCAACATACCTAACCAAAAAAAAAGGGAAAATCAACAACAGAGTCCGAGACCAAGACCAGTTATGAAAAGAAAAGAAAACGTGGCTGGGTCGAATGTTGGGGAAACGTGTTTCCAGGACTCAGAGATAACGAGAATGGTAATTTTAGCTGTTTTCGGACTGCGCCAATTTTCGGATGCTCAGTTTTGGAAACTTTACGATTAAACCCCAAAAAAAGTCGGGCAAGTAAAAAATTCATTCGGGCAAGTGAAAATGGCATGGGGGCAACCAAGTATTAGAATAAGCGTCGAGCCCTGCGTTTGACTATATCGCTGGGTTTGGCTTCTAGAAAACAACATATATCAAGAGCCTGTGAAAAAAATATGTCGTATCGCACCAAAAGCTTACCACCGATCGATGCGATACTTGAAGATATGCCATCTATATATCATTTCCGAAAAATCGCGATGCGATGACCGCCATTTTGGAAAATATTGGGTAGCGTGATTTCCCGCGATTTCGCGCCGCCTCATCCGCTTTGCCTCCCTGCTAAGCTTGCGAAGCACTTTCAATACAATCTGCTGTATCTTATCGAGTTCCTACGTATCGTCGATGGGTCAGCTGAGAATACACGATGTACGTTGTCTTGATCTTGAAAACAAACATGTTGCTCTGTTTCGGACTTTCTACCGCTTCCAAATTTATCGAACTATAACTAATTACCATGGATGAAATCCCCCGCCACAAAGGGATAAAATTGTCCGAGAACATAATTGCATTTTAAAACTCCGTCACTTGGGTATGTTTGGTGTTTGGTAGTTGTCTGAATCGATCTCATAATTAGTAACATTGCGTCGTTTTCAAGTAAGACGTCTACTCAAAAGTCGTGTAGGGCTAAATGAAGGCACACAAATTCATGGCCGTTGGAAATCAGACTGATATCTTGGAAAGTACTTTGCTCAGGGATTGTTGATTACTTTTCTGTCGGGGAGGGCGGGGCAATGGAGAGTGGATTGGGGATGGGTAGTGCAAGATTATCAACTCTATAGGGGAACGAATGTCATTTGTTTTTAATTAATCATACTTTCGCGGGGAGGGTCGTAGTGTATTTAATTATAGGAAATGGAAATAACATACTGTGGTTTAACACCACTTTCAGTGATGACGATGATTGTGGAGCTTGGATAGCTCTTTTTTTTTCAAAAGAAGTTTTAAGAAAGCAGAATACAAACTGATAATGAATTATCAAGTTGCACAAAAAATACAGGTGTAATTGTAAATTTTGTAAATTAAAACAAATATGTCGGTAGCCCCAGTCGGACGGTGATATTTTTATATACTCCTGCAAGGCTAATATGTCATCACCATCGTGAAACACGTAGATATATCTAATGCCAGTTAGTGAGAGATATAAAATATACCTTCCCTTTGGGTAGGCTTAAATTGTTTTCATAGCTTTCAGAGGAGCAGGTCAAACTATTTCTTACTGCACGAAATTGCGGACACCCGGCCCTCGCCGGCAAATGAGTAAACAACGGTGAAGAGTTTGCTTGTAGGAGCCAAACATAGTCATTTATACCAAAAAGCATTCTGGGCCGCAGAGCTATCCCGCCGCCCAGACGAGGATTGGCTCGAGCAGACGTTAAGAGCGTGAGCGAAGCTTGTTTGGTTGTCACGTAACTGAAGTAGCGAAACGGACATTGCGCGCTGAACAAATGAAGCAAAAAGCCTCTTGTGACTTCCACTTTTTTTCAGAGCTGTGATGTAGCCCAAAAGACCAACGTCAGGTTCTATTTATCACCTTGTCGGTCCAACAGTTTAAGCAAAAAAAAATTGGCAAAAACTATAGCTGATAATTCCTGTCGCCTTTCGTTACTTTCTTCGTGATTCGGTGAGATATTTGTGCGGCAGTGAATGTTAGTGGTCTTTTCTACGTGTTAGACAAGGTCATTTTAGCTTTTAGCTTCGTGCCACAAATAGTCCCTGTGAACCCGCGTCTTGTGAGTAGTCTCGCCTATGTTCCATTTGGTGAATGCTCCCGCTGGTCAGTTTCCGCTGCCTCGCCGCCATGTTGCCAAGTCGGGCTTAGATATTACCGTTTGGTGTTTTAGACCAAAATACTTATTCACAGGATACTGTTGTTGCTGAAATTCAGCTTCTGGTCCAATAAATGTTTGGTGAGTTGATTTTATTAGCTAAATCTAGGTAAAGCAGCGGACTCCCGTACTTAGTTCGAAAGAGCTACTGTGATATGGCAATCTCTGTGAATACGAGAAATTTCAGTCGATTTTCGATGACAACTTCGCTTTCACATCTGACTGCTACCATTTTTAGAAACGCTTTACGGCCATGAAACGTCCGCGGAACTAATTTTTTTTCGATAAATGCCTCATTTTGGACCCACTGAAAAGTTTTCCATAACAAAATGTATATTATTCTTCTAATCGAACACAGTAGAAAATATTTTTGTAACATTTAAGAGTTGATATTTCGTATCAATATTTCTCGCGTAATGGCCCGAATTTGCCCCAAAATGAATAAGCCATGAATTCCCTCAGAAATGAACCTACCTTTCTGTTGCAGATGACGAGACTGTGAATTCGGGAATCCGAATCAAATTCGGTGTACCGGCCGATATCTTGACTCGGGAAGTCACCCGTGTTCATCTCGTAATCAGACGTGAACCTGCACGGAAGCGTGTTAGCATGAATCGCCTTCATGCTGACGTCACCACCTGTTGCTCGCCAACCGATCGTGCATCAAATATGGCTGCATTTATAGCTCCATTTACTACACACAGAGGTTCCCAAGGGAATGTATTTGATGTGTATGACGTCACACGGTCGTTCATGACCTGTCGATGCATTAGTCCAAATAAAACCACGGCTATTTCTCTGCGTCTTCATCTTCGTCGATATGCGATGAAGGTCCACGTGGCCATTGACAAAAGGGAAGTTGTGTTGGTAATATACACAGGCGCCAATAATCTACCACAACTTACCCACTCATCCCACCACTCGCGGCAAAGGGCATTGCTCGCAAGGACCAAAAGGGATACAGTCGCGGGTGAACAATGTCAGTTGCGCGAATGGTGGCTGAACTTAACCGCGGCAGGCTTATCAGGAATAATTACCCCTTTGATTTATCAAGCCAACATTTGCAGCGGCACTTGCGACATACCGCTGGGAAATCGCAACAAAGTCTACACAAATCATGCTTACTTCACGAGTCATTATCATCTTCACAACGCAGGCGTTGAGCCGGCGATACCGAGAGCGTGCTGTGTTCCTGTAAACTTGCACCCCCTCTTGGTGGTCGAGAGCTCTAACGAGGGCGTTCTGTCGCTTAAGAGTTGGTCGGAAATGGTGGTTGCAAGATGCGGTTGTGTTTAACTGGTGCACGTAACACTAACAAACACTGAACTAGGGAGAATTCACTCTTCGTGAATATTCCAGCCAAGTCTGTTTGGGAGCTGTGAAGCAACTTGTACGAGACGTTACGGTGACGTTATGATACATTGAGAGATATATTGTGAAACAACTTGCACGAGACGTTACGGTGACGTTATGATGCAGTCAGTGATATATTGTGAAGCTACTTGCACGAGACGTAGCGGTGACGATATGATGCATTCAGTAATATATTGTGGATTGTGATGTTCCGGGCACCGCGCGGCACGAAAGAAATATTCTGCGTTTTAACAACACCAGTGTACTCGGTTCGGCGGCAGTTATGCAATATGGCGTTATTCTCTCAGAATCAGGGTTCTCGTTAGTAGAGTAGACATTTGTAACATATAACCTAACACAGAGCAGACAACATCAATGGTACCTCCCCTGTGGTCATCATTCATAACTGCAACAGCAGCAGCAGTAACAGTAATAATACATACTCCATTACACGGTCACACAGTCATATGGCCCGATACTTGATTTAAGTATATGTAAACGACAGATTGAGGACTGGAAAAGCCCTGATTCCAAAGTACTATCTACCTGTCACAATGGACGCTTGTGTGAAGTTGACATCGGCCTATTACAGCCACTTTTACCTTTCTCATCTATTCAGATTGTCTCAGCCATTGTCGAGACACTTCAGCCCAGTTCATACTGTTCAGATTGTCCCAGCCATTACCACACTTCAGCCCAGTCCATACTGTTCAGATTGTCCCAGCCATTGCCGAGACACTTCAGCCCAGTCCATACTGTTATGATCAGCCCAGTCCCAGGGGGCCCATCAAAGGCAGGTTTTAAAATATACATTCTGTGTCAAAATAATATAGAACTTAAAGGCATGTTAACTCTGCATTTCTGCTAGACTCAATCTACATAGTTGTGCAAGATTTTTTACAAGATCACATGCTTTCTGTTCATAATCAATACGTCAACACCACATGTCAATAATTGCAGTAAATTTCATACAAAATTAAAAGAATACAATTGGTTTCACCAACAGGAGAGTATTACATATGTCAGGTTTCATATTAATATAAAGGTTTTTATATCAATAACGTTAAGTTTTTATGTTACAATTTAAATATCTGTACCTATCCTTTCAATGGGGAAGACACTCTGTATTGAGTAAAATCTTTCTAATTTAGAAACGATTTATTTGGGGTTTTTTTATCATCTCTTCATTAAATAACATGGTGACAAAGTGTACGGCATTGTCTTTTTTATTGCATTCATAAATTAATTGCGCATCAATTTGGGTTTTTTCTCGGGCGGAGGTTTGTTTTGCGTTGTTGCAGAGTTTCGCTCGTCCGTTCTTTCAGATTTGACTTCCTCCTTCACTTCGACCTTCGGTACTTCCCCACCTGGAGATACAGTATTTCAGTGTTGACTCTATTGAGTGTATAACTCTCACACCTCTTAATATAAGTCAGAAATCATAGATGGAATTTCAGATAATGCTGGAAAGTCACAAGGATTAAGCAAAGTCATTCATACTTCACACCTCAAATAATTTATTCCAGAATGTAAATCACTTACTGGGCTTGTCCGGGGGAATCGTAGCTGTGTATTTCGGGGGGAACTTTCTGGCTAGCTCTGTCAGCAGCACATCAACTCGTTGTCGTTGAAACAAAGAACTAGGCTCCTCTTTTTTCTTCTTGTGCTCCTTACTCAGAGCTTTGTCTGCCAGTAATAGGAACCAAGAGCAATGGCTACAAATTGAAAACTTTACAAAAAAATGCCTGCAGGTTTAACTGAATCCGACCGCAGCATGACACTTCAATATGCAGCTGATTATACGCATAAACACTGCAACTGTTACAGTATTTAACCTTGTGACCCCAACATGGAAGTGTTTAGGGTCACACAGGTTATTTAACTTAAGGAGAAACCAAATTTCAGGAGAGTGTTCGAATGAATATTCATGTCAGGTAATTAACTAAAGAGCAATGGTTGTCAGCAGGATGGGCAGTCACAACTGAATGGTGGTGCGTGGTGATGTTTAGCCAGTTTGGTGTATAGAGACAACAAATCAGTCCTGTGTCTAAATATGGAGCGGGGAAGGAAGACCTACTTTACTTTCCAAAAAGAGTGGAATATAAAGGCTTTCCAATACAAATGTAAGAGAAATGTCTTTAAATGGAAGAATTTTTGAGATATGAATGTAAGCAAGCTTGCCTATGACTTAACATGGTTACAGAACAAATACAAAAGTGGACAAAATGCCGGGGGGGGGGGGGGACTTAAGTGTATAGAGGTAGTATATATGTGCCGCGCGACGGGGTATGTTTTTTGGGCCTCTCGACGGGTTTTTGGGCCTCATACTTGTACGACAGGGTATGTTTTTCAGCTTCAATCTGTACGACGGGTTATACATTTGCATAATACCTTGTACAACGGGGTATGCTTTTGGCCATTTTGACCTTATACGACGGGTACAGGTTTTCGAGGTCCCGCAGCACACCCCTATCCAGAATAAGGCCAAGTGCCCCCCCCCCCCCCCCCCCGGGACAAAATGACACCAGGAAATGTAATGTAGGATGACGTTATGATGACTAGAACACTATCACCGACCTGTCTGCTGCTGGTCACGGAACTCCCACCAGTAGCCTCGAGAAGGGTGGTACTTGGAAAATGTCTGGGCTGCAGCAAAAAAAAAAAAAACACAATCTTATGGTTCGACCTCAGCCAAGTGTCTGGCGTGTTTATATTTTGTTTCTCAAATACATAACATTATGATTCTTACGCAAAATTTACTAGATATTGCCATCAAACAATTGCCATTACTATGTTGAATTATTTTTTGTACAAGAATAGCTATTCTGTTCTGCACTCCATCACCAGGTAGTCAACGATTGAATTTAACGTACATTTCAACCAATCATAGAATACTGGCAGGGTAAATGAGGCTAAGAGAGCCATCTTATTTCTGGAATCAAAGCGATTTTATGGTTGCATAGCAGACATATCATCAAAGTTACTGCAGCTCTTGTTCTATACATCATAGATGTAACATATATATCTATGTTTTTATCACCCATAAAATCAACCAGTTGTGTGGTTTCAGGGGTCCGTATTACACATAAAGGTGTCTTGGTCAGCTTCGAATTAACCCGAGCAGTGCCACTAGAGGATATCAGCAAAGCCCACCTGGTCTTCAAGCACAACCAATCACACACACAAATAAGACGTACACCATTTGGCGGCAAGGCGTGCTTCAGTGATGCGAGAAGCAAGTGTGATACCAACGTTGCTGGTTTCCACGCTTGTCATTCCATCGACAGCGACCAGGAAGGTCTGTATCAGTGGCACCTGTTTAATGTGACAAGAGCTCTACGTTACTGGCTGCATCATAGGTGGCACTCCGTGGGTCCTGTCAACCTCAACCTCCAAGCAAACTACCTCAGTCCTCTACTGAGACATTTGTCCTCACAAGAAATCCTGCTTGTCTTCTACTGCAGAACAAGTACACCTGCTACACTGCCCTTGCCACAACATCCGGGTCTTACACCGATAGAGTCCCGCTCCAAAAGGTCTATACCTGTGGCGAACGATAGTCTATGCCAGTTACATCGATGGTGGCTTAACTTCACGTCAGCGGGCATGTCGCACTACGTAGCCTTTCCCCCGGGCTTTCAGGCCAACTACTGCAGTGGTTCCTGTCCTGTACCATTGATGATAATGAATCCACGTCGCTTCACTAATCATGCATATTACAAGAGCCATTATCAGCATCTCAACCCAGATTCAGCAGCTGAGGTACCAGCTGCATGCTGTGTCCCTGTAGAACTGAATTCTGTCGATGTCATCAAACGTGTGGGTGAAGTTTACAGTAGACAAACAATCAGTGAGATGACAGTTGCGGATTGTGGTTGTATTTAGCAAGTAGCTAGTTCCACTTGGGTGGGGGGGGGGGGGGGGGGAAAATGATGAAACCATCCCATATAAAAGAAACTGTATGGTGTTTAGTTCATTGTATTTTAATCATGTTCAAGACGCTAGCACCTGGGGTGTTATTGTATTTTAGTATCCTGAACTTTAATCGCAAGTAGAGACTTGACTGCCTTCAGTTTAAATATACTGGTAATGTACATGATTGATTCATATTCATATCAGCAGAGAAAACCAGCCTGTTCACATCGGTTTGACTTTTCTATGTTGGCTCGATCAGAGAAATGAAGATATACATTAGCAAAATTAATATGCAAAGCAGTTCAATGAAATTTTAAACATCTGTACCTTCACTGAAAGCTCCCTCCAGTTCAAACACAGAGTTCATCTGCACACAAAAATATTCTCTAATTATCCTCCCAAATATCCAAGCTTCAAAAGATGAAAATTGTTGAGAAAAAAAGCTAGACAATTAACAAAGACATATTAAGAATATCTGCATTAATTACATAAAGAATATAATGAGAAATAATGGACAATACTGGCTCACTTTGGCACAACAAGAGAGAGAGAAGATTTGAAAACAATGACAAACCAAACGTGAGCTTAGAACTGAAGCAAGATCTGGAGCCTGGTAGACAACACCTGCTATGATGTAGTAATCGGTGACTGGGGTTACTGGGGACAGCAAATAATAAAATCATTTATTATGATCATACATCCTAGCTTGTCAGCAACAATATTACAGAAATACATCCCCTTTAATGCGATTGATGTCTTCCCTGTTTACACCAAAAAGTACTGAGAGGGTAATCATTATTTGAACAATTTATTATCATGAATATAGATAACCATATTGAAATGTTTAGGCGTTGGCGTTTTGTAAATGTTATCATAATGTGCAACATCATGATGGTTTTCCTCGACAACCTGGTGCCCAACCATTTGAGTCAACCCTCCACTGCTAACAAAAGAAGATTTTGTACATATTAATAATTAGGTCTGCTTACATTGTGTAGGAGAGTATCGATGCTGTTTGCGTATTACATACAAAATAGGCTCTTGTGCATGAAGCAATACATATTCCAGTCCTGTCATGTGCCTACAAAGTCAAAATGGTTCATTTTACTTCCCAAATGTAAAAAAAAAAGGTATGCAATTGTCACTTCACCATGTCATTACATCAAATATTCATAGACATATACATTTCTGAACTTCATTTAGCACAGCAATTTCTCGACTTACTGTAACTGTTCTGGACCAAGGCGCTGCATTTTCACGATTTCGTTGTTGCATGTTCTGTCGTAGAATGGGTTACTACGCTCGGAGAAGTAGTCCATAATGTTACTTTGGTTGAGGATGTGAATCCAGGCACTGTCATGCCAGGAAGTGGTAAGCGCTGCATCACCGCCTATTTCACAAGCCACAGTCATCGAAATCATTGCCCTAATGGCAATAGTGTAAATCAAATTTTGACGTGCATTTCTCCGAGGGAAAATCAACAGCTCTGAAAATGGATATGATATATTCCCCTCCGGACTCAAATGCAATGTGAAATGATATCATCATATGACACAGTTTGATCATGCACAACCATAGTGATACTAGCCTCACAAGATCAGGCCTGCGCTCCATTCACTAGATGCTCAAGAAGCAATCTGTCGGTGCCATCATGAAAGAACGATGTATTTCAGCGCACAGATTTCAGTTTCTGGACGTTGGAATTTCGGATTCAAACTAGATTAGCTCTGGGGGCAGGCAGAATTTTCTTTTTTCCACGACCGTACTATGGTATACATCCTATCAGGAAAGCAATCAATGATGTCCTTCTAACAGTTAATTCATTAGAATAGCGGTGACCATGTTTTTGTAAATCTTTCGATTATTTCCAATTGTCGTCTGATTGAAATAGCTTAGACTGTGCCTGCATGCAGCAACCTTCTTGTCGTAAGGATACACATGGCGTTGTGTGCTCATAAATAATGCCACCACGATGTAGTCCATTTAGGCAGAATACATAACTCGTGGGTATTGGTGGTAATTGTACATAATCTTCAAAACGTGATGAAACCTCCAAATTGCCATTTGTATCCTCTACACGGGTTAACTCCATATCCAAAGATGCTACTGCCCCCTCATGACCACACTGGACATGAGGATGTAGTTCAGAACACTGCTTTTGTTCAGAGGGTGAGACATTTACAACTGGGAAATTGAACGCCGAGTTAAGAAAACCCTCATATCGTTCGATATCTTTTTTGCTGATCTTTTTCCTGTTTAACATCTTGTGTCAACCAATAACTCGATCTAGACTTTTTCGTAAATTGTCAAAGATAAAGGGCACAAGCACAGGCTGGTGGGATTTGAGGTAACTAAAAGTTGCCAACCTCCCCTCCTCTTTCCACTATCTATCAATGCCTTGATATACAAACATAAAATACACTTATAAACTATTGTACAACAGTTATCAGCAATAGCAAGTCTTGACGAAAAACAGGCAAATAACATGTCCTAGCTGTCTACAAAGATCAATGACATTCCCATGGTGCAGACTAGGGCGGTGCAACTTATTTGTCACACAAATAAGATTGATTAAACACAGTGCCAGGTAACGATAAGAGACATAATACAGTTAAACCAGTGATGCCTTTTAGTCAGTGGTCACTCGCACTTTCACATACTAATTTGGTCAGAGAGAGATTGCAATGCGAACTGTTTAACCGCAATGGTTATGAATATCTGTGTGCCAATATGCAGCTTATATAAGTCTGGGGTGAACTCGTGATAAATTTGGGATGTACTCCGTGAACGAATCTAACATCAAACATGGTTAACAGAATCTCTTTGAAGTATAAATTCTAGAAGTTGCCTATAGCGACGAGCAGCTCGCGCGATGGTCGCAGTAACTGTGGGCAGTTTAACATCTACTCTGTGAACCCTATCTGCCACATTCCAGGCGTCAGCAAAAGCAGCATTTTGCCTTTGAAGTTACTGGCCAGATCACTGGCTACATTCCCAAATAAATAAAGTACCATATTTAGTTAAAGAATAGAAAGCTTTCTTGTATGACATAATGCTGATAAATCTGTGGGAAGGCAAGCAATACAGTCCCCTGTTGCGAACATGACAAGATCGATCATTTTTAAGTTTAAAATTCAGCAAAAGGGTTCCAATCAACTTGAAAATAAACTCTACCAAAGGGTTCCATTATACTTGAATTACCCCCATGTATAGATGGACATAGATTGATAAATTAAAATCGACTTTGTTTGACACACGATCAGCGGTGGTTGCGAGCGTGAGTAGCCGTGTGGAGTCAATGCAAGGTTGACCCTGATATGGGCTCACAGGGCCAACATGAGAAGATTGGCCGACGTTTTGAACTGCAAAATACGACAAAAGGGTTCCTTTAATCTGAAAAAAACTTCACACCTAAGTAACATCATATTCAAATTTGTCAAAAGTATGTACCTACGTCGGTGGTCTCGGATGAAATATATGACCATGACCATTTGAACGTCATCTTGTCATCTATCAAACAATAGCACCATACTAGTAACGAATACGAAGCGATTTAGAGGATTCGAAGCCGACTGATTCTCGATAAGTCAAGGATTTGAAATTATTGCATTACAAACCAGTAAAACGCGAGAAGCAAGGCAATATAATTGAAATTCAACAGTGTAAGCTCTCGTTTGATGCATCATTCATTCATGTATATTGAATATAAATGCCAGTTTGAGTAAGTTGAAAAACATTGGAAATAACATTGAATCACAAGCAGACAAGCGCGGCCCTATCACATCACTGCCTATGCGGCAAGGTTCGGCTGACACATTCACCAGGATTCATCGTTGGGCCAGAAGGTATGAGCGATAATATACGTCTCATTATTGCAATGCCGTTGAAACGATCAAATATACACTGAAATGCGAGCTTAACTCGTTCACTGCGATGAGTTCTATGAAATTTTAAAATCACAGAACAATTTCAGAAAAGGAGGCTTACCGGACGTCATTGTCTAAATTTTCTGTTTACTATTATGTAGCGATGACTTGCTTGGAGTATTTAATATACGACGCGGAGGGGCCACTTCCGAATTGGTTAACTAATCAACTATCTCAACTGCAAAAGACATGGATGGGGCAGGGGGGGGGGAGATTTCGGCTGAATATAAAAGTTGAATGAGAACGGAAAGTAAAAACATCAATCAGCGAAAAATGAAAGGAAGTACTTGCAAGACCTAACATGAAATAAGATAAGATAATTTATTTCGTTATGTGTGAACTAGAACAAACATTAGTAAAAACAGTCACATAACTGGACACCAGAGAGGCACATATCGAGCTGGTGACCTTAACATTTTGTAATTGTTTCAGACAACGAACATTGATATAGCATTATACAGTCACACAGTGTTATGATACAATCTGACAATAGAGACTTCATACCACATCAACATACGCCTTAAATATACAAGGAAGTGAACAAATACAAAAATACAAAGATTGAGGAAAAACATACTTATACATACATACATAATGTTGAAAAATGCATTACGCAGCTTAGACTCAAAGCAAATCTAAGTCTCTGTACAGATTATGGGTAGGGTTTTTTTGTGTCTAAATGTTAATGTTTTTAGTATTCTGTTTTGCATAGTTTGCAGTGGTTTGATGCTACAAGTCTTAACCATACCATATACCTCAAGCCCATATGATATCCTTGAAAAGATGAAAGCATAATATAATTGTAAGACTACCTTGGAGGGTATCAGGCTTCTCAGTCTGTAGAATATGCCTGTGTACTTCACTAACTTATTGTTCACAGCATCTGTGTTTGTTCCAGGATAATTCATCGTCAATATGAAACCCCAGATATTTGGTACAGTCTGTTTTGTATATATTTGCACCATTGAGGGTAAAGTATGGTTCCCATAATTTATCAGATTTGTTATTGAGTTGAAAAATTGTATAGGTGGTTTTGCCAAGATGTCTATTGGTATCAAACCATTTGTTTAGACTGCTGAGGGCACCTTTGGCTTAAATATATATATATATATATATATATATATATATATATATATATATATATATATATAT
Organism: Urechis unicinctus; assembly: GCA_034190875.2. Taxonomy (NCBI): domain Eukaryota; kingdom Metazoa; phylum Annelida; class Polychaeta; order Xenopneusta; family Urechidae; genus Urechis; species Urechis unicinctus. Next base: position 27,611,887 of record CM067346.1, read on the forward strand.
ATATATATATATATATATATATATATATATATATATATATATATATATATATATATATATATATATCTCTCTATATATATATATATATCTCTATATATATATATATATATATATATATATATATAATGTATTGACAAGGTAGCCATTACCCCCCCCCCCCCGTTCATCAAGCACATCTGGGTACATTCAAACTCACACACACTCACACACAAACACACACACACACACACATATACATATATATATATATATATATATATATATATATATATATATATCTATATATATATATATATATATATATATATATATATAATATATATATATATCTATATATATATATATGTATCATATATATATATATATATATATGTTATAATACTATTTTTGGCTCATACGTTCTTAAAAAGCCTCCCCCTTTAATTATCAGCACGAGAGCCCGGGTTACATCACACCACCACTCTTTGGGAGGGGTGTAACCCTGATTTCAGCATCCTCACAGCAAGCGAGTTCACCCTCCAAGTGGACTCGTCGTGTCACGTGGGGATTGTTTTAGCCTGGCCTATCATGTGGACCCTTTATAAGGTCCACAGATGGGTCAGTCACCGAGATTCATCTAGTCAGAGAAACGATTCGGACCGCGAGATTCCAGGGAGCTTCATAGTTGAAATATAAATAAACAAAATAAGCATCTCTACTCCAGGACTCGCGTTGATTTCCTCTGATTAGTCCCCACTCCAGCAACTACAGGCAGTGAGTAACAGTACTATAACGAAGAGCGTGCATAAGCAAGAAAAGTCTAGAAATTCTAGCTTTACATTTGGTGGAGAATCCGGGTAGTTGGCGACTTCCACTGTCGTCAACGCACACATATTCCCGACGCTTACACGTTCTTCGTTAGAGAAGAAAGCTGACAATTGCTTCACACGCCGAGAGAAGAGACACGAGGCCGCAAGATACGACGCGATCATGATCCAGGGCAACGGCAGCGTACACCGGCCTCTTCCACTCGACTCAACTAAGGCGTACTAGCGACCTGGCGCTATCAAGACATCGGAGATGACGACTGCATACCCCCCTTTCAGCTTCTACCACTGGTAAGTACCTCACTCATATATTACATTAAAATAAGTTGACCGTAAAATTCTTATTGCTCATTTGGACCTTCCGCCACGCTTTAGTGACTCCTCCACACAAAACACCCCCTCCCGCTATCGCCTTAATTTTAACCTCCCGCATCCGACAAACCTTATTATGCAAGGACGGGAAAACGAGAAATTTTTGAGGTCAAATATCCTCCATATTCAAATTAAGTATTTAATATTATGTTTGTTGGCGAACAATATGAGTGGGTCATCGAGGACGCAAGGATGTGGCGCGGAAGATGAGCATTACCGATTTTGAAACCAATAACGAATTATGTCTACCTAGCCTTATTGATTAATTTTCATAGTATTCTTCGTTCATATTTCCCATTTAGAAATTTTTCCAACCAATGTCATATTATTTTTAGCCATATACTATCTTCTCAGAACAGGACGCCTATATTCATTTTATATGCATAACCACTTTTACATGCAATTATTTCACACATGATTTTCACACGCATGTTTCATTCATTATTCCAACCATATAACATTTTACCAACGATACGATCTAAACCACGTGTTATACGCATTCAAACGCATGAACCTGACGGTTAGACAAATTCGAATTTATCAAAGCGATCAACACAAATCAACCTTAGTGTCATAGATAACAAAGCCGTGAAATTCAAATGTTTATCAGTCCAATTTAAGGTTTTAACAGTCGGCCCGTATACCCAGGGCTGTTTAACTCCTTTTGCAAACATGCTGCGCTCAGACATTCACACAGATAAAAGACCCTCATTTTGCGTCCGCCAATTATCAAGGATTACAGACTCCTTCGTAATTCCAATAAACACGGCGTATCTGAGGCCCAAGCTGCCACCCTTTAATTGCACCTAATTTAAGTCTCAAAAGGCAGTCTTCAAAGTGACATACACACTTGACGCTTAATCTCACACATCCTTTGCCGCCACACGAAATCCAGTAAACTGTGAGTCAAGGTTAAATTATAAGAAGACTTCTAAACTTGTCTTCTTCCACGCAGCGCAAACTTGACACAATGATATCATCAATTATATTCACAATTATTTTGCCTCTATGTCTGCAGATAAGACAAAATCTTACAATAAGTGAAGTCAACTGCGCTATTATCGCACCGTCTGGCATATCATGCGGACACGCGTAAAATTAGCGACCCTTTATGTTACACATTACCCATAACGCTAATCTTATATTATTCAAGTATATGCGGGGTATAATCTCATGAAGGAATCTGCAGTTTAGGGAAGACGTGCGTATTTATCAAATTATTAATGGAGAAGTATCGTAAACATTTAATTCTCAATACATATATATGAGTCGTGTATATTGATCTTCTCCCGCACGTACAACACATACAATTAAAGTGTCACATCGTTGTGTATCCGGACTTACATGTTAGATAGTGGTCATGTGCAACATATATATTCTTTGAGGCATAACTATTCTAAACAGTCTCACAGCAGCATAGCTTTCTTACTATCTTTTGCAATAACCGTCACTCATCTACACGCGCTCCAATCACCTTATGCAAAGTATACACAATCCTTCAAACACACCTCACACTTTTCTTTTGCGTGATACACCAATATTCATTTTGAGATGTTATAATATTACACATAAGTAACATACCCACTCACACTTACACATTGAACACTCATGTTTTTAATACGTCCTACATTACCCATAACCAAGACACACTGATCGCTGCCGTCAGTTAATTTGTTCCCAGGTATATTTACGCCAAACAAGAGGGAGATATCGCCTTCATCCGACGCGCCAAACACCTTGTAGCCAAAGCTTACGTCTCCCTGACCAAGGATACAGTGGAGACACAACGGCACAACCCAGGCGTCGGATAACGCACACCCCTCCCCTCAAGCGACACCTGGAGAACCCAATGCGGCAGCCCTCCAGATATTTCATCTTCAAGAAGCATCCAAAGAAATCCACAAATTTCAATAACTTTAACGGCATTAGTTCATTGTTCTTGTATATTTAATTTTCATGACATTAGTTTAATTCTTCCGAAATTAATAATTAAATTAGATACAATAAGTAATTTCACTATTTTCACGATTATTAAGTATAGACTCATCGCTTTTTCCCATGTGGTTTTAGTGCGGAGTAATACTGTGAAAATGTAATTAATGTCATAACGGCTAGATTATTCCATATTTTAATTCTTTCCATTTTATTGCAATATTTTTATTTTAATACCATTTAGGCTAGCAAAATTAGATCATTTGAAAAATTATTGTAAACTTATATAATTACCTATTTTGTTATGGATATGTGCCAATGTCAAACAGTATTGGCGCATGTCCAAGCTACCCTGGGATCACTCAAAATTCAAAATCTAATATGTTGGGCTCGTGTCGTGCTGTCCCTTTACTTTATAACGCATATTCCAAATTCCATATCATCAACCTTCAATTAGTTTAACAAAGTCAATTTTCAAAATTTAAGGGTAAATTCTAAATTTATTGAACAGTGGAAGTTCAACCTTATTATGGTTGGGGAGGATGTTATAATACTATTTTGGCTCATACGTTCTTAAAAAGCCTCCCCCTTTAATTATCAGCACGAGAGCCCGGGTTACATCACACCACTCTTTGGGAGGGGTGTAACCCTGATTTCAGCAATCCTCACAGCAAGCGAGTTCACCCACGATCAGCAAGTAGCCGTGGACAATGCGTCGATATGGGCTCACGTGGGAAGATTGGCCGACGTTTTGAACTGCAAAATACGACAAAAGGGTTCCTTTAATCTGAAAAAAACTTCACACCTAAGTAACATCATATTCAAATTTGTCAAAAGTATGTACCTACGTCGGTGGTCTCGGATGAAATATATGACCATGACCATTTGAACGTCATCTTGTCATCTATCAAAAAATAGCACCATACTAGTGACGAATGCGAAGCGATTTAGAGGATTCGAAGCTGACTGATTCTCGATAAGTCAAGAATTTGAAATTATTGCATCACAAACCAGTAAAACGTGAGAAACAAGGCAATATAATTGAAATTCAACAGTGTAAGCTCTCGTTTGATGCATCATTCATTCATGTATATTGAATATAAATGCCAGTTAGAGTAAGTTGAAAAACATTGGAAATAACATTGAATCACAAACAAGCGCGGCCCTATCACATCACTCCTATGCGGCAAGGTTCGGCTGACACATTCACCAGGATTCATCGTTGGGCCAGAAGGTATGAGCGATAATATACGTCTCATTACTGCAATGCCGTTGAAACGATCAAATATACACTGAAATGCGAGCTTAACTCGTTCACTACGATGAGTTCTATGAAATTTAATTTCACAGAACAATTTCAGAAAAGGAGGCTTACCGGACGTCATTGTCTAAATTTTCTGTTTACTATTATGTAGCGATGACTTGCTTGGAGTATTTAATATACGACGCGGAGGGGCCACTTCCGAATTGGTTAACTAATCAACTATCTCAACTGCAAAAGACATGGATGGGGCAGGGGGGGGGGGAGGTTTCGGCTGAATATAAAAGTTGAATGAGAACGGAAAGTAAAAACATCAATCAGCGAAAAATGAAAAGAAGTACCTGCAAGACCTAACATGAAATAAGATAAGATAATTTATTTCGTTATGTGTGAACTAGAACAAACATTAGTAAAAACAGTCACATAACTGGACACCAGAGAGGCATGCACATATCGAGCTGGTGACCTTAACATTTTGTAATTGTTTCAGACAACGAACATTGATATAGCATTATACAGTCACACAGTGTTATGATACAATCTGACAATAGAGACTTCATACCACATCAACATACGCCTTAAATATACAAGGAAGTGAACAAATACAAAAATACAAAGATTGAGGAAAAACATACTTATACATACATGCATAATTTTGAAAAATGCATTACGCAGCTTAGACTCAAAGCAAATCTAAGTCTCTGTACAGATTATGGGTAGGGTTTTTTTGTGTCTAAATGTTAATGTTTTTAGTATTCTGTTTTGCATAGTTTGCAGTGGTTTGATGCTACAAGTCTTAACCATACCATATACCTCAAGCCCATATGATATCCTTGAGAAGATGAAAGCATAATATAATTGTAAGACTACCTTGGAGGGTATCAGGCTTCTCAGTCTGTAGAATATGCCTGTGTACTTCACTAACTTATTGTTCACAGCATCTGTGTTTGTTCCAGGATAATTCATCGTCAATATGAAACCCCAGATATTTGGTACAGTCTGTTTTGTATATATTTTGCACCATTGAGGGTAAAGTATGGTTCCCATAATTTATCAGATTTGTTATTGAGTTGAAAAATTGTATAGGTGGTTTTGCCAAGATGTCTATTGGTAAACCATTTGTTTAGATTGCTGAGGGCACCTTTGGCTTATAATATATATATATATATATATATATATCTATATATATATATATATATATAGATATACATATGTTTAGACTATATATATATATATATATATATATATATATATATATATATATCTATATATATCCGAGCTATCTGTATACATCCTAATATATCTTTCTATATATTATCTCTATCTCTCTATTCTTGTCGCTCTCTCTCCTCTCTCTCTCTTTTTCTCTCTATCTCTCTCTATATATTATCTCTCTCTCTCTGTATTGCCCCTGTAGCCATTACCCCCCCCCCGTTCATCAAGCACATCTGGGTACATTCAAACACACACACACTCACACACAAACACACACACACACACACATACATATCTATATATATATATATATATATCTATATATATATCTATATATCTCTATATATATCTCTATCTCCTCTCTCTCTTCTCTATATAATTCTATCTATCTCTATATATATCTATCTCTCTCTCTCTCTCTCTGTCTCTCATATATCTCTCTCTCTCTCTCTCTCTCTCTCTCTCTCTCTCTCTCTCTCTCTCTCTCTATATCTCTCTACTCTCTCTCTCTCTCTCTCTCTCTCTCTAATCTCTATATATCTTGTGTGTGTGTGTGTGTGTGTGTGTATCTATGACACATGTGATTTGAATCAGGATGGATCATAGCTTGGATATCAGATGTGCCAAGCTCGTGATTTGTTATTGGTAGCATATCGATCAGATAAGGGCAAAGGGCGTAGTATGGTTTATCCCGGATTATCAGATAAATAGCTACGTTCAACTTCCAGGTTGAACTAGCGTCAAGTGCGGATTCGACGAATACATGGAAAGCAACATTAGTTGTCAGACGACCCCGACGAAGTCATCTGTGATTATGTTCAAGAGCTGTTGTAACAGATAACTTGTTTATGGATCATTCTTGTCGGATTTTTTTGCCGTAACTTGTGATATGCCGAATCCAAAAAATCTTCATTATGCCATCTTCGACAGCAATGTACAAACATATGTCAAATATATCCCACATATCACAGCACACCTACATATCCCCTGGGGTTTGGGTGGAAATGTTCACTTACCGGGGTTCCCCTGGACTGTTCAACTCGTCATAATTATCCATTCACAAAGCTAAACGGATATACGCACCACGTGTAGTAGTTTTTACTTCCCGTTTGTAATCTTCCATTGAGAAAACGCATGGAAGTGACGTCAGTAGCCGTCATGGAAGACCACTATGGAATACGTTCGTTTATCAGCGTACCATTGTCACTCCTTCTTAAGGGAATTAAAGTTCCTTGAATACCTTAGAATGGATTGAAAGTGGTTAACAAGGATAGTTATCAAACTACTAGTCACCCACACCCCTGCATCGAGTGCCCTGTTTCGTCACCACTCCTCAAACATCCACGCACACTGAGGCCTGAAATATACCAGGTAGTGCGAAACCTATGGGAGTGTATATCGTAATGGAAAAACAGAGCCGGGAAGTGTGGCTTAATAATGGCCCGCTGAGCACATTTCTGATCGAAGTGACGTCATACCTGTTGTTACATACTCCATTAAATAAAATGGCCCAAAACTTTTAGGTTTTTTTTATTGAGTGCCGTAAGAATTAATTGTCAATCAAACATGTGAAGAAAAAATGGCTATTCCCGTGATATAAAAGCGTCGTATGCAACATACATCTCCAATGAGGAGCCACATTTTCACGACTGCAACACGATAACTCAAGATGGGAGGATTAGAGCATTTTCTTTTCGTATTCGTGGCTTTGGTTCAATGCACAGGTGAGTTACTGCTACGCGTGTTATTTTAGACACATTTGGTAAATACAGTACATTAATTTTTTTGTCCCTCTATATACCTCTGTCAAAAATATGGAAAGCGCGCTAGATTTTGCATTGTGATGCAGAGTCAATATGCGTCAGAATTCATATATTTGCCGCCATTATTAATTAGATACATGTCACTGCGTTTTCAAATTTTCACAATGTTTAATGTCCATCTTAATCAAACAAACCGTTGCAACCTCAGCTCTCTCTCTCTCTCTCCCCCTACCACAGCCCGCTAACATTGCTTCGTTGTTAAAATGTCGTTCCAATGGCCATAAAAGATTTTCCTACATGTGTTATCTATCTGTGTCTAGTCGTCTATCTGTCTGTCTGTCTGTCTGTCTGTCTCTCTCTCTCTCTATATCTATCTCTCTCTCTCTCTCTCTCTCTCTCTCTCTCTCTCTCTCTCGCTCTCTCTCTCTCTCTCTCTCTCTATATTATATATATATATATATATATATATATATATATATATATATATATATATATATATATATATATATATATATATATATATATATATATATATATATATATATATATATATATATATATATATATATATATATATATATATATATATCAGTCTTTCTCACACAATCTCTCTCTCCCTCTCTCTCATTCCCTCTCCCTATTCCTATCTTGACTTTGACCCTATTCCCTCATTGTATAAAACAATTCGAAGGTTTTGTCTCTCGCCAATAACCCGGCCAACATGCATCTACTCCTCCTAACCTAATGCCGCCATGACACACTAGGAACTACTAATGAGCCTCGTCCTGCTTAAGGGCAGTACCAATGCTCGTCCAAGTACGCCGATTTCACTAACAGTGGTCCGGAAAATAATTAATAGATTATCCATTTAAGCAAGGCTCATCCATCAATTAGACTACAGTGCTAAGAATCTATGGGGTAAGTTAGGCGAGAAGTACATAAAAGTCACATGTCTGTAATCAGGAAGTATAACCACCAGAGGATATACTACAAAACCTTGCCAGCTCGGTATAACCACTAACACCCACTGCTCTCTCAGGCATGGAACTTAATAACCCGGCGCGTTCTTTCTCAGCGCCTCTGCTGGGACATCCCCATCCTTGCCCCGACAACACCCCACCGTCCCCGCTCCGCCGCTCCGCCGCCCCGCCACCTTCTGGCACCATATCTCAAATCGGTTCTCCTTGGCATTGACACCAATAATTTCCCATGATTATTTCTAAACCTCATTCCTTTCCTATATATTCCTAACGATGTAGTGCTGACTTGAACTTCATAGGTAGTGCCATTCCATTTCAAACATGGGGTGAGAATGGCTTAATAAGGTAAGCACAGGTAAAAACCCAACCACAAACGGATGTCACCAGTTATTCACATGCTGCTTTAGATGGTGGCGAATTCTGACACAACACCTCTGTCCCATTGGAACAGTGACTACGAGAGTCACCACAAACCGATTGACGTTTATGTTTCAGAGTGCTATAACCGTTGTGGAAACTTCCCCTATGACCCCTTCCAACGACAAGGCTGTTGTATAGACAGGCTTCACAGTGAGTCTGTCTTTAACATAGTTTAGCGATCCACAAAATTATTATCTAAAGCAACTTTGTGTCAATTCATTCCTATATATAATGTAAAACGTGTTGAAAACCTGCGAATTAAAGGTCAGCAAACCTGCTATATCGACATGATCAACGAAATATCTTCTGTGTGTAAATATTCAGACCCCATAATCTACGACAGAGACTTGACTCTTTGCTGCGGGGGCCGACTTATTACAAAGGAGGATTCTGATCAACAATGCTGTGGAAACACTGCTTATTACCCAAATCAAGATATTTGCTGTTTGGGTGTACTTCATTCCCGCCTTCACAGTATGTTGAAATTATTGACTTAATGCAACCAAAAAAATACGGAGATTCTTTAAGAAGTAAAAATTTTTCTAATTTTGACGGTTTATATGCCACATTAATGTTTCAGACAACAGATTGGCTTATTCTCATTGTTGTGGTAACCTTACTTATGACGTGAGTAAGAAGCACTGCTGCCAGGACAACCTTGACCCTTCCCGATTTAGTCTAACCGTTCGCGAACCTGGTCAGTTCTACCAATGCTGTGAAGATATGACATCACTAACTATTGCTGAAACATGCCCAGAGACAGAGAGCTGGTGCAATGGAGTCAGATACAACCCTACCCAACATCAGTGCTGTGCAGGTAAGGAGGGGGACCTTTTTCACAATCAAATATGCATTTATTTCTATTGACTGATACTACCGCCTTTTTGTTTGCTCGACAGTTTAAATGTACTTATGGTGTCTGGTATTACCAGCAGCTATAGAGTCGTTACAATGAGATGTCAATTGTAATCCAATCGTTGTATGCAAGAGAGAGAGAGAGAGAGAGAGAGAGAGAGAGAGAGAGAGAGAGAGAGAGAGAGAGAGAGAGAGAGAGAGAGAGAGAGAGAGAGAGAGAGAGAGAGAGAGAGAGACAGACAGACAGACAGACAGAAACAGAGAGAGACAGAGAGACAGAGACAGAGAGACACACACACATAGACACATAGACAGAGAGAGGGGTGAGAGAAGAGAACGAGAGACAGACAGAGAGAGTGAAAGTGGTGAGAGAGAGTGAGAAAGAGATAAGAGAGCGAGAGAAAGAGATACAGAGATAGATGAGACAGAGAGAGACACATAGACAGAGAGAGGGGTGAGAGAAGAGAACGAGAGAGAGACAGACAGAGAGAGTGAAGAGACGTGAGAGAGAGAGAGAGACGAGAGAGAGAGAGCGAGAGAAATAGATAGAGAGACAGAGAGAAGGAAGGGAAAGAATGAGAAAGAGAGAGACAGAGAGAGGGATGAGAGAGAGAGAGAGAGAGAGAGAGAGAGAGAGAGAGAGAGAGAGAGAGAGAGAGAGAGAGAGAGAGAGATTAAGTAACTTCGCCAAGTAAAACAAATCATCTCCTTATAACAGATACGTTGATCGGCCCAGAATTCGAGTGCTGCAATAATCAGATCATGTCCTCGGATCAGATCTGCTGTCGTTATCGAGGGCCACGGAACAAGACGTCATGGGATCAGAATAGCTGTTGTGAAACCGACGAATCTGCAGTACTCTTCAACAGCGCAAACAAGGTATCCGACAGGGCAACAACTATCTAAGAAATGTAGGGCTAGTTAAAACCACGTGAAGTATTAATAACTATTTGACTATATTCTAGATGTGTTCGAGGGGACACGTGGTGAACAAGAAAATGTGCGGGAACCTGGCCTATGACCCGGAAGACGATCTGTGTTGTGACGGGGTGAAGCGATACAATAGGAACGGAAGGAAGGCGTGTTGCGGTAGACATTTATACAATCCACGCGAAGAATGTTGTGCCGCAAGGTAGAATATTTCCGAATTTTTGTATACTCAACATATTATATAATCCGATTTTAACAATATCCTCTCAAATGTTGGGAATATGTTGACTTGTTTGATGCAAAATTTATTGGACATACGAGGTATATGTTTGGCGGGAAGGTGCATGAATTGGGCGTGTCCGCACGATGAATGGTTAACAGGGTTGAAACTTAGCGCAGAATAACTTTGAGCTGGTTTTTTAATTATTTGTTAGGTTTGGTTTTGCCATAAACAGCACCTGACCTTTTGATTGTTTAATTCCCTCACTCACTAGCTTTATGGACCGTTAAGGATGCTCCCATCCACCCTTGAGTGGTTTATTAACAACCGAAGCACTGTACTATATTCTCTCTTTTGTTACCAGTTACGAAGATAACCAAATGCGTTGGGTTGTCGCACGCCGCAACCCACAACCGCCCACGCAGTCTTGCGAAGGAGATGACTGTGATGACGTCATCGATCAACGGGTCTGTTGCTACAATAAAATACTGAGGAAGGACATCCTTCAACGCGGAGACAATTGTTGTGGATCCACGGGCTACTATGCGCGCTATTCGACGTGCTGCGGGGGACGACACGTGATCGGGAAACAGGAGGGCTGTTGCGACGGTGTGCCATGTGCAGGGGTAAGAAGAAAAGAGAAGGTTAAATGTCCTTCATTTGTTAAGGCCAAAGAACACCCGCCTATGTTCTGGGCCCGCATGGCTTGCAGATTTAACCAAGGTAATCCATGCTAATAACCATATGATCTACAATCTAATGCAATCTTGAGCTGGATTAACACAATTGCATTGAAAAGTACGGTACATGTGATCGCCTCAATCTCTGTGTATTGGTATTATAATTTTACTGATCAGCCATGATCCAAACGTGTGATGAGAATGGTGGAGGTTTACTTACGAAGCATGCTGACAAATGGGATTCGTTGCTTGGGAATTTTTTTGGACTATCAGGTTACTGGAATCAATTTGATGTATCTTAGTCTTGAAAAAGGGGAGAGTAGTCACAAACAGGTCATGTCACAGTCGAAGTCTTTTATTGGTCATTAGGGAACGTCCATTGTTTATCTGCTGAGGAGGGTCGGGAACCCTGTTGAAGAATATAAGGGAACGTTCATTATTTATCTACTGGGGAGGGCCGGGTTTCTGAAATTTTACGCAGTCAAAAACTATTTGTCCCCTACCCTAAAGCTGTAAACAAATTGACCCTCTCGACCAGTAAAGTAACAACGTATGACCCCCCCCCCCCCCCCCCCCCCCGCCCCAAACCAACTTAAAATATACTAACATGTTTGGCGCAGTTTTTATTTGCGAGGTCACTTACAAGAACTCCTGAATTTTTGGACATTTCAAAGTTAAATGCCTTATCTTCTCTTTTATTTGCCCCTAGAAATTGAAAAAGAAACCGAGTTTGTCTATTTTTAAGCTCTGCCATTCACAAAGCAACTCCAAATTACACAGGAGCCCCCTTTCTGCTAATTTGACCAGACAAGTGACCCCTGAGGTTCATTGAAATATCTCTTGTAAATCTCGTGCAAACTCAAAAGGGAATTGAAACTGCTTTTTCTCAGCAATCGGAAAATAGAAATCCTTTGAAATTTCGTTCTCTTGGAGTCGTTTTCAGTCTGGACAACGGGTTTATGTCCGTTGCATCAGAATCCTCCCCATCCTTCACAGAGGTGACATCGCATCATTGCTGAACCCTAGTATTGTATTTTTGTGACCTCCTCTCCCCATAGCCCTAACACCACCCCCCCCCCCCCCACGATCGATCTGAGTCTTAAATATGACCTTCCCCACAACATATATTGCGTTTATTATCTTTTTAAACTGCGCCATCTTAATCTTCACCTGAGCTTGTCAGTTGAGCCATTCTTCTGTACATATAAGGCTGAATTCACGGCTCTGCGAAGCCGCGCACAACGTCTTGTATATATGTATACTACCGTCCGACCGGGGCTAGGTTCTGTGATGCTATCTCGAATCTAAAGTATCTTGGTGCGGATGTTAGCTTCCAAGTTTGAATCTTCCGCATCGTTGGTACATATAAGCGAACAAGTATGATACGTAACATATGCGTTCGATTTTAATGTAGCTGTTATTTGTGCATATCATGGTCGTCAGCATTTATCGTTTGTGTGCATGTGCATCATATTGTGTGTACAGTATTCACCGGGACTGTGGGATTGGCTAATGTAACCAGTTCATCTGAACAGATCCTCCTCACACTTGAAGACGTCCGCTCCGTTACAACAGGCACCCCTTCTGTGGTCCCTATCCTCGTCCCAGCCAAGTGCCACCAACAAGTAAACAAGATACAACGCAAGTCATCCAAGAGCACGTTGATCTTCTTCGTTTCTTCGGAAATTGGAGAGGAGCCTTTGGTTTTGTCTCATCGAGACAAAATAACCCGTTATTCGAAGAGGTTAACACGATTGCTATATAAGCATAATTGTTAGATCTGATCGACGTTTTACCACGGTAAGTTTGACAGGCCATATTTTCTCAGCTGAACGAGCGACACATGATTAATTACATGAAATCGAACCTTCCTGTCGTCATAATGGTAAAGAAAGATCGACCAATTGCTCAAAACTAGTCATAAATCTAGATTTAAAAAAGGCCCCCAAGAACGTTATGATATAGGTGATCAATGTATCTGGTATGATATCTAAAAGCATTAATTTTTTTTTACTATTTATCAAAATCAAATCGGCATATATTTATAGAGATGTTATATTTATTGTGCCCATTGGCCAGCAGCATTGTTGATTGTATGTGAATTCAGTTGTCATGCCAGTAAAATAGATCTGCGACAAATGCCATGTTTAACATAAGTGTCTCTATGACTACCTGGTTTTCTCTAATGCTGGTACTAAATATAGCTAGTGGTCAGCTTGATGGTGCTTATCTATTGGCCAGTCAGAGGTTCTTTGTCAATTTAGCCATGCAGCATCCTTTACTTCATCTCTGGCAAATTAACTGGATATGAACTGGGATCAGAATGCAATATTCAAGATGTGTTTATTATAATCCAGGCCAATTTCAATATGCAAATTTAATGCCTACTTGTCTTAAATCCAGTAAAATTAAAGCCAATACAAATATTCAATGCATGATTGTAAATTATTATTTGATACAAAATATTAAACTCATTAGTTTTTTCTACATAATGTGGAAACATCATTTTTGTTCACGTGTAATATATAATAATATCAACCAGGTATTTGTATTATGTGGATAATTATTTATTACTGCCAGAATAAAGCAATTTTTGATGACTTGATGTGTGTTTGTTGAATCATCTGTGATGATTTCAACTTAAATGTGAAATTGTCTCCTTAAGAGAAGGAAACAAGGCACCCTTTTTGAATCTCACACAGTCACTGTGGCACACGAATAACAGGTTCATTTGTAAATCAAACATTGTGTGTAACTCTCCATATTTTTCACCAGGTAAACTGATATGGCAGCTACCAGGTATGAAATGTTGATACATAATTCATCTGGTCTGATCAAATAGCCATCATGAACACTAAGCAAAGCAATGATATTTTGACCAAATATGACCAATATTTACTGCATAATATATAAAAATCATCTAATTTGCATCATGTGTTTCATGAATCTGGTTTCTCCTCCTCGGTCCCATAATTATCAATGAAAGCGTGATATGCAGCAGATTGTTTGAACTCTGGGCAAGCTGATATTAACTGAAACAAACAAAACCAACAGGCAACCATTCCAATATCTCTTTTATTTTAGTACATGCATAGAGACAATCAATTAAAGGGAAGAAAAACATCAAGTGGATATTCAGATACCGCATGTTTAACATACCTTATAGATGTGAGGCCATGTTTGAGCTGGTACAGATGAAATTAAATCCTGCATACCATATCCCAGGGGAATGATTTCCGGCCCACAGTTAGGACATACATTTCTGTCAACAAGGACAAATGAAATACAAAAATCCAGCAAGAGTGAAAAAAAACCCCGAAAAGGCAGGGGCTAGTGCCTCTAGAAATAGATCCAGGTCTCTATATGTTTAGACATATGGGCCCCAAGTTCCACCTGCCCCCCTACCCCACCCTCCTTCTTTACTCATATGTTGTAAATGTAGTGGCCACTTGGGGCCCCAGGCTTGATAAACTTAGCCCTGTGAACCTGCAAGGCTTATTACTAGCTACCCTGGTTAAGTGCATTGTATTATACCGGGGGATCAGTCTATTATCCAGTGGGTTGAAAAGAGGATTACTACTGACAAAGTATGATAAGAGACCAATTGAGTGTCCGTTTGATAAGAACTACAGACAATTGAGGTATGATAGAATCGACTATGATAATTAGCCTCCACGTGAAAGCAACAACTTACTCCAATAAGGGTACCATCCGTTTGCTACTATTTCTCTTGAGGAAACGAAGGAACTTGAGGAAAACAAATAGATCCAGTCCATGGAAAAGCAGATCTCGCTTAGGCATGATTTTCACCAAATGGAAATCGCTCGATCCTTTTCCCTGTAAACAATAACATGCCCAAGTATAAACACAGCTGATGTTTTCTTTGCAGTGCACATCATTAATAAGTCTGACACAAGTCAATTAAATACCCTAAAAGAAATATTTGAAAACATTACCTTCCCTGCCATCGGGCCTTTAAATCCAGATAAGGGCACCTGTAAATAAATAATAACTGTTCAAAGGTAATTATACACATAGACACACATGTGGTACCAAATTGTTATCAATACGATTTATGGAAGTATGTCATTCAAGAGGGAATAAGCTGACCTTTGTCAATACATTGAGAACGTCGCCACACTCACAGTTATACAGGAAATACATACCTTGATGTTTTCTTTAACATGATTCTTTACCTTGATAACATTTTCTTTAACATGATTCTTTACCTTGTTTTCTTTAACATGATTCTTTACATTGATAATGTTTGCTTTAACATGATCCTTTACCTTGATAATATTTTCAATATCAAAGAACATTTGGTAGTAGATCTTATGCATTGATGATTTGCTTTGTAAATGATGCTCGGTGGCCATCATCTGAAACAATTACACGATTGTCAAACCATCAACTGAACAAAGAAAAAACGCTAACGTGAGTGCATTCAGATTCAATAAAACTCTGTTAAGTATCCCAGATTTATTCACACCTGAGAGTGCATTTCACCCAAAACAATGAAACCCCCATCTTAACATCCTGTATTTTAATCATCATCTTTTGTCATTGATTTAGTGGGACAATTGGTCTGGACTGGAGTAAAGAATCCCCATAAACAAGACTTTTATAACTGATTCTCTTGAGCATTCACTGTAGTTTGAAGATAAATGAATTCAACTATCAATCGATGTCCGAGAGCCGAAATCAACATATTAAAATGTTATTTATACTGATGAACTCCTGTACTTGTACACACCTCCACCTCTTTTTCTTGTAGAAACAGGTATTGTGGAACCCTACCCAAGCTGTGAATGGACACAGTGTTTGCTAAATGCATTGTTAAGATGTGTATGTAATTGGCTACACTCGCAACAGGAAGCATTCCTAATAGCATCAATTTGTCATCTGAAACAATCACAGCAACAGGCACTCTTCATGGAAAACGTTACCAATACTTTGTGTAATCTAGTCATTCAATAAAGATGGAACATATTGAGATCAAGCTCAACTCTTACTTTCAACATCCCAACTGCACTTCAAGTCATTGAATGGAGTAAAATCTTCTCCAAGGTAAAAATATCTTGGATTTAATTTCAAACGAGTCTTGTGCTTGGTTCTCAGAGCCTTGAAAATGTATAAGATAAGAATCACAATGAATTGGTGACATTTTGTTTAGCTGATCAGATGGTTAGTGATTACAGCAATTGTGATCATGTCCTTGTTTAAAATACCCAGCTTCTGTCTGAAATAACACGATAAGTGAAAAGCCAAATGTCTATCACCAATGTTGCTTATATATATATATATATATATATATATATATATATATATATATATATATATATATATATATATATATATATATATATATATATATATATATATATATATATTGATTCATTGCCAGTTTCTGACTCATCAAGTCATTGAGGCCAATATTTTGCGGCACAAAAATTTAATAATAACTAGTAAACAGGATGTACCAGGAAGTACATACAACTCTATAAGGGCTTTAACCTGAGCTCCTATAAAGACAAGAAATATACCTTGAAGTGAGAGTTCTTTAAAACCTTAGGTTGCCACACAACTACATTTTCAGCTCCAGCATTCAGCAGTGCTTCTGTCAAAGTGGGACCAACTGCAAATGAAAATAAAAATACTGCCATTACATTAACCTTAATGAGAGGGAGTTCATTATAATATCACTCAAAGGTAGTCAGCACTTGTAATCAAAGACCAAACAAGCACTTACCTGGATTAATGTGCAGTATTGTTTTGCTCTTGTTGGTTAATCCAGTTTTGAGGTTTAAGGTGTCCACTAATGAGCTTATCCAGTCAGGGTCAACCAGCTGACTAACTTTGGCATTGACTGATAGTTTTATTGCTCTAGAGAAACATCTCCAGCACATTGTATCTACTGGTGGCTTTGAAGTGGCACATCGGACCACCGATCTACCCATTATTTTGTAGGCCATTTTATCTAAGAAAAAAATAACATAGCTTTCATTGCTTGAACGATACTTTGCAAAGATCACAAAACCGTGTGTGCGTGTGTGTGTGTGTGTGTGTGTGGGGGGGGGGGGTGGATGTTAGTTAATAGCGTGGTATAGACCCAGGGATGGGGGGTACTTAAAGTGTATAGAGATAGTACACATGTGCTGCGCTATATGTTTGGGCCTTTCGGCTTGTACGACGGTATTGTTGGGCCTCGTACTTGTAAAGCTAGGAATGTTTTTCAGCTGCAATCTGTACGACGGGTCCCATGCTGCAATGGAAGTGTCACATTAATTGAACAGGTGTGATATCAATTGGAGATGCGCCTGGGAACTAGATATTGACTAAAATATGTGAAAGAGTTGGTATTTAAATGTTTCAGTTTTAGAAAGTTGCTGGTATCTGAAAAGAAGCAAATGAATAACTGTGTTGATGATGAATACTAATAAATTCTGAGTAATCATCCAAGCTAATACCCCCCATTTTCACCAGGGTTATACATTTACATAAAACCTTGCGCAAAGGGGTATGCTTTTTGTCATTTTCACCTAGTACGACGTGTACCGGTTTTAAGGTACCACGGCACCCCCATACCCTGGACAAGGCCAGCTTTACGAGGGGATACTTTTAAAAATCATTAGGTAATTTTCGAATAGTCACTTTTGGGAACGACATTGTCAGGCAAAAAACATCTTGAAGTGTAGACCTACAACCGGTTTCTATGTCTGCAGTAGACTACTAGCTCCTTTGAACTGAGTTTAGAAACCAGTGCCCCCTTAATAAGGTAATCGATCCGACTATTTGTCTGTTGCCGTGTTGGGCGATAGACTACAGAGTCAATGTTAGTTAGCAGGTTAGCTGGTTAGGTCACATGAATTGAATTTTTCCTTTTGTCAGTATTATACTAGTCAATATTGACAACGCAAACACAATACAAGGGAAAAATCCCAAATTCATTAGGTTTCATTTGTACTTTACTAGCTCCGGTCATAACCAGACCTAACTTTACTAGCTATGTACCAGATAGTAGATGAGCTATGGCCTCGTTAAAATGAGATTGTGAGTGATAATTGGAAGAAGACGCAGCATGCAGACGAACTAACACTCGCTTTGTACGTTATGATCAGTCTACGCGTCAATGGATGGAGGGAAGGGGCGAAGGTAGTTTGTATTGAAGGTACCCCCTCCCCACCCCACACCCTCTTGACAACTTCACCTATATCACGAGTGGCACACTGATAACTCTCCACTAGCCGAGAACCAATACTGTAGCAACAAGGAAAGAGTTTAATGGAACTAAAAGAATTATTCATCCGCCTCTCTACGTCACTCACAAACTATATATATGTAGTCTGCGTCCCAGACTCCAGACTACTCTTCTCGTCCTGACGCGATAATTTAATATCATAAACGGGTTCTATCGGGCCCGCATACAAGGGCGAAGGGACCTTTTTTTCACTAATCGTGACGGGGTTTTTTTGGGGGGTGGGGGCTCAACCCCCCCGGTTTTCCCCTCGCCATGTACGACCACTTTTCTAGGGATCTGGCATCGTTGAAATCGGGAAATGCAATGATGGTACGGGAGGCCCCGAGACTTAACACACGCTAGAGGAAGATATCATGTGTCGCAAACACGGGGTATGGTTTTATGTATACATATAGACTTATACGACGGGTTCTATGAGTGAGTCATACTTGTTTACGACGGGTATGTTTTTTCAGCTTAGAATTAATAGATACGACGGGCCGCCTTTTAGGGGAAAAAAGAGGGGGGTTACAAGTGGATGATGATGAAAAAGATAAAAATTAATATCCTAGGGCAAGTCACCACAAGCCGATATGGACCAGGTCATTCCAGCCTCTCTCTAGGGATTTCCGGGCCTAAGTGATCGTTGACAATGGAAATGCAATGAATGGTACCTCCGTGTGAGGCCCCCAGGAACCCATTGCCCACCGACTCGCAACCACAGATATCTTCCTCCTATGTATACAAACATGCAGGAGGATACAGTGGGCTATACTATAGAGGATAGCGGGGGCCGTTCGACCGTGCAAGCACGCAAAGTTGTTATTGCATGTAATCAGAAATCTGCTCATAACATTTTGAGATTTATCCGCAAATTTTATCCTGTCTACGACGTACGACGCATAATACCTTGCACGACGGGGTATGCTTTTTGCCATTTTCAACTTGTACGACGTTTTATTCATTCCCATTATACCTTGTACGACGGGGTAGGCTTTTTGCATTTTCATCTTGTACAACGGGTACGGGTTTTCGAGGTCCCGCGACACACCCCTATCCGAGTTAAGGCCAAGTGCCCCCTGCCCCCATCTACCCCCACCCCACCGTGCTCTATGCTAGTCTGTTCATTGGTATTAGCCCAACAGACCAACAGTCGATCGGATACTTCCTAGTAAGAGAGAGCGCAAGCCCTACTTAGTTCAAAAGGGCTAATTGGTATCTCTGCGGATGTTCTTTGCCTTCTGAGCTTGTGTCAGACGTGGTTGATATATTATTTTTCTCAGTATATTCATTTGTCTAATTGATAACTTCTGTGTGTATGAAATACATCAGGCTGCAACATAAGAAATTTTTGCATTTTCTGTTGCGTTTTTTTTTTTTTTGGCGTGTGGCGTGGTTTATTCGATCAAACCCACAATCCATGCACACTCCTAGTTTGTTTTTTTACGACGTTCTGGCAAATTCTGCAAAGAATATTAACAGCTCCCTTTCTGTGCATATTACAGAACTCTTGTGTACATGGTTTGTTATTTAAATTGCTTCGTTGTCCCTAGCATTGTTCAAGGGCAAATACACATTATTGTGTATAGTCTATTTTGTCAAATGTCTAATTGTGAATACCATCTGGTGGCAGCTGGGTGTCAGGCGGCACCACAGTAGCTCCTTTACAAAGCCACGGAGTGGTCCGTCTAACTAATAGTAGAGGACAGGCTATTAGGCCTAGTGACAGAGCCTCCAAGCCGATAGACATTGAGCGACCACTCAGGGTGACCACCAGGAGTCATAATGATGTGTGAAAAAAATGTTTACGCTACCATAGCCCCAAACTTAGCCTGCATGTAAGCAACCAGGCCTGTCGCAGCCATACCCAGGATAATGAACATCACCTCACGCCCTTTTGGTCATCTGATGGCAATAGAAGTCTGAAAGTTTGGGCTCCGCCAGTGGGTTGACGGGTTTGTCCGTGACCAGGGAGTACTCACGCATAGCGTCGTTAACATCCTGGAAAGTGCGCTTGGTGGAGGAGCTGCTCGTTGATGAAGTCTAGCCACTTCTTCCAGCGCGGACTGAAGGTGCTCGATTGCTGCATCAAGGCATTTACGTTTGACTTGGGCGTTGACAAGGGCACCTACAACAAGCATTGCTATTGAGGCCATTGTGTATACTTCAGTATATCACCTGGTAAGCCTATTTCTTTTAAGAATCACATCAACAGAGGCCCATCTGGGTTCGTCAGTTGGGGCACCAGCTGTTTGCCCAGGGCATGGCTCTGCAAGGAGTTGATCAATGATGCTATCAGGATCCATATTGCGTGCTGTTTCTGATATATACTGCCAAAGTCTAATATATTGGTATACTACCCAGGCAATAATACCTAGCCCGGCAACCGATGCCGTGGTCAGGAGCAATAAAGTTTCAATCGCGGACAACTGTTATAATACTATTCTAGTTTCCCCTGCTTCCTCCATTAATTATCAGCACGATATGGCCCGCGAATAGCGTGGGTTGGTCAAAGTTCTCTGGGTAATCGAACTTCCGGAGCACGATATAACCAGCCCACACATATCATTGAGAGGGATTCTTCTAGTCAGAGACAAGATTCAGACCGAGGTTCCAGGGAAGCTTCGTTGTTGAAACTTAAATAAACCCAATAAGCAACTCTACACCTGGAATCTTGTTTTTTCTCTGGCTAGTCCCCACTCCAGCAACCACAAGCTGTAACATTACAGAAACGAAGGAGCATCACATAAGAAAAGCTAGAAAATAAAGTTTAAGACAACGGCATATTCGGTAGGCTGATCAGTCTTCAGCAGAAGTTTTGCGTGCTTGGTCTCCGCCAGTAGCTGGCGGACTGTGCACCGTCCCTCCATCGTCTGGATCACATTATTCTCATGCAGGGCGTCTTCAAATGAGTGACGATCCTTGTTGTGAAAGAGCACAACTCAGCGAGTCCGCTCGCGTAGGTCCTACAGCACAGAGTTGGATGAGGACCCACACACTTTGCAGCGCATGTGTGGCCGCTTAAGGCATGTCTTTTTTTTTGGTCAGTGCTTTTGTGGTCGAGCAGTCGTCAATAACGTACAGTGTGGACACAATGTGAAACCGCTGGTATAAAGTAGTCATGCAACTGCTCACCGGTATCAACAACACACGCCTCGGAGTCGTGCCACACCCAGGGCCATGCCTGGTAGGTCTGGTTGAAATGTATGGTGAGACAATTAACTGGAAGCGACAGACGTAAGTACCCTCAAGAAGGTCAAGCATGAACACGGTTTTTCCACAACCGGTCTGGCCACAAACAATGGCTGAGCCAGAGACAACTAGAAATGTAAACTTAGTAGACTGCTATCCTAAATATTCAGCTGTGCGTCCAAAACCACATACATACAGACATGCAATGCGACAGCAGCCTCTGCCTTTTTTTTATGATCTGGATGGTGACACGCTCAGACGCGTTCTCCACGCCAGCCACTGCCATGCAGCTGGTGGTCGTATAATCGTCCTAAGGTCGAGCCACAGGGCGTACTTGCTGGTCAAGAACTCTCTTAGGGACACGTCAGCCAATGCCAGGTCTTTTGCAGTCATTGTCACGCTTGGGTCACGTTAACTCGTTGGCCTTGTTCACCTCATCCAACTGCTGGTAGGTGTGCATGCCGTGGGCATTCAGCTGCTTGGGGATACACTCAATGGTCACCTCGACCTTTGTAATCTTTGGGTTGTAGAATGACTTCCTGGCAAATGAGGTATTGGCTGTACTGGGTGTGGATCATGCGGACCAGCTATGGTTGGGTGGTCATGTCATACTCCAGGGAGATGCCATCGATTGTGTTGTAGGTGTCACCTGTGGCATGAATCACACGATTGTAGTAGTTGAATGTGAGCTCATATTCCAGTCCGTTGCCAAGCGCGCTCTGGGAGAAGGGCATGTACGTGGCTCTCGAGGAGTCCAGCGGGAAAAAGAACTGGCGGTCATAGGCTTCGGCGTGTGTCCATGCCCTGAGGTTAGCTCTCTCCTGTGCAGTTGTCCATAGGTCACCGTAACAGTGGTACACATCGCTGTCATCGATGGACCACTGTGCGCCCCAGGTTATGTACAACGCTGCAGTTGGCGTCTGTCGATGTCAGAATGATTGTAAAGGCAAACTGGGCTGTCCCCGTAACAATGGCGTCGTCTGCACCCAGATTAGGGAAGAGGACCAGCAAGTTTTGGTCAATGGTGCTTGGGTTGTTTGTAATGACCTCAGACTGCCACACGTCTTTTATCCAGAGGGGCTAGCGTATCCTGCGGTATGGATTTAGCTTGCGGCCATAAATACTAGACATGTTGGCAGTTCATCTATCACAAATATATATTTAATACAGTCACATGCCAGAATTTGAGAACCCAACGTATGACAATGGCGTCCCTGGGGATGTGGCCACTAGAGGAGGATGAGGTACTCCCTCGTCCCTCAGACCTGAAGCCATTATGGAGCAAGGTGGCATGGAAGAAAGAAGCTTCAAAGAGGGCGTTCATAACGAGTACGTGCCTGTGAGCCCAGACATAGGTTCTAATGCTGTCATTAATGCGCTGTGTGAAACCCTCAGACGTGACCAGGTACTCCAGGCCTCATCTGCCTCAGAGTCCTGTGCTAGATGTAGGCGCCCATTTGCTCCTAAAAGACATCCCACAAAAGAGCATTACTGTGCTTGAAGGTTGTGTCCAAGAATTGAGAGAAGAAATAGATTATCAGATAGAAGAGAAAATAGATTTGGAGAACGATCTGAAAGATGATGTCAGTAATTTTCAGACTATGAACGACTATCTTGTGGGTGTGAGACGCAGGCCACGAGCTTGTTAAATTCTGGTTCCATGCTGCTATATGGGCTGCACGTCAACAAGGTGTCACCCTCCCCGTTTAACACAAAGCTGTGGATAACCATCAATGGGGGTTGGATCCAACCCGCCTTTATCTTGAGTGAAGCTCATCCCAGGTAAGCAGGGAGCAAAAAATTGAAATCCTATAAAAGCCGTAATTTTACTTGTAGTATGTATGGATAAAAGGGGGCATTATCTTATACTATAATCCTTTCTTACACTATAATTTCTTGCTTATACTGTGGTCCTTAGTAGTTGTTCTGTTACTCGCTGCTAGCTGTTGTTGGAGTGGGGACTAGCCAGAGAAATAAGGAGTCAAGGAGTAGAGTTGCTTATTGGTTGTATTGAGTTTTCAACAATGAAGCTTCACTGGAATCTCGGTCAGAATCTCTTCTTTTGACTAGATATATAGATTTCGCGAGAGAATTAAGGAAGGGTGAGACTGCAGGAACCATCGTGTTTCATTCCTATAATAGAGATAGTGTCTCGGCACCCGGAAGCTTGGCATTGGGAGCGGAGTGCCTGTGGGTGTAATGAACTGAGTTAACCTTGTATTCGTAACAGCAAGACCTCATCCAACCCCTAAGGGTAAATATTAATCAACCGCACCAAAGCACTTTATTTTGTGTGACTGCCATGGCGACCCAATACCACACAAGCTGGAAGGTACGCATGGCAGAACGGAACAGCAACCTTTCCTGATAACCTATTGGCATTTTGTGATTAAAAGTCGTATCCGGCTTTTCGCAAATCCAACAAATCCGGCATTCGGATCATCGTTTTAATCATCAAGGTGTGGTATCGCCAGTTTGCCATGTGTTCCTGAATCTTATTATGTGCGTGTAGCTTTGATATGACGTTATGTATACCAAGGAGTTATAACCAATTGTTGTAATCTTTAGTTACGTAACTCACATACAATCTTAATGTGTAAGCGCGGCGGAGATCATGCTGCCAAGACCTTCCTATCCCGGGCTACATAACCTAACGGGGAAATACAAAATGAATACAGTAGCATACCGAGCGGTTATTGGTCAGACAACGACAACGGAATGACCAATGAGAAACATCTAGCGTTTTCAAACGTTATGTCTCTACGAACGCGTCACGTCTTGTTTATTTGTGACGATATAACCTTCACACCAAAAGCAAAAGTCGTGCATTTTTGTAATTGGATTTGTTAAGGTTACACGATGGGCGGTTTCATGTCCTCAGAAAACGGATCGGGATTAGCACAAAATAAGAATGAAATCAACAACAACAAAGTAAATACAGTTGTCATTCCCATTGACAAAAGCCAGCAAGCCGAAGCGGCGTTTGAATGTGAGCATACATGTAGTTTACATATTTATTTTTTCGCTCCTGGAATCTATCAAACGTTATTTGCGTGCTGTTTTATCGTTTCCAAGTATGACATTGATATGAAAGATATGTAAACACGCTTCTTAATGATGTGCATTTCTTAGGGTACATGCAACACACTCACCGTCCAGAAAACATCGTGAAGGTGTTACACATTCCTGATATACCTCACGTACATCCTTACTACCCGGAACACACTTTTAAAAGTATGTTAATTTAGTGTTTCATCTTCAGATATTACCACTAAAACGTGTTGGTCATTGTTGTATCCTTGTCTTTTCTAAAATGGAGTTCCAACCATAGAGATTCTTGTCATTTCTAACAGTGTGTGGACTTATTCTGTACTAGCCGAAGCCTTCATGGACCAAATGGACAAAGCTAACAGGGAAGCCGAGAGCTTGGTTGAAAAATATCAGAAGAAAATAGAAGAATCAGGGGTGATTTGAATTGAAAAATTTAGCACTGTACATTCATGTCAAATGAATTGGCCGTATGATATTATCACTGGGCTGGTATTTTTACTGACTATAGATGTGGAATTTCTTTGTGCAGATGAAGGGAAGTGCAGATATTGAAATGGGGCGACCAGGCGAGGCTATTATTTCCTTTGCAGACAAAGTGGGAGCTACTCATATCGTCATGGGATCCAGGGGGTTTGGCTTGTTGAGACGTACCGTCCTGGGAAGTGTCAGTCAATATGTGGTCCACCATACCAAGGTTCCAGTCACCGTCATCCCCCGTGAGACTCAGAATGCATTCTTCTGACCAACCAAATGGTCAGAAAGACAATATTCAGCAATGGATTTGGCTGCCATATACCGATGAGTGCTTAGTATGTGTTTACAAAACGAAAAGAATGCTGAAGTTAATGTCAATATGTGGTCTATTAATCTTGGTGTATTTGAGTGATAGCAGCTTTTTACAACAGCATTCTTGCAACCTCCTCACACATAATCTTGTTTACTAATGTTGTTGATCAATTAAACCTTGTTTTATAAACTGTCAAGCAACTACATTCAAATTCAACCCTTTTTTGTCAGGTTTGTCAAGTTATCTTGCTGTGAACAGCCATAAGGACAGAACAGATTTTTAAATATTGTTATTCAATATTTAATGTACTGCTTGATTTGTGCTTGGTGATATAGGTAATTGCATACAGTGGTTCTGTGTCAACATTTCAGACTTGTTATATGACAGCATATATTATAAACTCTGCGACTGCTAGTCAGATTTCTATTTCATTACATATGAAAATGTGTTGAAATTATTATTTCTGGATATTGGCTGCAAAACTTGAAGGGATAGATATTTTATATGGGAAACAGGTTCCCATTCTGAAAGAACCACCCTTAAATGAACCAAATTAAACAATAAAGTTTGTGTACATTAATTTGTTTCATACAAGAGTAAGTCCTTAAACATATGCTTATTTGCTTGGATAGGTTTTTTTTGTTTACATTTTAGATAAACTAAGTTACTGCTTGACAGATCATAAAAATGTTCACCCCAGAAGTTATCACAAGGAAGTAGGAGTAACTGTCACTCTTTATAACCAGGTTGTTCCCGATTGATTTCTAATCTCTAAATGAATGTTTGTCAACCTTAATTAAGCTGTCCCAAATGCATCACACTACAGTTATGTATAAAACCCTATATAAATCATTCAGTCCAAGCTTCATCATAAACAACCTAATTTAATTATGCATCTCTCGCTAAATCAGTCTGCATTGCGTTTGTCGAGCAACTGATGATTGTAAGTGCAGCAATTCTATGCTACGGCTAAGACTAAGCCATGGTGAATCACAGCTGCTGTAACATGGCTATAGAGACGCTGGCCGTGGGGACACGGAAAACGCGGATACTGGTCTGCGGCAAGCTGTGACAAATCTTCTTCACTAAGTCACTGATGGCCACGCTTGTCTCCTCCCCCTCCGTCCCCTCCTCGTCCTGTGTTACAGATGAAATGAACGGGATGTGGTCGTCTGACTTGCTGTCGGTGACGATACCCCAGTCAAAACGCTGGAGGAAATCCATGCCCGAGACGCTCAGTAGAGTGTTGCTGTTCACTTGGGACATCTTCCACACAAAGAAAAACATTCTGTCATAAAAACCACACATGCTCGGGCCACTTTCTGTTAACAGATCATTTTCTTCCAATTTTGTTTTGCAGTAGTTTAATTCAGCCATGTACAATTTCTTGACAAAAAACAAATAATTACAGCAGTTAAGTTGAGGAAATAGTAAGTGTTGAACATAAAAAGGGTAAATCAGTGCATAAAGTTATCGATATAAAATGTGACCAAGTAAACATTATTAAATGTGTGAATGCATATGTTTAGCTTAAATGTGATATGGACTGACCGAATGGTCAAATGTGCAAACGGTTGCAACAGAATGAAAATAAAATTAAAAGAAAATGTACCTTACTACTCTGAGGCCAGAGAGATAGAACCTCTAGTTGACTCAACCTATGCATCATTTGTGCAGTCTTCTCAGATATATCATACCTTATCAATGCCAAACTAGTCAACCTGAAAACGAATTGACATATATTCATACAATTTGTTTCTATTCGTTGACACAACTAACAAAAAAGTTGGCAAAAACAATGTGGTTATCTACCTCTGTCAACGATATTTAATTCACAAGAGCTCACGTACACACACATGACAACTGACTCACTTGGGAAATAGAGTGAGAACTTCACCCAAGCATAGATCAGGGGGGTCTCTGCCACATTCAAGCCGGAGTAATTCCAGGTTTGTCAGCTTACCCAGGGCCTGATAGACCTAAAAAGTAAAATATCAACAAAAACAATGATATGATACTGTCAAACACTAACATCACACATCATGAAGTCTGCTATTTCCACATATTCATCAGTATACAATATATGACAGATTTTACTGCACTGGTTTATAGAGCCGTGTACACTCACAGTGTCAGACCAGTTGGTGCAGTCTCCTATCTCTAAACTTCTCAGGTTGACAAGCAGTCCAATGAATTCAAATTCATCGCTGCTTCTGCCCACCAGCCCAGACAGTGACTAAAGATTTTGCAGCAAGCACATCACAATATATTACAATTTTAAAAAATAGTAAGAATTTGTATGATTCTGGTTGGTCGACAATGTAACAAATAATAATGAGAGAAATATAACTTGCCAACTTGAAGACTGGTGATAAGTATTGTTGATTGTGATGCTAAAGATGATGACAATATACAACATTATAGAAGTTCAACCAGACGGTCAGAGCAATGGCAAGACTCACCAGGGTATGGAGCTGTGGGAGCTTAGCCAGTTCAGGCAGACTTGATCTCATGATGACAGACGACCCACTTTCTCTCAGTTCAAATTCCTCAAGAACCCGTAGCGTTGACAGCTGTGCACAGTCCAAACACTGCCCGGACTCGTCGAGCGTCACAGAGGCTGACAGCGAGATCAGTGACGGCCATTTGTCGGCCACAGAGTGCACCACAAATGCGGGGCATTCGCTCAAGTTCACGTGCCGCAGACATCCTAAATAACTGATTTGTGAGGCAAACTCTTTCCACAGCTCGCCGGCATCTTTCCCGAGTGTCATGCCTCGCAGATCCTAGATACAAAGTAGACATGGCAAGCACACGTCATTCTTTGGTATTGGTAATAGTGAGATAAATATAGGATTTACTGGCACCACAGCACCAATGCGCTACATGGTCAGGTGGCATTGGGAGCTATGTATAAGATCGTACCAACGTAGCGAGAACTTACCAGAGAAGCTGTGTAGCACCTTGAAATATGTGAGAAAGCAGCCCTCCAGTCCCCAACAAAATGATCTCTCAACCGTACTTCCTTCCACTGGGGCAACAATACACATTCACCCAGAGACATGTTACAACACTATAAAAAGTCATGGTATTATCAGGAGGGATCCTAAACATGATAATATAAATAAATTCTACTAGCTAGTGGCCAACAAGTAGTAGCTTCCTTCAACATTTATTGTCCAATAAAGCAGTCATAATAAGAGAAGGAATCGTGACCAGCCAGGGAAGCTTACCAGCGTAGGGAGTGAAGCCACTCTCTGCCATGTATGACAAACTTGACTGGCCCTACAAAGCAAGCAAACATAGATGCTCACAGCATAACCCTTGGCCACAAATGATGCAATTCAACAAACAAATTGGTCTTCTCAGTGCCAGAACTTCTCAAATGAACAGTGCAGCTTTAAAAGGTCACAGCTCTTATTTAACACTGAAATACACATTAATTTGCAGATGTGAAGACAATTTATACAGAAGAAAATAACCAGCTTCCCTACCTGAGCAAATCAGTGAGAGACAAATGTTTAAATATAAACAGCATGGCCTCAAAACCTCCATGTAGATTGCTAATAGTGCATATTCCTGGATTAGAGTCATTGCTTTTCTTACTCGGTACTTTAGTGTTCAATGCAGCCTTTTGTACAGCTTTCACATTGGTGCCAGCTTCTGACCCTATAACTTTCTGCATGGGATCGGAAGCTGTATTTGAGATTTTGAATTCCAGTCTACTGTCTGAGGTAGGAGGGAGGGTGCCAGCGGGGAGAAGGACCTTAATGCCTTCAGCCATTACCACAAAGCAAGATGGCGGCACTACATGCTTGACATTGCCCACTTTAAGACACAACGGCTTGCCAAGGTCCAGTTTTCTGGTGATGTCAGTGGGCAGCGTGATGAGTTGTCCGCCTGATGTGGGACCTGCCACTGGGTCAGGTAATGGGGAAGCCGCGGGAGGAGGAGGTGATAAGTGGTTGGCCTCGCCCCCCGAACGAGCTACCTTGATGGACGAGATGGGGGTGAGGGAGGAAGTCTCAGCAGCTGAAGCTGGGGTGGTGCCAGTTTTACCGTCCGTGAGCAGCTTGAACACAGCTGAAGTGTTGACATTAAGTGGGGCAACAGTATCTTGTTGATTCACACTGACGGACTTCGATGGTTTCTGTCTTTTCATTTCTAACATCTGCGACACTGTCCAGTCACCTGGGGATTTGTTGATAGGAGGTAGAGGTTTAGGAGTGGAACTAGCAGTAGGAGTGCTGCCGGCTGTAGGAAGAGCTGAGATGGAAATGGGATGCACTGATTGGTTGATTGGCACTGCTTTAGAAACAGAGACAAACACAGTGCGAGCCTGGCCTTGACCTAGTCCTGTGTTGGCGGCTGGATCCAAATTCACTGCTACAACATTGCTGTCAAATTTAGGGATCGGAGTGTCAGGAGCAATAGAATGTAAGGATCCTATACTTGTAAGCATTTTTGGTGCTGCTTTCAGACGGGGTGGAGGAGGCAAGTAGGGATTCACTTTAGGGGGAACAAATCCAGTACCCGCAGTCACCTGTGACTTGCTAGAGGCTGTGTCCCGTTTCTTGTCTCCGCTGCATGTCTGTACAATAGAACATTGCATTAATGGATTTTAGTTAAAGCCGGGTACATTTCTAGTAAGGGGAAATCAGTTTAGCCAGCAGCTCTTCATGAGTGAGCCAAGTTTAGCCAGCAGCTGTTAAGCTGCGAGATAAGTTTAGCCAGCAGCTCTTCAAGAGAGAGCTAAGTTTAGCCAGCACCCCCCCCCCCAACAAACACATACATACACACATACACTTACGAACACATACACACACCACCTCCCCCCACAACACCCCAAAAGTTTAAGTTAGATTTACAACCTTTCAGCCACTCAGGACATGAACACTAAACCAATTTAAGCAAATGAAATTCACCCCTTCTCACACCTACCTGATTAATTGTTGTCCAATTTACATTTACCCTTAGAATCGTTTCAGTCCCGAACGGGTCGGTTTCCAAATTATATAGTCCTTTACCAAATCCAATCCTTTGATGTAAACATTCGAATCCTGTCTATTCCCATAACAATTGACCCCAAGACCCCAAGCCCCCCGTTTAGCTGTGAGATAAGGTTGGCCAGCAGCTCTTCATGAGTGAGCCAAGTTTAGTCAGCAGCTGTTTAGCTGTGAGATAAGTTTAGCCAGCAGCTGTTTTTCAGTGAGATAAGTCATATTATTGGCTGGAATTATATCACTGCATTATACAAACTCACAGCAGTACTGAGTCCAAGAAACACACATCAATGCTCTATAAAAACATCTGAAACATACCTTACAAACAAATATTGAGGTACTTTTGAATCTGTCATACTTGGCACACTCAGGATGGAACATACACATGCAGACATCACAATGAAGAGATGGAGGGATTCCTTTGCGGCCTGGACAGTCCATCGAACACAGCTTTCCCTGTCTACATGAACAAAACAAACCAACATTTAAGTACATACCTTATAAGAATTCATTGGCACTCCACGCTACTCAAGGACACACTGGTCTGCCTTATAGTAAATGGTTGGATTTTACCTCCCCTTATTGTTTCCTTCAGGCTTAGCAACAACAGGTGATTCAGAAGTCTTTTCCACTTTGGAATCTTTTGCACCCTTCACAACAACAACAAACCTATTTTTTAATTTACCATCTTTCCCATCCTCCACAGCAAATGCACAACAATAACAATTTCTCTCAAATACATATTCAATTGAAAAACATAATTGTATTCCAATATAGCATTCAACGTAATACACACACCTCTGTTCCTTTAGGGGTCTTATTTCCATTCTTTATTTTCTTCTTCGGCCTAAGGGGGGAGTTTTTGTCCGATTGAGGGCGCTTTCTCTTCTGAAGTGGGGCAGGTTTTGGTGACCCAGCCTCAGAATCTGACTTGTAAGTGGTCAGATGGCCAGGAGCCTTTCCAGCATGTCGGACCGTCTCAAAGGGCTCTCTGTAAATAGCTTCCTTCACAAAGGTAAAGCATTCAATGCCTACAGGCTCATCAGGGTTCTTCTCCACTGTGTACAGACAAAGTCACCCTCATTCAGACACCTCAAAACAGCAGATTTTATGTCTGAATATATCTTAGTTTAATGTATTTACTCACAGTATGCGTCAATTTCAATTCTGGAACGCTGCAAGCAATCACATTGAGGATGAATGTTATAAACTGTGGTTGATAATGGAGATGAAGAAATATAATAAGTAGTCACATTACATACAATAAATAAAGTTTAACCACGTCATGGTAAAACTACATCTCTGCAAAAACAAAATCTATCAAAAAGATGAAAACAACAGGGTTGGGCTAGATGGGGTGGGGGGGGAGAAATAATTGCCTAAAGAGTAGGCATGAATGGGATAAACTGTTCAGTGGTGCACCAAGATGTCACTTCTCTAAAAAGACTCAACTCATATTACCACTTACTTCAGCATAGCAAAAATTGAATTGTATAGAGGCTGGACACCCACCAGTTTCTTCCCGGTAGGAGACCGATAGTAAATGTCTGCAGGAGGTGGTTTATTGCTCAATTCCCCGTAAGTGTTCCTAAGCACAACCTCTCTGTGCCAACCTACACCAATCACACAATAAACACAACATATATGAAAATAACCAGGGTCATTGAGTGTAACAGGTCAGTGTTCTTTATCTCTCAAAATCACCATGGGTATTTCAACAGAAAAATTTATGGATTACGGAAAATCATATAATTCACATTTTTTAATATTGATACATCTGGTTTACCATGGGAGAAAGGCTTGACCCAATCTTCTTTATTTCCAATGACAGGAATACTCTTTCTTTTTATTTCTGAAATAAAGCACAATAATGCCCGGATTAACATTGGTGACTTTCAAAAAATTCATAACCAGACCTAATGGTCAGTTCCTCAATTAAATAAGACTGATGTCTTAAAGATGTATAATTCGGCGATTTGGTGCAATTTTCATTTGGCATCCATCTTTGATTGGTTGCTACAATGACTCATTTATAACCATTTCATGTTACTGGGAACACCAAATCAACAATAATTAATTGATTACGGTGCACTGGAAACAGACTCCGAACTTTATTTACAAAATATTAAAATGAATAGTGAACAAGGGATATAAATATAGCTGGGGTCACCGACTGGACTCCCAGTTTTTGGATATCATTACTAAACCTACCAGGGAATCAATGGACAATTTTTTTCCAGTACAGAATTTTGATTCACCTTCAAAGTGGCACTGTACTGAATGTTTTAACTCACTTTGAGGAATCTTGAGTTTGACCTTGAGACCGGGCTGACGTTTTTTGAGGGGTGTGCCGTCATCGACCACACTTTCCGTCTCATCCACACTACTGACGTCCATCTCATGATCAACAGGCGGCTGTAGGTACCGTTCTTCCTGCGATGAATCTAGGGTACTCATATCCTCCATCTTATCAGTACTTGCAGTCTTGTCATGATCAGAGGATACATCAGGTGTCGATGTCAACGACTCTGCTTTGCTGGTGTTTGCAGTGGTAGTC
Organism: Urechis unicinctus; assembly: GCA_034190875.2. Classification (NCBI taxonomy): domain Eukaryota; kingdom Metazoa; phylum Annelida; class Polychaeta; order Xenopneusta; family Urechidae; genus Urechis; species Urechis unicinctus. Next base: position 27,645,148 of record CM067346.1, read on the forward strand.
AGAGGAGAGCTGGGTATGTCTGTCGAGTCCTCTCCAGCTGTCTCCATTCTCTCACTTGTCTTTTCCTGGACAAACATACAGCGACATTTCTTGAATGGTGATCGGTGAATAAAGACGCAATGACAACAACACTTGTGACATGATTTTTTTTTAAATATTAGTTATATTTTCGACTCACCATTCCTATTCTAGTCTACTGTGAATGGGCGTATCAGCACAGAACTTTTTGCCATAAAATACGCATTAGGAACCTGATGTTTTAAGTATGACAGTTATGCTGCAATTAGTGAGCACTTCAACCTTTCTTCCAAATTAGCCCATCCCTTTCAGTATAATTTGAGCTAGAACCTACAACTGTGACAGTAGCCCTGGTCAGGTGGTGATAAAGATATTTACAGACATTCTGCAAGGTCATTGTGACAGAGCATGGCAACTTACTTCCTGTCAACAACTTTTTTTATGTTCATTATCGTACCATTTGATAATTTATTTTGTTAAAAACATTCCACTCTTGGTAGCCCCATAAAGATATTTAAAAATCCACAACTGAAATCAGTCACTATGAACATGTTTTGCTGGTAATGAACAATTAGCACCAGTACCCATAAGTGATCTATTCATCTGAATTAGACTCCTTTTATGAATGTAGCTGTGGTAGTGTCATAACTGAGCACGGTGTAATATGTTCATTTTCCCCCTCTTATGCCTTTGTTATCATAGCTCATTTGATACAATGCCACCATTACAAAAAGGTTCGAAATAATCACCTTGTGAGCTGTAAAGAAATTAAGCACCCCTTTTTTATATGAATTTGGTGATTTGTTCACAGAAATATTTACATGTTTTTTTATCCATGTTGATGAAAAAAAAGGAAAACCTGTCTGTCTGCTATCTGATATTAAATCTTAACTAGCCATGACAAGAATGCTCTAATACATTTCTTGTAAGAATGACAGCACACAGAGAAACCAAGTTGAACCTACCAGGCACTATATGAACACCAGGACGTTGCTTAGATGGCATTGAATGATACGTACACACGGGGCTACACTCTTTGTTGTGTCCAATTGTGTTTTATTCAGCGCCATCGACTTCCAGAAATCATCACGTGACCAACAGCAATATCGAAACGGGGGATTGCTCGCCTTTGACTTGGGTTAGAGTTAGACGGCGTGACGCGCGGGTAAACAACGGGAGGATCCAAGCGGCTTAAGCTTATCGCACGTCTTAAGGCTTACTGTAAATTAACTGCGAAGACAAATCAAATGAAGTAACCTTCGCAGCTCATAACAGATAAATGAAATAATAATGATCCGTACCTGATGATGTTACGAAGGTAGATTGTCTTAATCACTCATGAACACTTCAGCAAGTCGCCATCTTGTTTTGGACCATTACGCATGCGCAATGTCATGGTCCTTACTACCTGCTCTGGTAAATAAATTTCGGTCGCACACATAAGGCTTACGCATTTTACCCCGAAATGCGCCGCCTCCGATTCCTTGCAGCATACCAGCAAACAGCTTATAAGTCACAAGGCAAAGAAACTCCGCCTCTGACAGCTCCGCACCGTTTACTACTTTCGATCTCTCACATCCGAGCTAAGGTGTCATCAGATCATCAAAACACCAGGGGCGAGTTGCCTTGCCTAATAAGTCACAGGCGCTCGGTACCAGATGCCAAGCTAACGTGCGCCGAGCCGCTTCTTATATATAACAAGATGGTGAAACCAATGGATCCCCATGCCCTCATTCAATCGCGATAGCTATCTTTCGCTCGGAACACTATACATTGTGATATACGGCCCTTGAGAAGTCACAATTAACCTATAGAAAGGAGCTGCAATTAGGTACCTGTATACGTTCTACTCCTATCACTGCCATTTCTTCCATCTCCATCAAAGTATGTCCCATACTTAGCACTTTGTCCTAGCGACTGTTTTTCTGCGAGGGCTTCCACCCTGAGAATCAAGATCCCGTTTTGCTTTTGGGTGAAGGGCTTCGAGCAACCATTGCTGGCACACTTATCATACTGATTGGATAATAGAACTGGCTATACAAGACATCAGACTTCGATTTGTATGGGTGCCCACTGTTCTGCAAGTGCCACATATACTTGCAGAGGTGCTTGCATCCATTACATCCTAAAAATCATAATTTTAACTGATAACAACATATATGTTGCTATTTACAAAAAAATATATACATACATCAATCATCAAAATAGAGGATATTTAAGAATCACCTGAGTAGGATCACAGTCACTGTCTTTCTCCTGGAGAAGTGAGGCAGCCAACAATGTCTCTAGAACCTGAGAATCAAATCATAGTCCTTGTTCATGGAAAAAAAAATATCAACAAAAAAAACAAGGTCAAAACAAAACCTCTGGGTTCTGCGCATTAATGGTCCCGACCAATTAAAGAAAAAAATTCATGAAAAAATTGCGAGTGTATCACGAGACAAAAATTGTTAACAAACAAAACCACAAACCATACTGATCAAGGTAACTTGGCGAATGCTCAAATGTGCTTATCCAAACAGCTATACTCTTAAAGGGATTTTGGATACCATGTTGCATTGTTTTATAACTTGGTCAGTGTAGGTCATGGGTTTGTGAAATGTTTGTTTGTTTGTAAACTTTTTTTGCTGGCGATACAGGTTGCATTTTTTTTTAAAATTTGATCTTTTTTTAAAAGGTGTGGCTAATGTTGCACAGATACCAGACCTTTTTTTTTGTGACCTTGACCAATGTTAAAATTTAGAATTCCGAATATCTCTGTGGATAATTGCTCGATCTTTAACAAATTTACACCAATTTGTAGTTAATTCAACTGTTAACTTTTTCTTAATATACGTTATTGTAAAAATTCAATAGTTTTCCCATGCGCCTATCATGATTTTGTTTCAACCAAAGGTAGCTCATTGCCAAATTCATCAACTGGTAAATTGAATTCTTAATTGTATTGTTCATTGTCTAGTTGGGTAAAGCGCCATATTATAAAATATGTGATACATTGCAATAAAACCTCAGCTCACCTTTAAGCGCTCCCTTTTTTCAACTGCCTTAGACTTCCTGACCGGTGGTGAGTCCGTGCTACCTCTCCTAAATATCGTAGGAACAGCCGTTGGGAAAATATTCCGGGAACATTTGAACCCATATCCGAGAGCCTCTCTCACTGTCAGTGCATGGTCAAAACAATCAGGCCCAAAATGCTCGCTACACAAACGCGAGTGGGTTGTCGGACCCGGCCAATCTGCCCTTGTACGCCGCACTTGGGATACCCAATGCTTACGCAATTTCTCCTCCCGAGGAAAACTAAATAATCGAACGCTTCCTGAAGAAACGTTCGAACAATTCGCGGCCACGCAGCGCTTTGGCATGACTGATCCAGACCAAGCAAGTTCAAAATTCGCGGCTGTCTGTGGGCACTGATTCGGTCTGCTACAGCTGGGTTCATCAATTTGCGCCATTTCCGGTTGACCTAGGTTCACGAACTAAATAAGAGTTAGGGTTAGTTTTTAGATTAATACTGGACTCACGTGTGATTCTCTTATGTACGTTAACGTTGATCGAGTATTAACATCACCATATAATTGCATGTAAGCATGCGTTCATGCATTTACGTATGTATGTATGTATGTATGTATATGTATGTATGTATGTATGTATGTATGTATGTATGTATGTATGTATGTATGTATGTGTGTGTGTATGTATGTATGTATGTATGTGTATGTATGTATGTATGTGTGTGTGTGTGTGTGTGTGTGTGTGTGTGTGTGTATGTATATGCATGTATGCATGTATGTATGTATGCATGCATGCATGCATGCATGCATGCATGTGTGTGTGTGCGTGCGTGTGTGCTTACGTACGTATGTATGTATGTATGTATGTATGTATGTATGTATGTATGTATGTATGCATGTATGCATATATAAAAGCTTTAAAAGCTCACAGAACACGGAATCGAATTTGCGCCACCAAAAACACGCAATGACATACGTTCAACGTGTTGCAATCGTTGGAATACGATATGAATTACATTTCGTGATATTTGTATCAAACCCGGTATCAAATGTTCTGAAATACTGACATATAAATGTGAAAATCGTGTAGTTTGTCCTTTAAATTGGCCAATAGATTGTCTTTAGTTAAAGATCAGTAAGAATAACAAGAGTTGGTGAATTGTCTTTGCAGTGCACGTGTAAATGAGATATGGTAACGTTTGTGGATGAGTCAACTAGGTGAAGGTGTAATGAATGAGTTGAAAAGGCTGAGATGACTGGCTCCCCTGCATAGAATGAGAGGAACAAACTTTTAACATGAGCGGAGGTAGCGAAGAAAGAGATGAAGTAAACAATTTTACGGAGGAATTTTATAGGAAGAACAGACACTCGAGTTCGGACATCATGATTTCCCTACACTAGCATTATGATATTATATCATAATGCATCGGAGTTAACAAATCATGATGTGCGAATTCGATTCCCTGTGATAGGAAGCATGGATGCAGATGATATGTTAGGTGCAGGATTGTGAATAAGATGCCTCTCTGCCAGTGACAGATTAACCAAGTGGGGTGGGGCAGGGCCTGGGACAAACTACACTGCGGGGGGCCTTTTCTATCAAAGCCTACGCAAAGGGCAAATTAGTCGTCAGCTTGAGATTTTTCAGGGGCCCTTGTATGTGTGTGTGTGTGGGAGGGGTGGGGGGGGGGGCTGCGCATAAAGTTGTGTAGATTCGAAAATTATAATCATCTTTCTGCGGTTGCATTTTCAGAAATGATCGTACCGGTTGTGAAAAGACTCAGAGAGGGCGTTTGAGGGCCTGTTCGCCTGCGCGCCAATCACAGAGTACGAAACCTGATGCATCCACTAGGTGGCGGGCAATGTATTGATAAAAAAGTTGATTTTATTTACAAATGCATTTTGGTACAAATTCCACGTACTATCCTCGAATGAATGAATAGGCCCTCGTGCATTTGCTGGAAAGTATGTAGCTATAATCATATGCCTTTCCAGGAAATAGTGCTCTTCATTGTACATTAGGTTTATGTTTACATTTCGAATTGTTGATGACATTATCGCCCACAAAGTGGCAGACGACAAAATCTTAAAATTACGTTGTGACTTATTGGAGGTTCTTATCTTTGTGATGGATTTTAGCATAATCGAAAACTGTAAGCCTTTTGAACGTGAAGTAATTTTAAACCGTTTGCTCTAAGACTCGGGGTTTGAAATGTTGATAAATATCTTGTGTTAAGTCATAAAAACTCATATGCAGCATATTGCTCATTGCATTACCTGATTATTACACATTAGCTCTACTAATTAGCTCCGGTCAAAAGGTAATATGAATATATACTCAGACGTCTTGTAGGGCTAATTGCTCATATTCCTAAGTGTTCGCATATTATTATTTCTCACCACTACCACTCCTGGCAGTGTTTAGATAAAGATCGATGAAAAATAGATTCCTTTGAATAATCCTCCAACTTACATGCCTTCATATGTATATTTTCATAGCAGGTGTGAACAACACCTGCGATATCACACTTTCACCCTATCACTTTGATCACTTGTATTCTTTGAAATTTATCATTTATAGAATGAAAACCAGGCGCAAGGGAATCACTCGTATAGGAAGTGTTTCAGAAGACAAAGAGGAAGAAACGCAGACTGGTAACAGTATTGTATTGAATTAAAATGAAATTAATGTTCATTTCGGCTATAATGACACACACACATATTTATTTATAGTATGTGTGTGTATACTTATATTCCACCATCTTCTGTTGCGAAGCTTCAGTGCCAATTTGATGCTTGCATGCTTTCAGACACTTCTGGTTCATTACCTGATGAAGCAGCTGAAAACAGGTAATATGTGTTTACTTGTTAATCTTTTTAAAAATCACATTCGGTGTTACTTACATTATCCTGCTATTCCGTAATTGTGCCACAGAAAAAAATTCATTACAGTTTTGTTTTCTTACAAGGGATGAGGATCAAGTTCTGGATGAAGTGACGGGGGTAATGGATACCGAGTGTACCTCAGATGGCGTAGAATCATCCGGAGTGATGCAGGAAGGGGGTGATACAGTCCAGAAGACAAGATATTTCTCTAGCAGGAGCTCTCCCAGAAAAGGTGATTCAAAAATTACCAAGACAGTGTCTACTTGCCAGACAGATGATAATGATTCGTTGATAGAATTTGACAGCTCACAAGAGAGTGACTCACAATGTGACCAGCTTCAATCCAATAAAAGGAAATCGGATAGTTTTGATAGGAATGTGGACCCTTCCAAGCATGCAAAAATCTCCTCAGAAGAAAGTGTTTCTGAACTGATTGATAGGGAATGTGAGAATCAGACTGTTGAATCTTCACCAAGCACCCGCATCAGTCGCCGTGAATTAGCAGGACTTGGTAAAATCTATGAAGGTAATGAAATAGATGTTGTTGCCTGGGCCACCTCTAGGCCAAGGGGCCGGTCTTGTAAGAAGGTTTCTGAACTCCCTTTGTCTCAAAAGACTACCAACATGAAACCCACTCCTGCTGCTCAACTCACCTCATCAGATAGTGATTTAAGTGCTGATGAGGACATTGCAACAGGGACTCTCAAGAACTCTACTGTGGATGGTTCTGATATAGAAGAAGTACATTGCCCAGAATCACCAACCTCTGTATGTGAGGTTGTACAAGTGTCTGGAAGTGAGAGTGAAGAAGAGAGTGTTTCTGTACCCCACCCATCCTCTTCATTGCCGACTGAAAACAAAACCAGTGAAAGCAGTGAGTCACCTCTGGTACTTCTCTCTATGATTGCCACTCTGGAAGCTACCATGTCGGGAATGAAGGAGCATTATGAAAAACAACTGAGAGACAAGGTATATTTCACTGCATCCTCTTTCTAGGTATCGCTTTAATCTATTCCATTGAGTATTACTGTATCATTGTATTTATGTTATAGGATGATGCTCTTCTTAGAATTCAGAATGAAGTGATGTGGAAGGTAAGATTATGAAAACTATAGTATTAACAAGTGCATAGGTTTTTGCATTCAGTACCAATATTCAGTCAAAAAGGTCGGGGGAGGGGGGATATTGGTGATGTGAGGGGAATGAGGCTTGAAGATTATGCCCTTGAATATGGCAGCCAACTCAAGCCGTAAAACTATTGAGGGCCCTGGGATATCAGTTAAAATTCTCCAGGTCCCCAGTCAAAAACCAGGGGACCAGTGTAATATTTTAGAGCCCCAATTTTCAAATATGTGTTTTAAAATGTTCTTTGCGTTTCATTCCTGAGTCACATCCTCACACGGAACACATGCACAAGAAACAATTAGTTCTAAAGCCATTTTGAGGAATGTGATAATTGTGGCAAGATCAGCGTATTCGCCCTGAATCGAACTCGGATATACTCGTTAATCCTCTTCGCTCATTAGCTACACCTTGATTTACTCAATACCGTCTCACAATTCACGTTCAGGAGTTTTTTTATTTTGGAGATGAGTGAACTGGTTGACCTTGTACGCTTCTTGTCTCGACTTACGATCAGGACTGGTCGTTCACATCAAGTAGACACTTTTTGAATGGTGTATAGGTTATCTGGAAATATCGCTTGTATCTCATGAGCTCGGTGTTGCTCTGTAGGCTGATTTTAACAGGACCAAAGGCTTGTCAGTGATCTATGTACTCAAAGTTTATAATATTGATGCCAGGGTCATGTAATATTCCATTATTAAAAATTTCAAGGCAAAAAAAAATGGAAGGTTTGATCTTACACATGTGGGACACAAGTAAATATGGAACCATCATACTGACAATGGCTATTTATTGTGAGTCTGTAATGAAATTTTTGCGCTTGGTGATATTGTGCAGGACGAGCAGTTGCAGGAGTTGAATCCCCTGATGGAGAAAAACATTGAAATGGAAGCCAAAATCAACTTCATTTTGAGTGATCCTAAGGTCAATATGTTTTCCTTGGCCGTCCAAATGATCAGAATCTGTCATTTTGCATTATTCAATTAAGTGTTTTAAACAACATTCACTGGTTCGTTGGATCAGGCTTATGAAGCTGAGGTAAAGCGAGTCAAGGAGGAAAAGGAAAAACAAGACAAAGAAAGAGAAGTTAAGAAGAGGCAGGAAAAAGACGAGCAACAAAAAGAGCAAAAAGAAACTGAACAGAAAGAGGAAAAGGAAAGGCGACAGAAAGAGGAAAAAGAAAGGCAGCAGAAAGGGGAAAAAGAAAGGCAACAGAAAGAGGAAAAAGAAAAACAACTAAAAAAAGAAAGGCTGAAGGAACAAGTGAAAGAAAGGAGACCACAAAAAGAAAAGCACCAGGAAGATGAAAAACAACTGAAACAGCAAAGGAAAACACAGAAAGAAGGTTTGTAACATATTTCTCAGTTGCCACATTTTCCGTGAATGGTCATGTTGGACCGCCTCGAACTTGATTTTGATTTACATGGCATTTTTTGTGTGGCTGTCAAAGGAGACCTTCAAATGATTGTGGATGATGGGAAAACTGAAGTCTCCTGTGGAGAAGGTGAAGATGGGGATGATATAGATACCTACTTCCTTAGCAACAAGGTCAGAGATAGTCATATTATGTATAGGCATCCCCAACCATATATTGTATGGCATCAGACTGATATTGTATTCTCCATTTATATATCATGGTTTTAAAGAGGTCATTGTGATGATGGAACTGTTCCAAATTCCGATTTGAAATTTGTCAATAGGCTTTAATTTCACAACTTAACGTAAGCCTTATGGTTCTTCAGCCATGGTCATACCAGACATCAAGTTCTTCATAAACTTTGAATAATGGCTGGTGAAATGATTTCCATGGGTGAAATGTACACAGAGAAAGCATGATGATTCCGAGATAGAAGTTGTCGAAGTCGACTCGGTCGCAGCAAAGAAAGGCCCATCAGTGGAGGTGTGTGAAGACGAGGGGAATAAACTGGGCAGACACAACATTCGCAAGCTTATGACTGGCAGTAAGCTCACGGAGGAAACCAAGATGGCCGCCAGACACGAGAGGGAACGTCGGGATAGAGTGAAGAAAGAACACGAAAAAGTAAGCCTTTGCATATGGCGAAGATTGTGTGTATTCTCGATGTTGAGAGGAATGATGTTTGATCTGGTCAACTATATTAATTGTTTTCCTTGAGACGAAAAGTAATCTGATTTTGAGCATGATTGAAGTTTATTTCTGAATTTAAGTCTTTATCACACGGATATGTATTTTCTGTAGGCTGTTTGGAGATATTGTCTTAGCTTGTGTCATCACATGCTAACACTTTTTGATGGTCCTAGCAATGTGAAACACCTGTCATTTGTCCTTGTGTAAACCATGTTCTGTTTCCATATCACAGCACATAGTGAAGATTGAAACGAACACCAAAACCAAGTTACCCGTGACAACACAGCTTGTTCTCGCATCCAAGCCAGACCAGACCCCATTGGTGGAAGTCAATAAGAAACTCATACGTAAACTCAAGCCACACCAAGTCGAAGGTAAGAGAGCTACATAACGGTCAGAGGTTACTTGTTTGACTAGCTGTGATGTTCAATCCCATTTTACTGTGCTGCCATCTGGGTGTAGCTCCTCAAACACACCACCCATTCATCCATTTTATCTCACACTAATTTGGTATAACCTGTGCTGTTGAAATCACCTTAATCCGAATGCTTTACCCTTAATCAATTATAGAATCACAAGGCGACGACATATGGTTATAAACGAGTATTGTGTGTGTTACCAGCTGTCCAGTTTCTGTGGGACTCTGTCGTGGAATCTGTCGACCAAGTCAAAGCTGGAGATTACGGCTCTGGTTGCATTCTGGCTCACTGCATGGGTCTCGGCAAAACCCTCTCCGTAATCTCATCACTCCTACTCCATCTGACCAAATTTATGCTGTTAATATTATCTGTTTTAAAGAATAATTGGTGTTATTTTGACAGGTTGTCACCTTGGCACATACACTGTTAACCTCCTCGGCGACCAAGCATGACTTCAGGACCTGTCTGATTGTTTGTCCGCTGAATACGGTACTTAACTGGCAGTGGGAGTGGGAGAAATGGCTGGACAAGAGAGACAGGTTGCCCGTGAGTCACATACTTTTACTCTTAATTTCTTTAATAAAATGTTGCCTCCAAGGTCAAACATAGCATGTGGTCATTGTTACAAATTCAACTTATTATTATTTCTCGATTTGACCCAAGACGTTGAATGGGGTATAACTGCCATCTTTGCATATGTCTTTTAATCCTATTTGCTTCTATTTTGAGAATGATGTGCCGAGACTGTAATGCTTATCTGGTATATTATTTTCCCTCAAGAAGGACTGTATTTCTACATTGCCTCGCTTTAGGTGTATGAGCTGGCCAGCATCAAGGGTCATCACGAACGGGCAGAGGCTCTGCGTGACTGGCATGAGAATGGTGGGGTCATGATGATGGGATATCAGCTGTTCCGACTGCTGGCTACATACCATGGCAAGAGTAAACGCATCAAACAGACGCTGGAGAAAAGTCTCATCAATCCAGGTCAGATGGCGTGCGAATACTCCATGATTGATTTTATTGATGTCTTTTTACAACCTGGGGAGATATCTTCTACTAGGCTTCTTCCATACTTTCAGTGGTTTTTGTATATATAGAGCTTGATGAAGGGTAAAAAGAGAAATCAAGAATGTGTTTTGTGTCGTAATAGGCCCTGACTTGGTGATTTGCGATGAAGGCCACATTCTGAAGAATGATGCATCTTCCATATCCAAAAATCTGAACAAGCTACTCTGCAAACGTCGCATTGTGCTCACAGGCACTCCACTCCAAAACAACCTCATCGAGTGTCAGTCACTTTGTTATAAGATGTGAAGAGTAGTTTTCTGCTGTGAAATATGCAACCGTTCAATGGGAGAAGTCAATTTTTGCTTTATTTTAGACCAGACATTTCCTTTTTGAGGCAATCTTTTTCCCGAATCTTATGGTTTTCTTATGTTTGAATCTGTAGTATACACCTGAACTGTCTTGTTTCTGTTCAGATCATTGCATGGTCAACTTTGTCAAGCCCAATTTACTGGGAACACGGCGCGAGTTTGGCAATCGATTTGTGAATCCCATAGTGAACGGACAGCATTCCGACTCAACACCTGCTGATGTGAAGATTATGAAGCGACGTGCCCATGTCCTTCATGAAATGCTGGATGGGTGTGTCCAGGTGGGTGTGGGAAAGATCAACGGAATGATATGGTTCAGTGTTTACAGTCGAGGTAATGGTTGCTGGGGAACATTATGGGTAGATGTAGCCATTAAGTGCTGTTTACTTGATGACAGTTGGTCATTCTAGGAATATCTAAACACTATAGCCATGATTCATGGAACCACATCATTGAGCTATTGATGCAAATGTGATACTTAGAAACTGTTCAATGTAAGGAATGTAGAATCAATTTTAGCATTCCTGAGAATTACCTAAGTAAATGCTCAGCTTTGTGGTACCATAGAGCATTGATATATGAACACTTCTAGACAAAAGTTCTTTTTCACAAACAATACTACAGTCAGCCTACACTGTGTTCAGAGGAGGGATTACTCGGCCCTGACAAAACTACTCCCCACTAAAAACGAGTATATCATCTCAGTGCGCCTCTCGCCCATCCAACAGACCCTCTACGAGCAATACCTCTCACGACACCAACCTACCATGGATGGCCAGGAGGAGCCGGGTCCGTGGTCTGGGGGAGTTAATCTATTCTCCGACTACCAGAACCTCATGCGTATCTGGACGCACCCGTGGCTGCTGAAGATGGAGCAGATGAGACAGGAAAAAAAGGTGAAGGTCTCTCCCACCCAAGTCGTTACTTGTTGATGAAGATTGTGATAAAGATATGTAATATGCTAGTAGTACTATATTTGGTAATGTTTGAGTATGACTCGATAGAATGCAAAAGAGAAATCAAATGGGCGAGTCAAAAAGGTAGGGAAGAACTTGGTTAACATAACTTTCATAGGTTTTATTTTATTGATTTCTTAAAATTTCCATCAAAATTATGATGTTAGAAACATGATGTATTTCCATGTTTGGTGATTAGTGTTCAATTGGCAAGTTGGCTTTGATATGGGGAATTGTATCATATGTCTAAGCATAATTCCATTTTTCTGTTTTGAGTTTGATGAGATTATTTTAGTGTTTTACAGTGATGATTCAAATCTGACCACAATTACATGAGAGCTGTTACAACTGAGATGACAAAAGACTACAAATTACAAAATTTTTAATCCTTGACTGATTCTGACCATTTTTCTTTCGTAACCACATTGTGTGTCTATCTATTGGCTTGTTATGTATTTAAGTTGGTTACACATGAGTGTGAGAATTGAACCAATGGAGGTTGAACACGTGCACTCTGTATCTATTCCAGACTTAATTTCTACTTACTTTCAAAGAATAGGGAACGGTGTTCGTCATAGATTTCACACATTTGACATCGACATTGTCTTGAGTGGCTTGTATTTGTGATAGGACAATCCAATGGACTGTTATTTATAATGAATGTTGTGTCTCATTGGCATCATGGTGTTATGAGAGTTGGTCATTGGCTATTTACAGATGACCCTTACCGAATCTGATGATGATGAGCTGGAGTCCCTCATTTACATCTCTTCGTCAGAAGAAGAAACGGAGCTGACCGGGGATGACACTGCCTCTTCCATCTCTGAACCAGATGAATCTTTAGAGAAGAAGGCAGCCTCCACGCCTGCAGTTTCCATGGCAACCGCTTCCGTAGCAGCATCTTCAGCATCTTCTGAGAATGGTAATGCTGTTACGCTAGTCGTTGGAGACCCGGATCACGCTCACGCTTCACACCTCCCTGGCCCATGTGACGCTGCAGGCTTTTGGAGACCTTGGCACCTTCAGTGTAAATCTTCGCCACCTAACAACCCCTGTTTGTGTTGGTGTTTGTGTCGCTGTTGATGTTGATGTTTGCAAACCTGTGGTCTCAGTTGCTACCTGCAGGGGCTAGCTAGCTTGCTGGTTTCCTGTTTTATTCCACTTTGGTTTATTGCATGAGCCCCATTTTAGAGTATGGTCATGTGAAGTGATCTCCTGTTTTATTCCACCTGGGGTTATTCCAAGAGCCCCATTTTAGAGTATGATCATGTGAAGTGATCTACTAATTTATTCCACCTGGGGTTATTGCACGAGCCCCATTTTAGAGCATGTTGGTGTGAAGTGATTCTGTTTCCCAGTACATTATTTACTCTGTGATCTTTCTATAAATATCTTCCACAATATTCTGCTGAAAGTGCTTGTGGATGAAGTGAAGATATATCAGGTATATAAATAATGAGCTTTTTTGTCAACATTGTTCTGCCTTAGGGAGACAATCAAGGCGATCCTCTAAAAGGAGGAAGACAAAAAGGGTGGCATCTGACAGTGACCAAGAGGGTGACGACATGGAGGTCGAAGTATCCAGAAACACTCGGTACATGAATAAAGCTGTTGACGACCGTGGTAAGCATTCCATAATGCCAACACAACAGTGTTGAGTGTAACAAACCTTCATATTTTATCTTTCAGACAAGCTAAAAGATTAACAGAGGAGTGCAGATCTAAAGATAATGATGACGAGAGCAGCAAAGCATCGGAGGATTCCCTCGCCGATGTGGCTTGCGGGAGGAAGGCCAAGGTCATTGCTGGGGAGGTCATAAGGATGTGGAAGTCCAGTTACAGAGGTCGTAAAGGTCATTGTCATTGTAATCACTTTGATTCAGGTGTATTTGGTGTCATATGTCATTTGCTGGCACTTGTGATTTTTCTGTTGGCACCCATTGTTGTCACCTGTGAGGGGTGGCTGACCCCAGTGATTGTCATTTGTCACCTATGATAATCAGTTGACACAAGTGAGTTGGAACAGACACCTGTGGTCAGCAGCCGGAAACTGTTTGTCATCTGTTATTTGTTTATTCAGGAGTAGTTTTTCCTCATTTTGCTCATGTTATCAGATATTAGTTATGCTTTCTATCAATTCCTTAAATTCCTTATGAATGTTTTCAGATGCTGGTGACCTTGAAGATGACCCCTACAAGCGTGGACTGCAGGAAGAGGAGTGGTGGCAGCAATATGTCCACGAGGAACACCAGAGCATGATCGAGGCAAGCGGCAAACTCGTTCTACTGCTGGAAATCATCAGGATGGCGCATACTCTTGGAGATAAAGTGTGAGTCACCTCTACTTACTCATGTCAACAGCATGGTTATGGTATGGGTTGTGCACCATGCCATGTTTGCAATTATTGGTATAGATATGAAGAATTGTGAGAAATTTTATATGAATATAGTCTATTGTACTTCTGAAAAGTATGACGTATAAAAACATTCTGACCCAACTTTCGTGTTTTTAACATGACAGACTTGTTTTCAGTATTGATGTTTGTTGCAGTCTTGTGTTCAGCCAGAGTCTCCTGTCTCTGAATCTCATCGAACAGTTCCTGGCTCTCCAGACGGAGGAGAATAAAGCTGCCAATCTACCCAAGGTAGTTCTCTGTATTTGCTGCTGTCCATAGCCTCAATGGCTCCATCATGGTCATGTAGGCATCTGCTGTGAATATGTCGAGATCAATACATTATCTGTTTGATTTCACACAGTGGTCATTCAGGCATGTATTATGATGATATGAGTCATTCAGGCATCTGTTTTGATGATATTCCGGTATGCAATATGCAAAAGCCATTTAGATATCTGCATATTTTACATCCAGGTCATTTAGGTATTTGCCTAGGTCAAACAGAGGTCATTCAGATATCTGCCTAGGTCTGAGGTTAATCATGTCATGGTCATATAGAGATCAGCTGTAATCACATTGAGGTCTTTTTCAGAATGTGTCATTGTCACATTGAGGTCTTTAAGGTTCGTACTATGGTCACATTGAGGTCTTTTAGGAATGTGTTACGGTCACATAGAAGACTGCATACTTTGTCATGGTATCAGTCAGTTTATAGATCAGTGGGATTGGCGCTGCTTGTTACTGTCTTAAAGGCTTCCATTGTGAAAGTCGCCAGGATGTCACGTTGCTCGTGACTTTAAACTCAACCCTTTAATTTTGTTTTGCAGGATGAAGGCGGGGTTAGATTAACGTCCTGGGTGAAGGACGAGGATTACTGTAGGATTGATGGCTCGACACTGGTACAACAAAGGAAGAGGCTCACAACCTCCTTCAACGACAGTAAAAACCACAGGTACTGTGTTCCCACCACTTCCTGCATCGAAGTAGGATTCACCACTGCTTTTCACATCAGTAACGGATGTTTTGTACTTATAGAAAATTTAACCATTTTATTCGATTGTCTCTGTTGATGACATGGTCTAATGATAGTATCAGTGAATCACCTTGTATTAGTGACCCCTTAGAGCATGTGTTATCCATCTACCAGGCTACGTCTCTTCCTCATCTCCACCAAGGCTGGTGGTCTGGGCATCAACCTGGAGTCGGCCAACAGGGTCGTCATCTTTGATGCTTCGTGGAACCCCAGTCATGATATCCAGTCCATCTTCCGTGTATACCGCTTTGGACAGGAGAAGAATGTGTTCGTTTACCGCTTTGTGGCTCAGGTAAGACTGTAACTGTTAAGTTGTGTTCTTGGTGGGTCTCAATGTCTCTATGGACAGTGAGTTTGGCTCGGACACTGGGGAGGTGGTTGTGTGTGTGGGTGGGGGGGGGGGGGGGGGTATGAAGTTATGCTGTGGTGCCTTGTGGCATTTTGTCATTCCAGGATGCAACAATACATACCTTGGTCATAGGCTGGTTAAGGATTGGGGCAGAAATGTTCTAGCTTTCTGTGAGAGGCTCAGCACACCACAGTGGATAACATCATTCTCTGGCTGTCTCTATTTGTATCTGCCCCTCTGCCATCCTCATGTGTTAAAAGTGGCTATGTCTTAAGTAAAATTGCATTTAATAGTCTGATTTATATTTAATATATTATTAATTATATATTTAATATATGATGCTCCTCCTGTGTCTAGTTGGATGACATTCAAGCTGTTGTTGTAGTGCCACTGATGCTGGCATACAACAGTTCTCAGTCTCACCATACATACCATTGATGTTGTGATGGTGTTGTTGATACCATAATACATGCTAATGAGAAACATAATTAATTGGATTATGTAGTGTGATATATTGGCAAACACTGTCCCCAGCCTGGGGTAGAGTCAGAACATAGGATCAGATCCTAAAACTCACAATGTAGAATGGCCATGTGGGTGATGGTCCTTTGAAGCATAGTGCCCATTCATCCTCTTAATCTGACTGATAGTATTCAAAGGGATCTTAATCTCACCTGACATCAGCATTACCTGTCCATACCTCACACGTAACAAGACCTGACGAGCATGTGATTTCTGTGTCAGGGTACGATGGAGGAGAAGATCTACGAGCGTCAGGTGACCAAGGAGAGTCTGTCGCAGCGCGTTGTCGATGAGAACCAACTAGGACGCCATTTTGCTGCTACCGATCTGCAGGAACTCTACCAGTTTAAGCCCGACCGACTGGACGACCCTGACAGAGAACCGCGCCCCACACCAACCGTTCCAAAAGTAAAGCCTTATCACATATCTATATTAGTAGGACGGGATGATATTGTCCAGGGAGCCGTAGTAGCTCAGTGATAACCAAAGACTCGGTCAATAGTTGATACATGAAAATGGTGGGCCGTTGATGACAGTCGCAGTTTATTGTTCACCCTTGGCCACCTCGCTCTGTAGCTTTTATATCCAAAGGGATATAAAACATCATATTTTGACTTTATGTGACTGCCCTTCTGTAATCCTGATTTTTTTCCCTATATGTAGATTTATGCTGGATGATAACCTGATAGCTTTATATTGTTATTGTGCAGGATGTGCTGCTGGCAGAACTGCTGACTCAGCAGAAAGACTGGATCGTTCAGTACCACGAGCACGACTCATTGCTGGAGAACCACCCGGAAGAAGACCTGAGCGAGGAGGAGAGGCAGGTGGCGTGGGATGAGTACGAGAGGGAGAAGCACGGCTTCTACAGCACCGCCAATACACGGGTCATGGGCAATAACGTGTACAACGAGCGCGGGGAGATCGTGGGCAGCCGACCCAACCCGTTCAATACCAGTCAAGTCCAGGTCTCCACCAGCAGTCATTACGGAGCGGCCGCTGCCAGCAGCACCTCACAGGCTCCTGTCTTGATGAAGAGTGAGTGGCAAATCTGTAATTGAATTTTATTACCCGTTAAGTGCCAAACATATTTCCAAACCTTCCATTTGTTGTGTTATGTAATATGCAGTGAGTCAGACGGGAAAGACAGCAGAGGAAACGGAAAAAACGAATAGTCAGATGTCGCAACTACCACGAGTTGTACAGGAAATCCTCAAATATGTAAGCATTGCATGCAATACCACCATCTTGATAAGAGTCTTATCCAAGAAGTGTTATCATAAACCCTTAATTCCATTCAATACCTCCATGCTGATAACAGTCTTATCATAAACTCTTCATTCTTAACGTTCTTTTTCTGGTTTAATCAAGCAGAGTGTTACACATAGTATGTGACGTTAAATAGTAGTTTATAAATCACACGCCATTTTCTTCTTGTGTTACAGAATCCTTCGATATCCCCAGAAGAACTGCAAGAGAGGTTACAAGCATTCCTTGGCATGCATGGTCGATTCATAGAGGTGAGTCAGGATTTTGTCATGGTCACTTTGAGGTCATTCAGTACTCTGTCATTGTCATTCAGAGGTCAGTCATCACACACCTACTTTAATGTCAGTCAGTGCACTAACCATGCATTCGGAGGTTAGCTCAGTCAGCTGATTGATCATCATGAGGAAGTGCAGCCATTGTCGTTGAGCTCAGTCAGTATAGTGTCATGGTGGTGGTTAAGAGTTCGGTTGTATGCATTCATGGCCATAAAAGGTTTAGTTGGTACACTGTCATGGTCATGTGAAGGTCAATTAGTGCAATATCAAGATCCCATATTGGTCAATAAGGTTTCATTGTCACATAGTCATTCACAAACGTGATGCTCATTTTCTTGGTAAAGTGGGGTGATTCGAAAATCGACCGAGATATAATGGCCTTAAGAACACTTTCCTATCATAAAATGTGATGAAACTTGGCCTTGTATGACCGTTGGATGGCGCGGTGCCAGGTTAGACAAGGGGAGAGGGACCCAAAGAGTACATTGTCTCTAGGGAAGACTAAGGCTGCTCAGCCTTTGATCATTAAAGTTACTGCTTCCAAGGTATCTTTCAGTGTTGTCTTTTGACTTCTGTTGGTTGTTTGTGTTGATTTGTTGTTTGTTTGTGTTGATTTGTTGGTTGTTTGTGTTGATTTGTTGTTTGTTTGTGTTGATTTGTTGGTTGTTTGTGTTGATTTGTTGGTTTCTTTTGTTTGTTGTTTGTTTGTGTTGATTTGTTGGTTGTTTGTGTTGATTTGTTGGTTTCTTTTTTTTGTTGTTTGTTTGTGTTGATTTGTTGTTTGTTTGTGTTGATTTGTTGGTTTCTTTTGTTTGTTTCTATTATTTATTCATGTTAAGTAATATAGTCACTCTGCTGGAGTTATCTATCGTGGTGAATCATACATAAGGATCCCTGGTCATTTGTGTAGTGAGTAATGCTATATATTCAATACTTAATGAGTTGTGGTGGTGACAGGTCAGGTAAAACTGGTGTCTGCTTCATATGTGGCTTTCTGGTTGTTTGAGCCACATTGTGTGTCAAGTTTACGATCAGGTTTGTCAGGGATGAGTTTGAGTTGCAATGTATGGATGGCGGCATACATCACAGGCCCTCTGATCAATACCATTCTCCTCCTTCACCATCAGGATGGTCTAAAATGTATAGATGAATCATACACCACATCCTGGGTCGTTTTTTGGGTTGATAACCAGTGCCATGATGTATACACTGGCATATGTGTATGGTGAGAGGAGCGAGATGTCCACTTAATACTGCCTGTAGCATGTATAAACCAGCATATGTCTACAGTGAGAGATCTGAAATTGCCACGAACATTTTATAAAGGTGCTATTAAGTAGCTCCATTCATGCTGGGCTGTTCCTGACACCCCTCGTTTGGCCGTGCTTTCAGTCATCATCGGGTATTCACTGTGTCAGCACGCCTCCAGTACAGGCTGGTAAGACCCCCGTAACCACCATCACACTGCCCCCTCTACCCACACTCCCCTCACGTCTACCGCGACCCGGCTTCGTCCCTGCCATGAAACCCAACTGATCAGCCTCCCAGAAACTTCAGTGCGTGATTAGTAAAGAAAACTGGTTCAGTTTCAACAGATTTTCATTGAAATCTGAGATCGCTGTACTTAAGGAACAAAACCTAAGCAGCGGTTGAAAACCTTATACTTTGCTCATTTCAGCATCACTTGGAATGGTGGTGGTTGTTATTATTGTTAAGATATACTGTGTTCAAGTTTTTATATTTAAAAATTTATATTTAAATAAATTCCACTTAGATGTAAAATATATATATATATATAATATATATATATATATATATATATATATATATATATATATATATATATATATATATATAAATCATCTTTATGTGTGTGGTAGTTGAATATGTTGAGTGAGGTTCCTTGTAATGTCCCATAATGCTCCCATGCCTTCTTGGTGAAGTGAACTCTGCATATGACAATCTCATAAAGTCCTGAGTCCACTATGCTAGTTGTGATTCTTAACAAAACCAGGAATTCTCAAATATATTGAACAATTTGAGGAACGGATACATTGATAAACATACATAAACTTGTACATTCTTGTACGTTGTGCCCTGGCAAGGTGTCTATATCGTAGTGTTGAGATCTTGTTGTTGATGGTACATATTGCTACACTTGTCATACCTACTCATTGTTGATGTGAATAAAGTGTTCATTGTGTATTATAAAATCGGTTGTTGCAGTTTTGATAATGGTAACAATTGTCATTGTTTTATATTCACAGTTAAGTTGTTAACAGAATTTCTGCACCATCGAAAACTCAAATCCAAAAATTTGATATAGTTACAATCTAGGGACACCCCGCCCCACCCCCCCCCCCCCCCCCCCTCCCCACGTAAGGCTCCACACCATAAGCCCATTAACCTCCCATAACGCACCGTAGCACAAGCCCATATACAAGCCCTAGCGTTTCCTGATTTGTGAACGCTCCCGTGTGCCAGCTCAGCAACTTATCACAGGGAGTCAAGTGCCCGTGTTTAAAACCACTTCCCAATTCCTATCAGAGAACACATGTATTAAAGATAACTTTAATCAATAACGATGTATATGATTGGAGTATGTAACAGTGTAGCGAGGTCAGTTTAGAAGCAAGTACAGTAGATGAATATTGTTCTCGCCCTAAAAAAACATTTGTGCATTTTAACAATATATCTCGAGGTATGATCGACATTTTTGAAATATACAGCCGTAATCAAAGCATGTGCGTGAACTATAAAACTTAACATAACGCAGCAACAACAATTCCAATATGAGTCAAGTGCGATTGGTAACTATGTGTGTACAAATTACAAATGCCCATATTTACAAAGAATTTGCCACCAGTCTATACAACTCTTAGCGCCCGTCAGAAATTCAATACAACTCCCGCTTCATTACAACCATCTGCAGCAGCATTTGTGGTTGCGTGATGTTGAGAACATAAGCCCGCGGATCTGCCGTACGCGTCAACTGTGTCAGACTGTAATATAAACCCCAGATATGCCTACAGAATCTGGCAGCCGCATCGGCGTCTTCTCCCAAGCGCATGTCGCATTCTTGATTTGGGCTGAAATGTTAAATTGATCCACAATATGATGTACACCAACCAATTAAGCCATCAAAGGTTGGGGCAATGACGGCCCCTTCTGCAATTACAAAGAATCTGCCACCAGCCTTATACAACGCTAAGCACCTGTCACGTGTGAAGTCATATATTCTGACACCAAGGTCACTTAGCCATCACAGGTTGGGGCAATGGAAGAATATTTATATCCGATGGCCCTTACTGCAATTACGCTTAGTAGGCTGTCCTAACATTTTCATCCCAGTTAAGTGAATCTAAAGGATATAATTCATACTAAGAAATATTTAGGAATATCAGTAAACTATTCGGTTTCTTGCCCCCCGAGTGAAGGCAGGTAAGCAATGGTTTATATATAGCACGTGTACCCTGTGTGGTTAGGATTACAGTACACCTACCTCCATGATGTGAACAGCATACAAGTGTATGTCTCCAACAACTGTGATTTGGGACATCTTTTCAAGTGGTAAGGTGTGGTCATATTCTGCAAACCTCTCACCGTCCATGAAGATCTGAATCAAATATAATTAGTCAGTTACCAAGGCCATCGCACCAGATCAAATCCGCTTATTGCAGAATAGGGAACTTACACAGGCTGCTCACACACTCATGTAAGGTTCACCCGATAAATGTTTCAATTTACGGATATATTTTGTAATATTGAACCTTGACAATGAATCAAATTTGATTTAAAGTACACGTAGATGTTCCACAAACCGACAAATGTAATACCCGCCGCCAGGTGTCGCTGTAGCATTAGAGGAGGAAACGGGGGTCATTGAGGGCAGCAAAAGGGTCAGGGGTGGCAAGGTACTTTTGATAATGCTAGTTGCTGTTCAGAACCCTAAATGATATAACCTAATCCATCACCCCACTTACGTTACCCAGGTAACCGATTTTACGAGCGTGCTTACTTCGAATCGGGTGGGTCGAATAATTGCTCTTATTTCGAGTTCCATTCCGGGGATGATGGGAAGATTGCCATCGAACGTAACACTCTCTTCCAGTTGGTCATTGAGGAAACCTTGACATTGGATGTGTGTGATATCACCATCAAACCTCATTCTCATGAAAAAGCCTGTATACACATCGTTGTGTCTGGCCGATAGTTGGAATTGAAATCTGACGTACACAGCGGTGACATTAAGACATGAAGCCATGGAATCTGACGTACACAGCGGTGACATTAAGACATGAAGCCATGGAATCTGACGTACACAGCGGTGACATTAAGACATGAAGCCATGGAATCTGACGTACACAGCGGTGACATTAAGACATGAAACCATGGAATCCATAATACAATTCAGCTATGCCTATCTTATGTTCTTTTTTAATCATTGTCGAGCCATGACACCACATAGTTGTTATCACACAGCCATCAGCTTTACAAAGATTCTTGTACATGAACTTGTCTCATTTCTCTTCCTATATTCTGTTGCTTTTGTCATTGAGAATGAAGTCCTACCTCTTGGCATCCTGTTTGATAAAGGTATCCAACAACAGAACCTGTCCTGCTCGAACTCCGAATTCCGGTATATAGATATGTGGCAATACCTTTGTGAAATCAACACATTGATCCAGGTAAAAAAAAAACATGAGTTTTACAACAACCGCCCGACGATTCCACAGTCACCAAATGGTCGCTTTAAAATACTTCTCAAGAATGGTCAAATAGTCCCAACAGAAAATAAGCAAAATGCATATTCACCATCTGTCGGGGGCACTGCATTTTCAAAACCTCGAAGTCTCCCTCCATGCGTATATACTTCACCCGATCCACACTGGATCTATGTGGAAAGAAAATTAGCTTCCTTTCATGGGTGAAGACCTGCAAGATGCAGCAATGTGATATATTCCACATGAAACTTGTTGTATGTGGTGGACAGACAGACATCCCCTAGCTCCTTAAATTCATCCCAGGTTCCCATTTAATATTTTATACGAAACGCTATGATAAGCTCGTGGTCAATATGGATTCATCAAATATTTCTGCAATGGCCCATGTTATGGACGCGTAATAACCTGAAATCCACCGGGCAATATGGCTATTCTGATGGCAAATTTCTTCCCAGGTGTGAAGGGGAAAGTCTTGTCCTCCATTTGTTGAGCGCGGTAGGTAACCGGAAGCCCCCATGATTCGTACAGGTGAGAGTTGCATACTATAGATGAACCATCCGTGCTGGTAATGTCGTCGGTGAAGTTGAAACCAAACATGAACAAAATATCGGCACCTGGTAGACCGACACTGTTGCTTTGCAGATTGATGGAAAACCTGTGAGAAATATGACACATGAAATATGATATTATCGTTGTGGGTCAGGTTTCCTTGGTGCATAGCAAGATGGTGGGTATGTTTGACGGTGTCAAAGAGTTTATAACGTAGCTATAAACTCTTTGGTTTACTTACGAACGCGGGTTATAGTCGCACTGGCCTTCGATCATGATTGACCTCCCGATTTTCAAGTCAGATAGGACTTTTATTACCGGTATTCTCTGTAAAAATAACGAGGTACTTCCGTAGTATAATTTAAAATCATTCAATTCAAACCTTGTACATTAACGATCAGTCAGAGAACGATCTTATATTTCGACATCACACAAAACAAGATTTTAAAAACGTTAACATGGGAGAGATTGTTACTTACTGGTGCCCAGGAGTCTAATGTTTGTGTTTGAGTTGTAAACCTGCGATTACGGACATCAACTGCATCAGCGAAGGCCGCTTCACCGTCGTGCAGCTCGCAGTTAACATACTCGGGCTCGGCAGAAGTGATATTTTCCGTGTCAGACTTAATTATATAGAATAAGTCTCGTTCGGGGTCTGGTTGACTTTCAACAAGCACGGAGAGCTCAGTGTAATGTTCATATAGGTCACCTTCAGCTGGGTTGTCTTTCATCTCCGGTCTATCTTCAGCAGATGGGTCGTAGTTCGTCTCTGGTTCAGAACCCCCGTTTTCCCTGTCGTGATATAGCTTGGGTTCAGTATCCTCAATTGAGTCGTCATTCGACTTTGGTTCAGTGTCCTCCATTGGTTCGTCATTAAGCTTTGATTCGGTGTCGCTCGTTGAATTATTATTCTCAGGTAGGTTGTTGGTTGGTTTTTGTTCTGCATCTGCAGTCGGTACAAGGTTTTGTTTTTGTTCCGTTCCCGTATCAGCGCCTCCTCCATGTGACATTTCATTCGTAACAGCGGACATGTTAAGAGTTTGAGAGAAATTTCTCTCAGAATTTCTATAAATCTTATAAAAATCTAATATCTGGTCGGTATCCGAGTCGCTGCTCACGTAACTTAACAGAGATTCCGTTTCCTCCAGATCGAAGTATTCCTCCCCAGAACTGCTGCTTTCTCTGCTTCGGATCTGATGAACAATTCCCTTTCTTCTACTCTTCCTTACGAATCCTTGATTTTCTGCGTTGCTCCTTGCGTTTCGTCGCGATATCTCATCAAATTTCTTTCCTAATTCATCATCTGATTCCATTTGGTTACACGACACAATGGCTCGCCCAATGAACCCATCATGCCCACAACGGCCAGGAGAATTTGCTCAAAACAAGAGGTGGTCTTTTGCACCATGGGTGTACGTCAATCACAGGTATTCCTGGTCTTCAGCGATTCTAACGAAGCATGCATTGTGACCCACTTACCTGTTAAAACCCGCATCGCTAACTCATTAACAGCAGCAACCCGCGTTACCCCTCGACGTCTCTCGTGGTATGAAGCGAATTCGCGTTGCCTAACATATATACCAATAGTTGGTCTATACTTCAGCTGGTAGGACTTTCAGATGTGGTAGCATCGTCACCCATCGCGATTTATTACTAGTATTTTAGTAAGTCCGTGTGATTCAACCGTGATATATAGTTTGAGAAGTGTACTCTTAGATCCCAGCGCACCTGCGCATGACATATCATATGAGAACAGCATGTAGTGTCATTTTACGTCGCCAAATTCACCCCTATGATGACAACCAGCAGGTGTTCTACCTTGAACACCTGGCGCTCGTCTATAAACAGGTACCATATTGCCAAGTCGACTCCAACCCACGAGTGTGACTGCGACAAACACATTGGAAGCGTTTCAGCAGTTAGAATGATTCTATTTCTTCCTAACCCACATGCTTCGTCAGTTAAACCTAGTGCACGATTTTAGCAAACTGTTTTCTTCATGATGACTGAGATACAGAGGGTCTAAGTTTGTAATGAAGTATGTACATAGGAATGCACATATCTTACCTGCTAGACTGAAATTGCAATAAATGTTGAAACAAATTCCATGCTACATTCTCTTAGATATACATGTATAATCAGTTTACATGCACAAATCATCACAACTCGGTGTCTAAATTGAGCGATCAGATATTTGAAATAATTTGGTAGCAATCTGATTCGATGCTGCGTCATGATCTATCCATGGTATAGGTATCAAATGCAACGACTTTTTACAATTAAATATATGATCCTGAATGTTTGTAAATAAATACAACACAAGGACGAATAACGAGAAGGATGAAGTGATTGTAAGTATTGTCTAAGTGTGTAAGTGATTGTAAGTATTGTCTTAGTGTGTAAGTGATTGTAAGTATTGTCTTAGTGTGTAAGTGATTGTAAGTATTGTCTTAGTGTGCAAGTGATTCAAATGAAAATGCACCCGCTCTCGGGGACAACATTGACAGCCTCTTCCTTAAAAACCATTCACTGTGCTGGAGTGGCCAGCGACTCTGCTGTCAGTTTATCACTGTGTGGGCGGAGCCGAGCTATGTAAATGTTGCCTCTCTGGTGCCTGTATCGCTCTCATTATGGCAGTTGTGTGTAAAGCCCATTAGGGATGTGTACCCTGATGATGTTTTTCGGTGTGTGTATACGTTTGAAACTACACCAATACTATGCTCAATTTATCTCACGGTCTCTCATTCACTGTCATCCACGCCCCTTCAACCCTCATACTATATCGCCCTCATTATGGCAGTTGTGTGTAAAGCCTATATAGGCCTTTGTACCCTCATGATGTTTTCGGAATGTGCAGCTTCATTTAATTGTTGTATACGTTTGATAGTACAGTAATAATATGCTCATCTTATCACCGTTAAGTCGATAACTAACTGGCACATAACATACATGCCCATATATGGTACGACGAGCTACGGACAAAAGGTAAAAAAGGTACAAAGCCAGCGATCAGAGACTTACCCTAATGAATGAATATCTACCTTAAAGTGCAAGTAACGTCTATTCTTGAATCCCTAATCAAAGTATTAATAGGTGTATTTCAGCCTGTGAAAGACGTTGGCGACAAAATTTCGTTCATATATGTCATTTTGTGGTGTTTTTTTCAATATTTCACTCCATTTTTCGGACCGTTTTGGCATATGCTCAAAAAACGTTTGTGACGTCAACATAAAGGAAAGCGATTACGCGAGACCTTAGAATTAATGCTGGGATCAATTATGATTTAATTGGCCAACCATACGCTGCGTCCATCACCCAAATGGAGCCTGCCGATTCATCTAAATATACGTCGAAGCGACCCCTCTTAAAACTGTAGTTCACCGGACGGGCGGTAGGTCACTCTCCATGGTACACGTGATTGACGCTGCGCTAACAACGCACTGCGATAACGTAACACGTATCCTCGCCTGCGCAGAAGCCGATGCGCAATGAGATCGGCGATAGGTGAGCGGCTCGGGGGTCACGCTACCATTGTAATGAGAGGGTTTTTACCCCCTGACTTTGATCAGTTGATGTGACTTGCAATCTTTAACCTTCTCGGATCGACAACCTCTCATACTTCGTTTAGATTGGTTTCAAGGTTGGGGCAACACCGGGGGACAACAGCAACAACTACAGACATCCAAGGAAGTCCTGTGTTGGTAAACCAGATGGTTATCAACACCAGCATTCAAGTAAGTCACATTCCCAGGGGCGTACTTCTCGATTTGAGGTGAGAGACGGCGCCACAACAAATGCGTGTCATTGTAAACAAAGCACGAGCCTGGTTGTCCTAGGGATTCCCAGTGAGTGTGGTGCACATCTCATACATTGTAAGGAATATTCAGTTATCAGCTTGCATTTCATCGAACTTACCTCATCTTACGCGGGTATCCGTCATAGTGGGCTACAAAGTGTGACGTCACATTGTTGATATGCGGTCCAAATTGACTCCTTAACACATTTTCGCCGTAGAATTCTAGTTATGTTTAGGAGGCAATATCTCGTTGACAAAATATCAAATATCATGGTTGTTTAAGAAATCATCGGTGCTATAACATATTTATGATTCACCAGCTAAAAATAATCTTAAGGACCAAATGCTGGGCGTTAAAAGTCATTATTTTGTATAGCAATGCTGAAGACCCCCTGTTGTTGGAGCCAGTCGGGCTATTAACAGTCGCATTCTTGGATTGGTGTCAAAACAATCACATGCTCGTTTGATCGGTAACGGTTTGGAGGTGGCTCTTGCAAAACAATTGTATATATATATATATATATATATATATATATATATATATATATATATATATATATATATATATATATATATATATATATATATATATATATACTCAAACAACTAAATGCTGTGTTTTCGATGCTGTCGTCATTCGTTGATTGGAGGATGCCTTAATTCATCGTTATTTCATTATACTGCTAGTATTATGCTTTATGATATCCAGCGTAACGTGAGCGGATATCTGCCTCAGGTAGGATATCTTGATTCGTGATGAGCATTAACATACCAGGAGCTAGCGAAGAAGCTGACAGCGGTAACGATGACGACGTACGTATCGTACCCCTACCGCCCACTTCACCACGTCAGCCTCGCTGCCCTGTCGTCGTCGAACCAGTCATCATCTTATCGACCTTCTTTACCTTAATTTCTATGCTGCTATCCCAACTCTACGTTCTCAAGAAGTTTACAGAGGAACTGAACCCGGTGAATATATCTCTGTCTAACAACGGCAGTGATGAAGTCAGTCCCTGTACAGCCAACCATTCCGATCCTGGCTATATTCTTCAGGAAGCCGCACAGGCTAAGGCCTCTCTGTTCAACGTCATTTCGTCAGTGACATCTGGAGTGCCAGCATTGTTCGTTGCGTTATTTCTGGGAGCATACAGCGACAAAGTTGGCCGTAAATACGCCATTCTTCCTCCATTGGTGGGGGCATTGATACGATCGTTGGGGTACGTGATCGTCATGGCTCTTGATGCACCGCTTTGGTATTTGTTAATCTCAAATTTCATGGAAGGTTGTACTGGCTCGTTGCTGGTTATACTGAACGGTTGTTTCTCTTACATTGCCGACACCACGACCCAAGAACGACGCATGTTCCGTATAACTTTACTAGAACTGTGTATTTATACCGCCGCCATCTTTGGTCCTATTGGTGCTACTCAATGGCTGTCTGAAACCGGATATCTCATCCCGTTTCTTATTATCGCTCTAGGCTATGTAGTCACTGTTCTATATGTGATATTCTTGGTGCCAGAAACTGTTATTAAAGACCCAACAGCGCGACTGTTTTCGACCAGCCATCTGAAATCGTCCATCCTATTGTTCCGAAGTGATGACGGTAGTAAGCGTCAGTGGAAGTTGTTGCTGCTGCTGACGGTCTTCTTCCTCTGCGCTGTACCCGCTCTCGGCGGCAACATTGACACTCTCTTCCTTAAAAACCAGCCTCTGTGCTGGAGTGACCAACTACTTGGACGATTCTCTGCTGTCAGTATATCACTAGCTGTTGTTGGCGGAGTGGTGTTAGCCAAGCTATGTAAATGTTGCCTCTCAGACGCCCATATTGCCCTCATTATAGGTTTTATGGCAGTCGTGTCTAGAGTGTACAAGGCCTTTGTGCGAACTACCCTCATGATGTTTTTCGGTAAGTGCAGCTTCATTTAAACATCATGTGTATTGTTGTGTTGGATATCGTCTCTGCTTTGACATTGAATCCAACCTGAATGTCAAATCACTGGCTTTATTCCGAGAAAACTTTTAGTCCAGTATACTGATAAATCACTTGGTAATAGATGGCTTTCTCTTGCATGAATCGCTGATTTTAGGATTATGCTGGTTAGAGATTACCCATGTAGTGTAGTAACTGGAATTACCTATGTGTGTTGCACCTGTGATTACCATTCTGTGCAGTACCTGTGCTGGAGCTCGGCAGCGTGATCTTCATACCAACAATTCGCACTCTTATGTCCAAGTTGGTGGAGAGCAATGAACAGGGTGGGTGTTACTTACTCAATGGTACCGCCTTCCACCCTCATGTTGAATTGACATTTCTTGATGGTGCATAATTAGATTAAATAATGAACGTGTAAGTTGTTTTTAAAAGGATTATCTGAGCTGTCGTTATAGAAACATGACATCCCTTATGTTGGCTACAGGTAAAGTTTTCGGTGTCATCGCCTTCGTGGAGACCCTGTGTGGTATTTTTGGCGCGGTTATGTTCAATGCTATATACTCAGCCACTCTCAGCTGGTGGACTGGTTTTGTGTATTTATCCATGGCGCTCTTTTACCTCGCTGCATCAATATCCCTCGCGTAAGACAATTTACAAATCTGTATCTTGATGTGCGAAGCTAGTTCTTGTGTTTCGTATGAGTAGATTCTTTTAAAAAGCACCTTATAAATCGGACCAGTGAGAGAAAACATCAATTCTCTAGGAATGTGAGTATTTATTGGGATGAAGTTGATCAGGAGACATGT
The DNA here is from genome assembly GCA_034190875.2 of Urechis unicinctus. Lineage (NCBI taxonomy): Eukaryota > Metazoa > Annelida > Polychaeta > Xenopneusta > Urechidae > Urechis > Urechis unicinctus. Next base: position 27,674,703 of record CM067346.1, read on the forward strand.
GTTGTGCTGAAAAATCCAAAACATCCAGGAAGTTTAGGGCATAAATATAACTGATAGCCTTCTTCTTTTTTATACTAAAGACTTTTTTCTTTTCTATTTCAGTATTTACGTGGTGAAGTCAAAACGCGAAGATAAATCAGGAAGCAAGTACAAACAGCTTGACGCCAGCGAGCAAGCTTCCTCTCTGACCACCGGAAGCGATTAATTGACATCTTCATTGCATATGTTACATTAGCATAATTGATAATGCTTATGTTGTATATCACAACAATGTCGACAAGAGATGAGAATGGTGTCTACCAATCCAATCAGGACATTTATCCAACCATTTGTGTTACTCGGCTGGGTGTTTACTTTCAAGAAAGTGTGAATGTTTCGATGTAATTGATCTCACATGATTTGGTGCATCAATGTCCAGTTTATCGATCGGTGCGCCAGTATCTGTATCGAGGGTCTACACCTATTCAATTAAAGATTTATATTGTGCGATGAGTTTGTGTGTGAGTCACGGGACATAATTCTGAAATGATTATGTAAAAGCCATTGTTGTCATACCCTACAGGAGTGGATCAATTAATAGTCCTTTGTTCCGATGTCATGAGTTGACAGAGCTGCTGGGCGTTGACTGAGGACAAAGTTTACGGATAGGCAGTCACTTGACGGTCCAGCCATGAACCGGTCGATGGTTCATGACGTGCGTGGGCGCTGTATGGCCGGTCAAAATCAATGCTCTTCCTGCTTGGCATACCGATCTGTCATTCTTTCGGTTTTATGAGAGGGTGCTCATTATCTGCTGAGGAAGAAGACCAGATATCCAGGCCCTCCTGACCCTCAACCCTTTGAAAATAATGATAAGTCCGACTGATAGTTGGTTCTAAATATTACTCAACAGTACCTTATTTTCACTCAGCATGGGGAGTTCTACATCACAGTTATATGCTTGAGGTGATCATGTGACCTCTGTCTTGCCCTGATCATTGATCATGTGACCTCTGTTTTGCCCTTATCTTTACTAGTTCCTTTTCGTGTTTCGAGTTTCACAGTATAGACTTCCATTGAGTACCACACACTGCATATTTCCATCGGTATTTGAAATGAAATTAGCTTTTCAGCGAAGAAAACCATGATATAAACTCCATGATGTCATAAGACCATTGAGAATTTTGAAATTATTCCATCCCTTCAATAATCTCACAATGGTTTGTTCAAAAATTAAAATATTAAAATCAGGTTCAAAAGGTTGTTATGACATGTCCGCTACGCTTTGTCACTGCTTCGCCTACCTACCACGATGATAAATCGGTGTGCTAGCTGGGATATTGTCGCAACAACCCTGAAAACATGGTAAGAATATCGTGATATTTTCTTCATATTATAAACGATTTCATGATTGGACATTATTCAGATTGTCCCATCTCTCTCCGTAAAAATATAGCAGAACAGCTTAGCGCCTACCGCACTTGCATTTGTGATTTTCGATTAGAATTAACTTCAATTCTGTCCTTTGCGTATGTTTTTTTAACGCCATAGAATGGTTCACTTGCCCCTTGATGCATCTGCACCCTTCTAGACGGACGATCACGGCGCTGGCTTCAACGTAGTGGGGCCATTCAACAATAACCTTATGCTTCTTTGGCCGTTTCTAAGCACCCCCTATTCCCCACCCCGTAACGCTCCGTTATACTATGACTAGCTCAAAGACACCACGGCTAATCAAAGTACCACGCCGATCAGTTTAGTACTCATCTGAACGGATGATCATGAGCCTGGATTTAACATAGGGGGGCATTCAATTATTCAGTGAAGCATTGAAGGCCTATGCCCCCTCCCCCATTGCGCTCCATTGCTGTAGCCCCCATCTTGACCCCGCATCCATTCACACGCACCGTTTGGTACTAATTTAATTTTCCCCGAGTCTTGGAGAAGAAGAGTGATAAAGGCAGTTGTGGCTAGATGGCATTGCTAATATTCTCTCTTCTTGACAATATGACAACTTATACAGCATAAAATCATTTGATACTTAAGCTGGCTATGATATAACTCTAATAAATGTCGCCAGGTGGCCCGATGATCTACAAATAACCAATAGATAAATTAGTTATTAAAGAAGTAATAATGTAAGTACATTCAATATAGTACCAGAAATTGTATTCATCATTCTGAACTTCATTGACAATAAGCCCATAGGTAATGGACAATAAGTTGTCACCTCAAAGCGAGTCGACTTTAAGGCAGGTCTCGGTTGGCTTATCATAACAGCTAACCATTAATAACAATTTGCAGCGCCTGTGTTAGCTCCATTTACGAAAGATATCAGTTGCCTGGTTTGTATTGAAATAGGTCTGTTCGTGTGTCATTTTTAGATGCTATAACGTCATGACGTTTTATTTATGCGAACACGTCTCTGGCACCCGGTTCACGAAAACGAAAATACACTGGCCGAAAATGTAAAAAGTGCCCTCCCCGCCTAGAACTTCCGCCGGTCGTCTATTTTAGGCGTTGACTAAGGCTAGCTTACTAACAGGCGCTATGATTTGTTGTAGCCTAAGCTAACAGTCTGATAGCTGTTAGGAGACTTTTCGGGGCAACTTTTCAAGATGAATCGTCGAAGAGACCAGCTTATTATCACCTGATGTTGGAAGAGGGCACTTACGATCGCCTCTTGTAGGTTATATTCGCAGCGCGGTTGTCTTTCGATCCGTTATAACAAACCCTGGCGAAGTCATTGTTGTGTCGGCTGAGCAAATAGCGACCCACTGGATACAGTAAGCTCGACTTTTCGCGTTTAGTTTCCTGGTTAACAACTGAATGGTCTATGTATTGTGGGTTATATTACCGAAGGTGGGGAAGTTTCGACTGACCCTCCTCTGATATAAAGATAAGCATCGGAGCGCTCGAGCACGAGTGCTGGCATTTGTAAAGGAGACGGATTCTGTGTTTGTATGAGAGAAAATCGTGATGGCTACAAGTGAGGATCAACCCTCGTTGGACTTCAGTGAATTGCCCGATGTTGTTTGGGTGAATATCTTGCTAAATCTACCTCTATCAGACCGAGCGAACATGGCACGAACATGTCATAGAATGAATGACTGCTTCAACCATCCCTCCCTTTGGTACAAAATAACCATGCATCTTTTAGGAGCAGAAAGTCTCCCTCCCAGCACAGCCCCTATAGAACTTCTAGTTCCTGGACAATACTACGAGATGACCGATCGCTTTGGCAGATTTTTTCAAGACGTAACGTTGATATTCCACGGTTATTTGGCGAAAATTTCCGAGGAATGGGAACGGGTGATCACGGCACTTACGACGTCTTGTAGATTGAAGGCGCTGACACTGGAGGTGGGATGTGCTATAAGCAAGAGTGACCTCTCTTCCCGTCGGGTACGACACATTGATCTGAAGTCTTTAGTTGACCTCATTAGAGGCTGCACTTGGTTAAAAAGCTTCACTCTTCGTTCTTGGCCACTGTACCCAGGAATATCCTGCACAAGCGCTCTTTCAGTTTTGAAGGAAAACCAACATATCCGGAATCTCGAAAAGTTAAGTTTATATTGGCTAGATGCCCAAACTGCCACGTGGGCTTCCCATAAAACAGTGTTGCCAGGACAACAGGAGATGCTGGCTACTGTAACACACTTCACCTACCTCACATCTCTCGCTCTCCGTTCACCGATGTTGAGTAGAGAACTCATCGAAGAACTGGCGAGACCGGGTAGAGCTGAACTCCAGCGATTTGGCATTTTGCTAATTTATTCACGCCATGATCCAGCTTGCCAATTGCCCAATATACCAGCTTCTGCTTGGACGAACCTGAGTGCAATCAACCCCGACTTGAAAGTAGACATAACTGTTGTTACGCGAATTCCAAACTTCGATCTCTCCCAATTTTTAGTTACAGAAATTCCCGTGACTTCCATCAACTTCATGAAATACTCGAGATGTAACCCAGAATGCCTGCTTTCTCTAACTGATAAGTACCACAGATGTCTGCGTAAATTTGTATGTTTTGCAGACACTGACGAGTTGGACACAGAACTACAGCGGTTGGTTGAGACATGCACTCATATGGATTATTTCGTCTACTCAGGTTCCTTGTTCTGTGATACAGTACTCCAATTGGCCAGGCTACGCAGTACGGCGTGGTATTGCTTTCACGTCAACCCAGCTAACATCATAATGCACTCCCGACCAGACTACGACGAAGATGAAATCGTGAAACAGTCGGATGACGGTAGTTTCTACCTTACTAACGTAGCGAGACAGCTAGACGAAAACATGGAAGATGAAGAAAGGGATGGGAAACTCAAGGCTTTGTTCACGGAATTATCGCAGATCGTTGGTAAGCAATACTTGACGCTTGAACCTGCACAGGAGAAATCCTCCACTAAATTGGTCTCATCTAAAGTCTTTCAAACTATGATTGACAGAACAGATCTCTAATGCATTATGTGCTACTGATATGTATTGCAAAGACATTGGACTATTTCTGCCAAATTGAATATTACAGGTCGATGTTATCATAACGTACTTATTTAGTCCAGGTGACTGTTTTTATAAAATACTATTGGGAGTTCTTGTGATAAACAATATTACAGTTTTGTAACTTACAAAATATTTTGAAATCATCAAAGCTAAAATGCCTGATTAGACAATGAATGTACTTAGTAAGAGTGTGTGGTTATTCATCATTTTTCATAATGAATATGGTGGTCTATATTTCGACTAGTTATAGTTATATTATATGTTCCATATGCATCATGAATACCTGTGTGAATAATTTATACCTACCTATACATTCTGTTTGATATTTGGGTAATGGAAACTTGTGGTTTGCATTTTTTGACAAAAATTCTAGAATTTAATTAACAATGCATTATTTACAATAACATGTATTTAGAAAAAATTTGCAATAAAATACAACTTCCAGAATATGTAAACATTTTAAAAATCGAAGCGTTACACACAAGATTGGTAGTCAAACTTGTGGTATTTTTTATAAATTTTGATGTACTCTCAACCCATGAAATTTTACGATGCAACAAATCATGTCGCTGAAAACCTTGGACGAGATTTTTGTTGCCATGGAACGTTTATTTATTGTTTTATAGGTTATTTAATTTCCGGGGTTAATTTTCGACCTTAGGCGCTTGGGAAAACTTTTGAATTTTTTACAACGCAATATATTTACCAAAAATTTGGCAATTGAATTAAGATACCAAATATAATCTTTTAAAGATCGAACAATTATCCCCGGAGTTACTGGGGATTTTAGATTTTCACATTTCGATGACCTTGACCATAGTATGAGATCAAGGTCAAAACAAATCCTATCGGTTCTGTGCTTGATAGATGATTTAAAAAGAAAAAAATTAAGAGGCCAATGGGTTCCTTGGCTAACTCATATTTCTTTGATCATCATCATTATCATCATACTAATCACCCAGGTTACCTTCACAATTGTCCTTATCACACTTGTCGTCATTATCATCTATCATCATTGTCTTCTTAATAACCATGTTCATCATCAACATCATTATGATTATCATTGTAAACAACATCTACGTCATAATCATTGTCTTCATTGTGCTATCATCATTGTCATGATCATGATCGTAATCACCATCATCCTAGCCATCATTATCACAATCATGATTTTTGTAACCATGACAATGATCACTATCATGATAAACATTATCATCATTGTCTTCTTAATCTCCATTTTCAAAATCAACGAGGTGGTAATGCCGAACACATTAAAGATAAAAATTATCATACTAAATTACTCAAAACTTAGGTTGAAAGAATGGTTTTATCCTTCGATATCACCTACTGTTCTTCTTGTCCTTTACAACAAACGTTACCTTAAAATACATAAGACGCTGTGGCACGGTAGTAGCACATTTGCCTGACATGAGAGAGGCTTGTGTTCAAATCCCACCCAGATGTTTTCAATGCATTCCCCGTTTTCCTGCAACCACTTTCCTTGGAGCTTAGTTATGAGAAAACTACAATGAATTTACCACTACATACAAGGTAGTTATTTGTTCAGATGAAAACTTTGCTAGGAAACGACCTTGAACGATGGTGATACGGCACATTAACTTCCGATTTCACTACCACACGAACATTAATGGTTCCGAACCGGAAGTGATGCTATCAATATACATACAATAGCGGAATTCGATTTGTGCCGTCTATGAGAACAACTGACCCAATTTTTATGACTATTTAACCGATATTTACAACTTTAACATAGATCGAAATTTCAATGAGATTGTCACTTGGAAATGTTCTTTTCGACTCATAGCGCTTGGAAAACGACGAACATTTCGTCTGTGAGATAATCATTTCAATAAATAATACTACATAATAAAATGATAAGTCTGCACAGGGCACCCCATCATCCGACAAGGAAACTTGTTGATTCGGTGGAGGTACGTCTGGGTGACCAATCAAATATCATTCAATCGGGAAACATGAGCATGTCTTTCAATCAACTTCTTATATTCCATCTCAAAGATGACCACACTAATGACAAAAGCAATATCATCCAGATTAATCTTTTAGAATTTAATAGGGGTAGACTAGGGCTAAAAAAGGAGTAGGCTTAGGGTTGACACCGATATATGCGACTGTAGGGAATAAATCGCCACACAAATTAATAAAAAGATGTCAATAGTAATTGGCTTTTGTTTTTTGTATTGGCTCGACCAAAAAGTTGGCAAATGTTATAAGTACAATGGTATTTTGTGTGTATAGCGTCGCCGATCGATCTTTTAGCGTTGAGCTACGCGATTTTGTTTACAATTTGGCTTCCACGAAACCAGGTGGCGCGCTGGTTGCGAGCTTGACAACGGAAACGTCCGGGTCGGGTATCTTATTATAACAAGATCTTTGATATTAGCGTGGCGTCCCGTATGTGATGGCGTGCAGGTGAGGCCAGTAGAGAGCTGCGGAAACCTTTGTGCAGCGCTATATGTATGACACCCGCTGTACTTCAAATTTACTTTGTGAGAAAACTAAAGATAAATTACAATCAATTGTATTTAGTTCAGCATTGAATGGGCATCAGTTGAGTGAAAATCAATCACTGATACGACCATTTGCAACAGTTGTTTCAACTGAAAGGTTTAATAAACTGGGAAGTATATACCGGGTGATCTATTAATCGAAGCATCATCGAGATGTATTAATCGAGGCATGATAGAGCTGAGGGACTGATTGAAGAAAGAAGCTTATTCAGCATAAAAGTTGATTGGATTAACAGAGAGAGAGATAGAGCTAGAGAACACAAAGTGAATGTATATAGTATGCGCTCAGATTGGTGTCATTTCCTTAATCAAGGGCCGTGACGAACAGGAGTTGAATAGAAGGCGAGACCCTCTACTGACATCCACGACGTACGTAACATGAATGAGGGCGGGGCTCCGACATAATCACGATCTCTTCTTTTGTTTGGCATGATGTATTCTTGGGCACGTGTGCAAAATATCGAACGTCAAGGTAGATAACGTGTTGTTCTTGTTGCGTAATTTATTCAGCTATTCACGATAGACTCTGATGCACATTCGCTCGAGTGTTTAATATGATCGTTTAGTGAAGTGCTTCATTTCAAACCACTGCTGCCTGTACTTTCGCATACGGGTTCCATGAAATGTTTTCCAATTGCACTGACGTTCACGAAATCGCCAAAACGAGCTATTCCCCACTTGCTCCGACAGCCACATCACCATTGCGATGTGGTCGACTGATTTGTTGGAAGCTAAAGTTCAGATAGCGGAATGTCTAAGCGAGCCACGTCCTGTTTCGAAGTTCATCCCAATGATTAACTGGCAATCGCCCTGTTGCTAAGTTAATCACAATGACTTAATTGACCCTCACTCATACCTAACTACCCACTTAATTACTCATCATCTCACTCATTATCTCGCTCACTCCCTCAAACTTTAGTACCCACTCATCATTCACCAATTTGCTCCCTCATCCATACTTAACTATCCACTTAACAATTCACTAACTCCCTTATCAAGCTGCTCGCTCACTCACTCATTCACACGTAACTACTCACTCACTCACACATAACTACCCACTAACCAGTCACTCACTCACTCATAGTTAGCTTCTTACTCACTCACTCACTCGCTCACTCAATCACTCACGCACTCACTAACTCATTCATTAACTCGCTCACTCCCTCACACTTTAGTACCCACTCATCACTCACCAATTTGCTCCCTCGTCCATACTTAACTATCCACTTAACAACTCACTAACTCCCTTATCAAGTCGCTCGCTCACTTACTCACACTAACTACTTACTCACTCACACATAACTACCCACTCACCAGTCACTCCTTCACTCGCCCACTCATAATTAACTTCTTACTCACTCACTCACTCGCTCACTCACTCGCTCACTCACTCACTCACTCACACTTAACAACCCACTCATCCGCTCACTCACTCAATCATTTGCACTTAGTCACCCGCTTACTCCCTAATTGATGTTGTCATTTGGAGGTTGATTACTTATTTCTTAACCCATTCATGCACTCAGTCGCTCTTTCGTGCTGTCATCAATGGAATCATTTTACCCAATCTTGACACAGAGTCCTGTTTCCCCTTTCTTCAGGTAATCTGCGTCCCGGCTTTGACGCTAAAATTATGCGTTTGATTAATTCGATTGAAGCTTGCTTTACAAGAACACACTCAGAGATCAAACAGAAGCTGTAGATATTGATGAGTATGAATGTAGATACATGAGTCACCTCTTGCGTGTGAGATTATCGGAAAAGAAAGAGGTACCATAGGTGTCTGATGGAAAGTTGCTAACCAGGCAAACGTGATTGAAACACACCATGTGTAGCTTCTGAGATGGCCTATTACGGCCAACGACCACGAAATGTTGATTTTCTTTGAATCGTGATCTTGTAACCTCTTGGGGAACTGCAGGAATTGTCGTCGGTTTTTTAAGCAACATGTTTTCAATGAAGAATCCAGACGCAAGGCACGCCAGTCAACTTGCCAAAACTTACATATCTTTTGTGAAACCGACGAACGCACCAGACAGTAACGAATAGATCTGTAAAACTGTACAGCAAGAGGCCGATAGGTATATGGGGGAACTCGGCGAACTTTGATGACATTTTATTGATCATAATCATTATCACCACCATTATAATCATCAGGGTTATCTTCAGAATTATCTTCACCAAAATCGTCATTGACATCGTTATTATATATATATATATATATATATATATATATATATATATATATATATATATATATATATATATATATATATATATATATATATATATATATATATATATATATATATATATATATATATATATATATATAACGTTTACAATTCATATTCAGATACATTAATCTGCAATTGCTTTAACCATCGAATCAATATCCCAGGGAGATATTGGTGATTTGGAAGAAAAAAATCGATGACCTTGACCTTAGTTTTGCATTCAAGATCAAAACAAAATCTCTGGGTTTTGCGCATCAATTACACCTTCCATTAAAAATAAAATCGGAAATATCCTACAAATGGCGACATGGACCGTGAAACAAAAAACATTAACAATGATACATTTTGAAGCTGACCAAAGTTATGCAAAGTTACCGATGCAGAGCTTCTCGGTGTGGAGGCTGCTGTTAACAAACCATTGAAGACCCAGCAGAAGTGACACCCGTTGTACTTCAAGCTTACTTTGTGTGAAAACTATCGGTAATTTACAACACAAAGGAATTTGTTATATATTCAGAATTGAACGAGCTTCTTTCGTGTCAAAATAAATTTATGATATAATCATTAACGACGGACAAACAACACGTTTACTACAAGTTATCATTGATTTTTAATTTTTGGCAATTACAATTTAACAAATTTTCGTCAGCATCGAAACGTATATTGATAATTTTATAAGCGATCAAATTCATTAAAGAAATCATACTGTCCAGGGCCATGATAGGTTGACAATTTTTTGGCCGCTTCAAGGATGAACCTTGTCTATTAATCAAATGTTACTGCGGCGTACCATACATGACCGCGTGCCGTGAGGCGAGCGGAGAACAGCAGCATAATATGTACTAGAAATTGTGATAATTATTCATCATTCTGACATTCGTTGACAATTAGCTCATAGGTAATGGACAAAAAGTTGTCACCACAAAGTCGACTTTAAAGCATATTTCGGTTTGCTTACCATAACAGCTAACCATCAGTCACCATTTGCAGCATCTGTGTTAGGTCCATTTATGAAAGATATCAGTTGCCTGGTTTGTATTGAAATAGGTCTGTTCGTGTGTCATTTTTAGATGCTAACGTCATGACGTTTTATTGATGCGAACACTTCTCTGGCATCGGGTTCACAAAAACGAAAATACACTGGCCGAAAGTGCATAAAGTGCCCTCCTCGCCTAGAACTTCCACCGGTCGTCTATTTCAGACGGGCGTTGACTAAGGCATACTAACACAACTTCTCAAGATGAATCGTTGAAGAGACCAGCTTATTATCACCTGATGTTGGAAGAGGGTACGTACGATCGCCTCATGTAGTTTATATTCGCAGCGCGGTTGTCTTTCGATCCTTGGCGAAGTCATTGTTGTGTCGGCTGAGCAAATAGCGATCCACTGGATGCAGTAAGCTCGACCTTTGGTTTCTGATTTCTCGTTCAGTTTCCTGGTTAACAACTGAACGGTATATGTATTGCGGGTTATATTACCGAAGGTGGAGAAATTTCGATTGACCCTCCTCTGGTATAAAGATGAGCTTCGGAGCGCTCGAGCTCGAGTGATTCTGGAGACGGATTCTGAGTTTGTATGAGAAAATCGTGATGGCTACAAGTGAAGACCAAACCTCGCCGGACTTAAGTGAATTTCCCGATGCTGTTTTGGTGAATATCTTGCTAAATCTATCTCTATCAGACCGAGCGAACATGGCACAAACATGTCATAGAATGAATGACTGCTTCAACCATCCCTCCCTTTGGTACAAAATAACCATGGATCTATTAGGAACTATTCTCTCACGCAGCAAATACCCTAAGAAAATTCTAGATCCTAAGCAATACTACGAGATGACCGATCGCTTTGGCAAATTTTTTCAAGACGTAACATTGATATTCCACGGTGATATGGCGAAAAATACCGAGGAATGGGAACGGGTGATCACGACACTTACGACTTCTTGTAGATTGAAGGCGCTGACACTGGAGGTGGGGTGCGCTATATTTAAGAATGACCTCTCTCCTCGTTGGGTACGACGCATTGGCCCCCGTTCTCGTCCGGTACAACACATTGATCTGAAGTCTTTAGTTGACCTCATTAGAGGCTGCACTTGTTTAAAAAGCTTTACTCTTCGTTCTTGGCCGCTGTACCCAGGAATATCTTGCACCAGCGCTCTTTCAGTTTTGAAGGAAAACCATCATATACGGAATCTCGAAAAGTTAAGTTTATATTGGCTAGATGCCCAAACTGCCACGTGGGCTTCCAATAAAACAGTGTTGCCAGGACAACAGGAGATGCTGGCTACTGCAACACACTTCACCAACCTCACATCTCTCGCTCTCCGTTCACCGATGATGAGTAGAGAACTCATCGAAGAACTGGCGAGACCGGGTAGAGCTGAACTCAAGCGATTTGGTATTTTGGTAATTTATTCCTCAAGGTATAATTCAGATTGCCCATTGCCCAATATACCAGCTTCTGCTTGGACGAACCTGAGTGCAATCAACCCAGACTTGAAAGTTGACATAACTGTTGTTACGCGAATTCCAAATTTCGATCTATTTCAACTGTTAGTTACAGAAATTCCCGTGACTTCCATCAACTTCATGAAATACTCGAGATGTAACCCAGAATGCCTGCTTTCTCTAACTGATAAGTACCACAGATGTCTGCGTAAATTTGTATGTTTTGCAGACACTGACGAGTTGGACACAGAACTACAGCGGTTGGTTGAGACATGCGCTCGTATGGATTATTTCGTCTACTCAGGTTCCTTGTTCTGTGATACAGTACTCCAATTGGCCAGGCTACGCAGTACGGCGTGGTATTGCTTTCACGTCAACCCAGATAACATCATAATGCACTCCCGACCAGACTACGACGAAGATGAAATCGTGAAACAGTCGGATGACGGTAGTTTCTACCTTACTAACGTAGCGAGACAGCTAGACGAAAACATGGAAGATGAAGAAAGGGATGGGAAACTCAAGGCTTTGTTCACGGAATTATCGCAGATCGTTGGTAAGCAATACTTGACACTTGAACCTGCACAGGAGAAATCCTCCACTAGATTGGTCTCATCTAAAGTCTTTCAAACTATGATTGACAGAACAGATCTCTAATGCATTATGTGCTACTGATATGTAATGCAAAGACATTTGACTATTTCTGCCAAATTGAATATTACAGGTCGATGTTATCATAACGTACTTATTTAGTCAAGGTGACTGTTTTTATAAAATACTATTGGGAGTTCTTGTGAGAAACAATATTACAGTTTTGTAACTTACAAAATATTTTTAAATCATCAAAGCTAAAATGCCTGATTAGACAATGAATGTACTTAGTAAGAGTGTGTGGTTATTCATCATTTTTCATAATGAATATGGTGGTCTATATTTAGACTAGTTATAGTTATATTATATGTTCCATATGCATCATGAATACCTGTATGAATAATTTATACCTACCTATACATTCTGTTTGATATTTGGGTATTGGAAACTTGTGGTTTGCATTTTTTGACAAAAATTCTAGAATTTAATTAACAATGCATTATTTACAATAACATATATTTAGAAAAAATTTGCAATAAAATACAACTTCCAGAATATGTAAACATTTTAAAAATCGAAGCGTTACACACAAGATTGGTAGTTAAACTTGTGATATTTTTTATAAATTTTGATGTACTCTCAACCCATGAAATTTTACGATGCAACAAATCATGTCGCTGAAAACCTTGGACGAGATTTTTGTTGCCATGGAACGTTTATTTACTGTTTTATAGGCAATTTAATTTCCGGGGTTAATTTTCGACCTAAGGCGCTTGGGAAAACTTTTGATTTTTTACAACGCAATATATTTACCGAAAATTTGGCAATTGAATTAAGATACCAAATATAATCTTTTAAAGATCGGACAATTATCCCCGGAGTTACTGGGGATTTTAGATTTTCACATTTCGATGACCTTGACCATAGTATGAGATCAAAGTCAAAACAAATCCTATCGGTTCTGTGCTTGATAGATGATTAAAAAAGACAAAAATTAAGAGGCCAATGGGTTCCTTGGCTAACTCATATTTCTTTGATCATCATCATTATCGTCATACTAATCACCCAGGTTACCTTCACAATTGTCCTTATCACACTTGTCGTCATTATCATCTATCATCATTGTCTTCTTAATAACCATGTTCATCATCAACATCATTATGATTATCATTGTAAACAACATCTACGTCATAATCATTGTCTTCATTGTGCTATCATCATTGTCATGATCATGATCGTAATCACCATCATCCTAGCCATCATTATCACAATCACGATTTTTGTAACCATGACAATGATCACTATCATGATAAACATTATCATCATTGTCTTCTTAATCTCCATTTTCAAAATCAATGAGGTGGTAATGCCGAACACATTAAAGTTAAAAATTATCATACTAAATTACTCAAAACTTAGGTTGAAAGAATGGATATCACCTACTGTTCTTCTTGTCCTTTACAACAAACGTTACCTTAAAATACATAAGACGCTGTGGCACGGTAGTAGCACATTTGCCTGACATGAGAGAGGCTTGTGTTCAAATCCCACCCAGATGTTTTCAATGCATTCCCCGTTTTCCTGCAACCACTTTCCTTGGAGCTTAGTTATGAGAAAACTACAATGAATTTACCACTACATACAAGGTAGTTATTTGTTCAGATGAAAACTTTGCTAGGAAACGACCTTGAACGATGGTGATACGGCACATTAACTTCCGATTTCACTACCACACGAACATTAATGGTTCCGAACCGGAAGTGATGCTATCAATATACATACAATAGCGGAATTCGATTTGTGCCGTCTATGAGAACAACTGACCCAATTTTTATGACTATTTAACCGATATTTACAACTTTAACATAGATCGAAATTTCAATGAGATTGTCACTTGGAAATGTTCTTTTCGACTCATAGAGCTTGGAAAACGACGAAAATTTCGTCTGTGAGATAATCATTTCAATAAATAATACTGCATAATAAAATGATAAGTCTGCACAGGGCACCCCATCATCCGACAAGGAAACTTGTTGATTCGGTGGAGGTACGTCTGGGTGACCAATCAAATATCATTCAATCGGGAAACATGAGCATGTCTTTCAATCAACTTCTTATATTCCATCTCAAAGATGACCACACTAATGACAAAAGCAATATCATCCAGATTAATCTTTTAGAATTTAATAGGGGTAGACTAGGGCTAAAAAAGGAGTAGGCTTAGGGTTGACACCGATATATGCGACTGTAGGGAATAAATCGCCACACAAATTAATAAAAAGATGTCAATAGTAATTGGCTTTTGTTTTTTTGTATTGGCTCGACCAAAAAGTTGGCAAATGTTATAAGTACAATGGTATTTTGTGTGTATAGCGTCGCCGATCGATCTTTTAGCGTTGAGCTACGCGATTTTGTTTACAATTTGGCTTCCACGAAACCAGGTGGCGCGCTGGTTGCGAGCTTGACAACGGAAACGTCCGGGTCGGGTATCTTATTATAACAAGATCTTTGATATTAGCGTGGCGTCCCGTATGTGATGGCGTGCAGGTGAGGCCAGTAGAGAGCTGCGGAAACCTTTGTGTAGCGCTATATGTATGACACCCGCTGTACTTCAAATTTACTTTGTGAGAAAACTAAAGATAAATTACAATCAATTGTATTTAGTTAAGCATTGAATGGGCATCAGTTGAGTGAAAATCAATCACTGATACGACCATTTGCAACAGTTGTTTCAACTGAAAGGTTTAATAAACTGGGAAGTATATACCGGGTGATCTATTAATCGAAGCATCATCGAGATGTATTAATCGAGGCATGATAGAGCTGAGGGACTGATTGAAGAAAGAAGCTTATTCAGCATAAAAGTTGATTGGATTAACAGAGAGAGAGATAGAGCTAGAGAACACAAAGTGAATGTATATAGTATGCGCTCAGATTGGTGTCATTTCCTTAATCAAGGGCCGTGACGAACAGGAGTTGAATAGAAGGCGAGACCCTCTACTGACATCCACGACGTACGTAACATGAATGAGGGCGGGGCTCCGACATAATCACGATCTCTTCTTTTGTTTGGCATGATGTATTCTTGGGCACGTGTGCAAAATATCGAACGTCAAGGTAGATAACGTGTTGTTCTTGTTGCGTAATTTATTCAGCTATTCACGATAGACTCTGATGCACATTCGCTCGAGTGTTTAATATGATCGTTTAGTGAAGTGCTTCATTTCAAACCTCTGCTGCCTGTACTTTCGCATACGGGTTCCATGAAATGTTTTCCAATTGCACTGACGTTCACGAAATCGCCAAAACGAGCTATTCCCCACTTGCTCCGACAGCCACATCACCATTGCGATGTGGTCGACTGATTTGTTGGAAACTAAAGTTCAGATAGCGGAATGTCTAAGCGAGCCACGTCCTGTTTCGAAGTTCATCCCAATGATTAACAGGCAATCGCCCTGTTGCTAAGTTAATCACAATGACTTAATTGACCCTCACTCATACCTAACTACCCACTTAATTACTCATCATCTCACTCATTATCTCGCTCACTCCCTCAAACTTTAGTACCCACTCATCACTCACCAATTTGCTCCCTCATCCATACTTAACTATCCACTTAACAATTCACTAACTCCCTTATCAAGCTGCTCGCTCACTCACTCATTCACACGTAACTACTCACTCACTCACACATAACTACCCACTAACCAGTCACTCACTCACTCATAGTTAGCTTCTTACTCACTCACTCACTCGCTCACTCAATCACTCACGCACTCACTAACTCATTCATTAACTCGCTCACTCCCTCACACTTTAGTACCCACTCATCACTCACCAATTTGCTCCCTCGTCCATACTTAACTATCCACTTAACAACTCACTAACTCCCTTATCAAGTCGCTCGCTCACTTACTCACACTAACTACTTACTCACTCACACATAACTACCCACTCACCAGTCACTCCTTCACTCGCCCACTCATAATTAACTTCTTACTCACTCACTCACTCGCTCACTCACTTGCTCACTCACTCACTCACTCACACTTAACAACCCACTCATCCGCTCACTCACTCAATCATTTGCACTTAGTCACCCGCTTACTCCCTAATTGATGTTGTCATTTGGAGGTTGATTACTTATTTCTTAACCCATTCATGCACTCAGTCGCTCTTTCGTGCTGTCATCAATGGAATCATTTTACCCAATCTTGACACAGAGTCCTGTTTCCCCTTTCTTCAGGTAATCTGCGTCCCGGCTTTGACGCTAAAATTATGCGCTTGATTAATTCGATTGAAGCTTGCTTTACAAGAACACACTCAGATATCAAACAGAAGCTGTAGATATTGATGAGTATGAATGTAGATACATGAGTCACCTCTTGCGTGTGAGATTATCGGAAAAGAAAGAGGTACCATAGGTGTCTGATGGAAAGTTGCTAACCAGGCAAACGTGATTGAAACACACCATGTGTAGCTTCTGAGATGGCCTATTACGGCCAACGACCATGAAATGTTGATTTTCTTTGAATCGTGATCTTGTAACCTCTTGGGGAACTGCAGGAATTGTCGTCGGTTTTTTAAGCAACATGTTTTCAATGAAGAATCCAGACGCAAGGCACGCCAGTCAACTTGCCAAAACTTACATATCTTTTGTGAAACCGACGAACGCACCAGACAGTAACGAATAGTTCTGTAAAACTGTACAGCAAGAGGCCGATAGGTATATGGGGGAACTCGGCGAACTTTGATGACATTTTATTGATCATAATCATTATCACCACCATTATAATCATCAGGGTTATCTTCAGAATTATCTTCACCAAAATCGTCATTGACATCGTTATTATATATATATATATATATATATATATATATATATATATATATATATATATATATATATATATATATATATATATATATATGTATGTGTATATATATATATATATATATATATATATATATATATATATATATATATATATATATATATATATATATATATATATATATCTATATATATATATATATATATATATATAACGCTTACAATTCATATTCAGATACTTTAATCTGCAATTGCTTTAACCATCGAATCAATATCCCAGGGAGATATTGGTGATTTGGAAGAACAAAATCGATGACCTTGACCTTAGTTTTGCATTCAAGATCAAAACAAAATCTCTGGGTTTTGCGCATCAATTACACCTTCCATTAAAAATAAAATCGGAAATATCCTAAAAATGGCGACATGGACCGCATAATTTATTCAGCTATTCACGATAGACTCTGGTGCACATTCGCTCGAGTGTTTAATATGATCGTTTAGTGAAGTGCTTCGTTTCAAACCTCTGCTGCCTGTACTTTTGCATAGGGGTTCCATGAAATGTTTTCCAATTGCACTGACGTTCACGAAAACGTTCACGAAATCGCCAAAACGAGCTATTCCCGCTTGCTCCGACAGCCACATCACCATTGCGATGTGGTCGACTGATTTGTTGGAAGCTGAAGTTCAGATAGCGGAATGTCTAAGCGAGCCACGTCCTGTTTCAAAGTTCATCCCAATGATTAACTGGCAATCGCCCTGTTGCTAAGTTAATCACAATGACTTAATTGACCCTCACTCATACCTAACTACCCACTTAATTACTCATCATCTCACTCATTATCTCGCTCACTCCCTCAAACTTTAGTACCCACTCATCACTCACCAATTTGCTCCCTCATCCATACTTAACTATCCACTTAACAATTCACTAACTCCCTTATCAAGCTGCTCGCTCACTCACTCATTCACACGTAACTACTCACTCACTCACACATAACTACCCACTAACCAGTCACTCACTCACTCATAGTTAGCTTCTTACTCACTCACTCGCTCACTCAATCACTCACGCACTCACTAACTCACTCATTAACTCGCTCACTCCCTCACACTTTAGTACCCACTCATCACTCACCAATTTGCTCCCTCGTCCATACTTAACTATCCACTTAACAACTCACTAACTCCCTTATCAAGTCGCTCGCTCACTTACTCACACTAACTACTTACTCACTCACACATAACTACCCACTCACCAGTCACTCCCTCACTCGCCCACTCATAATTAACTTCTTACTCACTCACTCGCTCACTCGCTCACTCGCTCACTCACTCACTCACTCACTCACTCACTCACTCACTCACTCACTCACTCACTCACACTTAACAACCCACTCATCCGCTCACTCACACAATCACTCACTCAATCATTTGCACTTAGTCACCCGCTTACTCCCTAATTGATGTTGTCATTTGGAGGCTGATTACTTATTTCTTAACCCATTCATGCACTCAGTCGCTCTTTCGTGCTGTCATCAATGGAATCCTTTTACCCAATCTTGACACAGAGTCCTGTTTCCCCTTTCTTCAGGTAATCTGCGTCCCGGCTTTGACGCTAAAATTATGCGCTTGATTAATTCAATTGAAGCTTGCTTTACAAGAACACACTCAGAGATCAAACAGAAGCTGTAGATATTGATGAGTATGAATGTAGATACATGAGTCACCTCTTGCGTGTGAGATTATCGGAAAAGAAAGAGATACCATAGGTGTCTGATGGAAAGTTGCTAACCAGGCAAACGTGATTGAAACACACCATGTGTAGCTTCTGAGATGGCCTATTACGGCCAACGACCACGAAATGTTGATTTTCTTTGAATCGTGATCTTGTAACCTCTTGGGGAACTGCAGGAATTGTCGTCGGTTTTTTAAGCAACATGTTTTCAATGAAGAATCCAGACGCAAGGCACGCCAGTCAACTTGCCAAAACTTACATATCTTTTGTGAAACCGACGAATGTATGTGTATATATATATATATATATATATATATATATATATATATATATATATATATATATATATATATATATATATATATATATATATATATATATATATATATATATATATATATATAACGCTTACAATTCATATTCAGATACTTTAATCTGCAATTGCTTTAACCATCGAATCAATATCCCAGGGAGATATTGGTGATTTGGAAGAAAAAAATCGATGACCTTGACCTTAGTTTTGCATTAAAGATCAAAACAAAATCTCTGGGTTTTGCGCATCAATTACACCTTCCATTAAAAATAAAATCGGAAATATCCTAAAAATGGCGACATGGACCGCGAAACAAAAAACATTAACAATGATACATTTTGAAGCTGACCAAAGTTATGCAAAGTTACCGATGCAGAGCTTCTCGATGTGGAGGCTGCTGTTAACAAACCATTGAAGACCCAGCAGAAGTGACACCCGTTGTACTTCAAGCTTACTTTGTGTGAAAACTATCGGTAATTTACAACACAAAGGAATTTGTTATATATTCATAATTGAACGAGCTTCTTTCGTGTCAAAATAAATTTACGATATAATCATTAACGACGGACAAACAACACGTTTACTACAAGTTATCATTGATTTTTAATTTTTGGCAATTACAATTTAACAAATTTTCGTCAGCATCGAAACGTATATTGATAATTTTATAAGCGATCAAATTCATTAAAGAAATCATACTGTCCAGGGCCATGATAGGTTGACAATTTTTTGGCCGCTTCAAGGATGAGCCTTGTCTATTAATCAAATGTTACTGCGGCGTACCATACTTGACCGCGTGCCGTGAGGCGAGCGGAGAACAGCAGCATAATATGTACTAGAAATTGTGATAATTATTCATCATTCTGACATTCGTTGACAATTAGCTCATAGGTAATGGACAAAAAGTAGTCACCACAAAGTCGACTTTAAAGCATTTTTCGGTTGGCTTACCATAACAGCTAACCATCAGTCACCATTTGCAGCATCTGTGTTAGGTCCATTTATGAAAGATATCAGTTGCCTGGTTTGTATTGAAATAGGTCTGTTCGTGTGTCATTTTTAGATGCTAACGTCATGACGTTTTATTGATGCGAACACTTCTCTGGCATCCGGTTCACAAAAACGAAAATACACTGGCCGAAAGTGCATAAAGTGCCCTCCTCGCCTAGAACTTCCACCGGTCGTCTATTTCAGACGGGCGTTGACTAAGGCATACTAACACAACTTCTCAAGATGAATCGTTGAAGAGACCAGCTTATTATCACCTGATGTTGGAAGAGGGTACGTATGATCGCCTCATGTAGTTTATATTCGCAGCGCGGTTGTCTTTCGATCCTTGGCGAAGTCATTGTTGTGTCGGCTGAGCAAATAGCGATCCACTGGATGCAGTAAGCTCGACCTTTGGTTTCTGATTTCTCGTTCAGTTTCCTGGTTAACAACTGAACGGTATATGTATTGCGGGTTATATTACCGAAGGTGGAGAAATTTCGATTGACCCTCCTCTGGTATAAAGATGAGCTTCGGAGCGCTCGAGCTCGAGTGATTCTGGAGACGGATTCTGAGTTTGTATGAGAAAATCGTGATGGCTACAAGTGAAGACCAAACCTCGCCGGACTTAAGTGAATTTCCCGATGCTGTTTTGGTGAATATCTTGCTAAATCTACCTCTATCAGACCGAGCGAACATGGCACAAACATGTCATAGAATGAATGACTGCTTCAACCATCCCTCCCTTTGGTACAAAATAACCATGGATCTATTAGGAACTATTCTCTCACGCAGCAAATACCCTAAGAAAATTCTAGATCCTAAGCAATACTACGAGATGACCGATCGCTTTGGCAGATTTTTTCAAGACGTAACGTTGATATTCCACGGTGATATGGCGAAAAATACCGAGGAATGGGAACGGGTGATCACGACACTTACGACTTCTTGTAGATTGAAGGCGCTGACACTGGAGGTGGGGTGCGCTATATTTAAGAATGACCTCTCTCCTCGTTGGGTACGACGCATTGGCCCCCGTTCTCGTCCGGTACAACACATTGATCTGAAGTCTTTAGTTGACCTCATTAGAGGCTGCACTTGTTTAAAAAGCTTTACTCTTCGTTCTTGGCCACTGTACCCAGGAATATCTTGCACAAGCGCTCTTTCAGTTTTGAGGGAAAACCATCATATCCGGAATCTCGAAAAGTTAAGTTTATATTGGCTAGATGCCCAAACTGCCACGTGGGCTTCCAATAAAACAGTGTTGCCAGGACAACAGGAGATGCTGGCTACTGTAACACACTTCACCAACCTCACATCTCTCGCTCTCCGTTCACCGATGATGAGTAGAGAACTCATCGAAGAACTGGCGAGACCGGGTAGAGCTGAACTCAAGCGATTTGGTATTTTGGTAATTTATTCCTCAAGCTATAATTCAGATTGCCCATTGCCCAATATACCAGCTTCTGCTTGGACGAACCTGAGTGCAATCAACCCCGACTTGAAAGTTGACATAACTGTTACGCGAATTCCAAATTTCGATCTCTTTCAACTGTTAGTTACAGAAATTCCCGTGACTTCCATCAACTTCATGAAATACTCGAGATGTAACCCAGAATGCCTGTTTTCTCTTACTGATAAGTACCACAGATGTCTGCGTAAATTTGTATGTTTTGCAGACAATGACAAGTTGGACACAGAACTACAGCGGTTGGTTGAGACATGCACTCGTATGGATTATTTCGTCTACTCAGGTTCCTTGTTCTGTGATACAGTACTCCAATTGGCCAAGCTACGCAGTACGGCGTGGTATTGCTTTCACGTCAACCCAGCTAAAATCATAATGCACTCCCGATCAGACTACGACAAAGATAAAATCGCCAAACAGTCGCATGACGGTAGTTTCTACCTCACTAACGTAGCGAGACAGCTAGACGAAAACATGGAACATAAAGTAAGTAGGAGTGTGAAACTCAAGGCTTTGTTCACGGAATTATCGCAGATCGTCGGTAAGCAATACTTGACGCTTGAACCTGCACAGAGGAAATTCGTCTCATCTAAAGTCTTTCAAACTATGAATCACACCAATGAACTCTAATGCATTATGTGCTACTGATATGTATTGCAAATACATTGGACTACTTCTGCCTAGTTGAATAACACAGCTGGTCGATGTTATCATAACGTACTTATCTAGTCAAGGTGACTATTTTTATAAAATAATATTGCAAGTTCTTGTGATAAACAATATTTCAGTATTGTAACTTACAAAATATTTTTAAATCATCGAAGTTAAAATGCCTGATTAGACAATGAATGTACTTAATTAAGAGTGTGAGGTTATTCATCATTTTCATAGTGAAAATGGTGGTCTATATTTAGACTAGTTATGGTTCTATGTTTCATATGCATCATTAAAACTTGTATGAATAGTATGTATCAAGCTATACATTCTGTTTGATATTTGGGTAATGGAAACTTGTGGTTTGCATTTTCTGTTTGTTATTGGTGCTGTGCTTAATTCTCAAGTGAACAACGAAATTCATTTACAATATCATAAAGCTACTAATTTTCACTACATCTTTGTCATAGTTTATCTGGGGGGAAATCTAAAAAAAGAAACAAGTTTTGTTAGGATGAAACAAACATTCATTATCCAGTGATATTGATTTCATCTTTATAATTAAGGTAGTTAAGTATCTGATGGGGTAGGGGTAGCTGTTCTATGTATGCAGGTGTGAGCAGTTTAGCAGGTGAGAACTGCCTGCGTATCACCAAACGACACAGGTGCGACAGGTCTCGGGGACTCCCTGAAACCACACCGCATGCCAGTCATGAGTAGATGACCTGCTTATTAATGAGCAGATCGCATTTATAAGGGGAATCTTTTCTGAGAAATACAGCAATTGATCCAAGAATGTGGATGGAAACTACTTTGACAAGCCGCACAAAAATTTAAACCAGATACTTTTCCAGCCCTGTAAATCTATATATTCTCATTTTCTGAGAGCAGGTGACATTTTCATAATACCTACAAAAAATGTTTGCAGCCATACCTTGAATTAGCTGGATGGCCCTCCACTCCTTGTCGCTATCTAGGCAACTTGCGAGGCGTGGATCAAGCCAGACATTGGACACGAAGAAGAGGAGTTTATGGAGGATATGTTTGGCTGTGATTCCTCTTCGAGACAGGACATATTTGGCCTGTGCGAGCAGCTGCCACAGTGGGACAGGCCCGAGGTGAACCCCCGGCTCGTTCTCATAGTCTCCCTCCTCCTCCACGACCACGTCATCAAGTCGAGGTCTGCAAGGCAGGTTACTAACAGGAGCTTGACCTGGTCTAGAGAAGAGAGATCTAACCTCGGCTCCACATAACAACATGCTGTTTAACCCCTTCCAGTAATGCAAAGAGGCTACAAGCACCATGTTCCCGATGACTTTGGGATGATAGAGGTTGACTTTAGCACCGTGAGATATGAGGAGGTGTACGACATCCAGCTGTTTGCGGTCCAGTGCTGGCATGATGGGGGGCACTTCGTATAAAGACGAGGGGTTCAGACGAGCCCCAGCGGCTATGAGAGCCTCTGAATGACACAATGGGTTCTCTAAGATGGCTGTCAATGCCAGCGGCGAGACATAAGTACTATAGCTAACCTGGTGCTGGAAGAAACGCAGCACTTTGGGTTCGTATGCATCCCCGTTGGGCAGCTGTCGACGTTCATTGACATCAAAGCCAGATGTGATGAGACATTGTGTGCATGTTGGGTCACTGTGCATGGTGGAGAAGTAGAAGACACTGATGTCGCAGGTGGCCAGGGTCTCTTTCTTGGTGCGAGCTATCAACAGCTCCACAATCCTGCATGACAAACACATCCCAGACTAGAGCTTATACCTATTAACAATAATATTACATTCATACAATAGTTCATTCTTATCTATTCAGCCACGTTTAAGCAATCAATTATGCTTTGCTCTGCTGATTGATAATTGGCAATAAGCAGTCAGCTGAAAAGTGGTTTTGTCTGCCTAACAGTGAAGCCATTATCTTCAGGGACTTATTTAATTATTATGCATACCATAATGATTTTCATATATTCACCAAATAACTTCCTGCTCATGAGAAAATAAGAAAAGAATGCCTTTTAGTGATACCTTATCACTAAAAGGCATTGTTTTCTTATTTTTATATTTCGTGATTGAAGTGGCTTATCACTAGATAAGCCACTACAATCACAGGTCTTATTCAAGATTATTCAATGGTGCTACGCACCCAGACATACCAAGGTCATTGAGTTCACCACTCACTTGTGATGGTTGAACTGTAGAGCAGCCAAAAGAGGGCAGGCCTGGGGTGTGGTTGTGGAGAGGTTGGCATCAGCTGCGTGTGACAGAAGCAGCTCCACACACTCCTGGTGACCCTCCTGTGATGCGATGAACAACGCAGTAGCTCCGTCTTCTGTCCGTTTGTCCACCACTCCACCTCCTGCTGTGTCAGCAATGTCAAATTGATTGAGTTAAAATTGATATCCTCTCAAAGCCGTTCTGCCCCGACCATGTTTTGTAAGGGTCAATTGTTAATACTAACAAGAGGCCAAGAGTCCTTGAAGCTCTGCTGCTTTTGACAAGATTTTCAATCAAACCACATAATATGACGTTCTAAGATTAAATGAATATACTATTCAATGGCACACTTTCAAGAGCCTTCCAATTATGTCACTTTGACCTAGTAATAGTAAGTCTGACAGGTTGATTTTTATTTTGCAAAGAAATATTGCTTGCTTTATAACAAAATGTGCCATTATAGTTGACAAACAGACGGATAGAATCTGGAGCAATGGTATATGATAAGCTCTACTGAACAGCACAGCTGATAACGAGAGTTGCAATAGCTGAAATAGGAGAAATTTGACATCATGAGTATAGATTGTTCACACCAACTGAATAATTGACAGAGATGTATGATTTATAACCAAAACAAATGCAAAGAAATCATTTACTAAAGGAATCACTTCTGCATGTACACTACGGAACACAACAGTTGCTTACATCAGTATAACCCACCCGTCTTATCACAGTGCTCCAACAAAACCTCCATGCACGCCACCTGCCCAAACTGTGCCGCACTGAACAACGGAGTGATACCGTACTCCTCTTGTAGGTCCAGCCTAGCATGGTTCTCCAGTAACATTCTAGCGAGGTCAGTACAGCCGTCTGCTGCTGCTATGTGGAGGGGAGCTGTACCACAGTATTGCTGACTGTTAACGTTGGCTCCTCTGTCGAGGAGCAGCTGTACGATGATGGGATAGCGCTTCCGTGTGGCTAATGACAATACACCATTCCAATGACTCAACACAACATGGGTTAAGTTAAAAGTAAATACTATTAGTTCATCAAATATCAACATAATATACTTAGAACATGAATGTTCATAATCGATGACATCTAATGTAACTTTCAGCAACAACAGGTCCATACCAAGCCCTGGATGTGAGGAATGTAAGCAGTTGCAGGTGTGAAAGACACCAACACAGGTGTGATATACGCTTCAATGGATGGGACCGATTATTAATCTCACTAGAAAATCCCTATGGCCCGTATTGATTCATGCGCATTGTTTACATTCATTCATGATATATCTATTATGAATAAATTGTTTCAAACATTACTGTATAACCGCCGGTGCAAAGGCTTAAGAGAAAATGGCTGCTTTTGGCACTTCCCAATGCTCAACGAACAGGACAATGGATTACCAATTAAACCATTACAGGTTTCAAAATTGGTTGGAGCCAAGGGGTCCCTGGCCCCAAGTTCTATAGTGGGAATTGGCATGACTATATATTGATATTTTCAGTTGGTAAAAAATCCTACACGTAGCTCATTTAAGGGCCAACAAAAAGGTCTCTTGGCCGCAAACTTTCATAGCCTTGTGGCCTGACTGGCTTTAAACAATAAGTTTAGTTCAACCCTTTGCCATTATCACATATACCTGCATGCAGTGGTGTGTTCTGCATAAAGTCCTTGGCATTGACATCAGCTCCATAGTCTAGCAGCAACTTAGCACATGACACATGGCCCTCGTCGCAGGACAGATGTAGGGCAGTTCTCCCCTCGTGACTCGTCCAGCCAACACTGCTACCTTACCACACCAACACACAATACTAGAGCTCACAGCCCCCTGACATGGATGTAATATATAATACTGGACAATGAGGTAGGTCATACCTTGTTGAAGCAGGTACTCCACACAGTTGATGAAGCCGCCATGAGCGGCATCTAATAGAGGTATCCAGCCTCTGTTATCAGGAACATCTATTGGAAGTCCTACACAATATGTAAATATCATACTTAGTCGGGATAAGCTATCACAATACACGTTTAGTGGAACTTCGATCAACACCGATAAAAGTACTACATTTTCACTGGTTCTTGCAAATGTTTCTGTAGTTTTATTCATATCTGTAGGGTAATCTTAGTTTCATGAATACAATAAATTACAAAGCAACCTAGCAATTAGAAAGTTGATGAAGCTAAGAGCTATACAGCTTGGATAAATTTATGTTAGAAGTTTTGCACCTGTTGAAGGGCAATATGGGGCTAACTTACCCTCATCAATATAAGACTTCATAGCTACAAGATTGCCCTCTCTTGCAGCATGGTTCACACTACCTTGACCTTCATCTTCAAAAATCATCTCCTGTCACCTGCACCAAATCATAGATCAATTAAGCATCCAATACAAAGAGCAGTGTCCTGCGAACTTGTTCGACATAACGTAGGTTACAACTTACAGTCAAACCCAGTGGCACTAGGTTCAATAGAGGCCAAGAAACATCCCCTGTGACAGCTTCCCCGAGGTTTACAACTTTACATCTCTGATGTCCACGCAGTAGATATCAGATCACCACCAGGGGCGAGCTTAACAACCAGGGGCGAGCTTATCAACCAGAGGCGAGGTTAACCACCAGGGGCACAGTCAACCCCCAGGCAGGGGTGAGGTACCTTTAGCCGAGCCGATAGGACTAGCTGTATGACAATGAGAATGCAGTCGGGCTTCATTGAATAAAGACCTAAGCCACGTAATACCACCCTGTTACCCCGGGGGGGGGCACTTGGCCTATTCTGGTGCGCCGCAGGACCTCGAAAACCCGTACCCGTCGTACAGTCAAAATGGCCAAAAGCATACCCCGTCGTACAAGGTATTATGCGAATGTATAGCCCGTCGTACAGATTGAAGCTGAAAAACATACCCCGTCGTAAAAGTATGAGACCCAAAAACCCGTCGTACAAGTCGAGAGGCCGAAAAAACATACCCCGTCGCGCGGCACATATATACTACCGCTATACACTTAAGTGCCCCCCCCTCCCCAAGGCCTGTTACTAACATTGTCAGATGTCAGCTTAATCAGTATAGACCTAACCTAGCCCTACAAGACGTCCGAGTAGACGTATTTATATTACCGTTCGACCGGAGTTAGACATATCCATGAGAAGTCAATCAGATTCAGAGAAGTAATTATTTGACAGCGAAACGCACGTAACTCAACTAGCCCAAAAGACCAACGTCAGGTTCTATTTATCACCTTGTCGAGAGGGAGAGCATACTCCCGTACTTAGTTCGAAAGAGCTAAACTCAACTGGCAAGCCTCAAAAGGCAAGTTAACTCGCCCCGTGTGATTGACTATTTGATATTCCATGAGAGATCGAAAATAGTAAACAACGTGGACACTGGCACATGCGAAGCTTCTCTGCCAATTAACCTGCTATTGCTTACAATAATCAACCGCTCAACTGTCAACATGTTAACGGATGGAATCGGGCGATAATACCTGAATATATATAGTTCTTGAACAAGGAGGTGACCATGAGGTGAAACTGCAATGTGTAAAAAATCCGAATGAGTTTCATATACAAGAAATGAGGATTTTATTACATATGCGCTCTCAACTAGTTTCATGCAAGACTTTAAAAACTGAATACACCGAAAATTTCTTCTGCTGTATATGGTTGTAAAATCGATGTCTAGGTGGCGCTGCGTCAGCTCTTTGGTCCATACTTCGCGCGTAAACTGCCGGTCGTCACGCGGGCTACTGTGAAGAGGGTCGTCTCTCGGTTGCTTTACAAGTGGTCTATCTAAGCAAAACGATGGTGCATGGGGAGGGTCGAATTGCGAGGGACTCATACTGACCAACAACTGGCTTATGCAAACAACTGGCTTATGCACAACAAGCTGTCCCTTAACACAAGCAAGACCAAATTCATGATTTTTCATAAACCACCCAAAAAATTCCATTCAAGAATCCAGATCCTTATAAATAAAACAGAAATCAAACAAGTGCAAGATTTCAACTTCCTGGGCCTCAACATCGATCAGCACCTCAGCTGGAAAAGTCATACTGATAAAATCCATAGCAAACTTAGTCGAACAATGGGCATTATCAATAAACTAAAACACCTCCTCCCCCTAGATATTAAAAAAATGCTCTACAACTCACTGATATTACCACATCTAAACTACAACTTGTTACTTTGGGGTCAACATGGAAATAGAATTGTAAAACTTCAAAAAAAGATCATTCGGATCATTACCTGCAGCTCCTACAATGCTCACACTGATCCTCTTTTTAAAGAACTACAGATCTTGAAAATTGAAGATCTATTTTCACTGTCCAGATATAAATTCTATTATAATTACTGTCACAACAACCTACCTTCATATTACAATAACATAAACTTAATAAATCAAACATCTGACATTCATAATCACAATACTAGAAATCAAAATAATCTTTTCATCCCAAGAGTAAAACACTCTTTTGCAGTCTCATCCATTCGATTCAGCATTCCAAAATTCATTAACAATGCCCCGAATATCATAGTAACAAAAATATTCTCTCATTCTTACACGGGATACTGCAACTACATAAAAAATTGGTTTATCAATAGATACAGGTATATGTGCACCACTCCAAATTGTTATACATGTACTTGCCCACATTAACTAGTCAAGCAGGAAAGTCATTTGTTATTGTATAGATTCAAAATGTGTTACTCATGTCACCAAATTCCGGACTTTGCCAAAACCCTCTGTCTATGTAAATGTTTTCTGTACCTTCTTACTCAGGTAACATGATGCTGTGACCTCATGTACTTATTATTATTATTATTATTGTGTACTATGCTTCTCTTTTGTACATAGTCTACCTTTTGTGTGTTTTCCTCTTTTATATTATTATTTTTATTGTCATTATGTCTGGGTGGCTCCAGCAGCAGCGGCTCATCAGCCTTAGTTGGAGTCTCCTTATCAATTGTTCATTGTTTATATGTTCAATTGGTTAATAAAAATTGATCTCTCTCTCTGACCAAGCTTCTCACTTGCAAGTCATACAAGGTTCGACACTCTCCATAGCAGGGTCGTTTGACGCAACGGTAACATGAGTCAAGTCTGCGTAAAGCTGATGCGTAAGGAGATCGTGGGTTCGTCTGCCCAGTCGTAGACCCCTTACATTTAGGTCAAAATCTTAGGGCTTGTGTGGAGCTTGGTCGGTTTCAGCACCGCACAAACCATGAGTTTATAAAACGGAAATGTCAACTAGTGCCCTGATTCCCTGGGCTTGGGGGATGGATAAACCTCTTCCAACCATATGCACTCTATATGGTGGACCCACAACATGATGTAATGACACTATTCAAAGCACACCCAGTCACTTGGGTCACTGAATTAGACTAATGTTAATGTGTTTATATCAATATAATTTACACAACACAATAAAAAAGCAAAATGTATTAATGGCAACATATTTATTCCCTCATTGCATTCCCATCCATGTAATATATTACAACAGGAATATAAAAATATTACATACAAAATTGTTCACACCTTTTATTATTTCCTGATCAAGTCACGCAATGATATTCAACCACACATAGACACACAACTTATCATAAATAGCATTACAAAATGACACCTACCCATCTAGATATCTGGGTTAACTTGATAACATAAATTTGCACCTTCTTCTATACAAGTGTTTAAAAAGGAATGATCTACAACAACTCTGCCCAGAATAGCTTTATCACAGACACCTGTTCACTATGGTTGTACATGTATTCACAACTGGATGCACGGAATTAACAACAGGCAAAGGATTAGCAAAACAAAAGAAACACATTAGGAATGGTATCCTACAGATCAAACATTTCTGCATCTCAGCTTTTACTCTATATGCATAGAAAGATTATAATCACCACCATAAATTCAGAATTGCCATTTCCCGCTAGCGTCCCATATATGCACGAGAGAGAAACTGATAAGCAACACACGTATCTAACATTGAGCGACGGCTGAGGTGGACTGATTGTTCATGAGTTGTTCTTGGCTGACTCAACCACTTCCACCAATTCACAGTAGTGCTTTATCTCTGAGGTGTTTATATCAAGTCCCCTGAGCTGAAACACACAAGAGCAACAAGTAAACTATTAAATATTCTCCCCATCATCAATGTCATTGAGAATGAAAATATAGATAAAAACTTTAAATCCTCAAAATATGGACTCATAGACAAGAAAAAGTTGACAGTGTTAAAAATACAGGGAATTTTTCAGGATCACCATGAAACCATTGATGAATTTATTGAATACCAAAATTCCTGTTTAAAATATACTGTACAGCCTGCTAAAGTCTGACAAATACCTTTTCCCCAAAGTGTTGCACATCAAGATAGAGCTGTAATCTGATTTTGTCATCATCACTGACGCCCTGTTGAGCCGCAGCCGCTCCCTTTCCCCGCTTGAGTCGTTTCAGACTCTCTTCCATTTTCTTCACCGACATGAGAACATCACCAGTAACAGACATGTACCTGTACAAACACAAAGCAGCATATCACTTACTGTAACGCATCTCTCACGGATACCAGCTCCATCCTCTTACCACTATCCAATGAAGAAGCCTTTAGTTGTAGCCAGGGTCTTAGCCAGGTTTTGAAAAACACCCGTCCATCCCCACCATCACGTTATGACCAACCGATTATTATAACGTGGTTTGTTGGCTTTCGTGAACGTTATGATGTTACTTCATGAGAACATCATGATGGCACTCGTTGAATCGGTGATTATGTCATGTATATTTCAAGTTACTGTAAATGTATCGCTATCAGATGAATGATTCATTGACAACACGATCATACTTCGATGAAAATGCTTTAAAGTCACCGTGACGTGACAAGAGTTAACACCGCAGCGCTTTCCTTTCAGATCACCCTTGTCGCGATCATGGCAGTTTGCATACGCGGAAAATAAAAACTTAGGCAAAGACTTCGTGTTGATATGATATTTCAACCAATTGCAATTTGTGAGCAGACATTTCAGAATGATGCTCCACTCGACCATGCACAATGTATGACACCCTTCTAGTTGTCATTATTCTTACAATCCTCAAACATATCGTGTATCATTTTAGAGAAGGTATAACATCGACATAGACTGGGATCATGTTTTGCACGGAGGCGAAGCTGGTCAAAACTGCATTCACCATCGTTAAAGTACAATCACCACACAAATCAATGACATGTCAATTGCTTAATTGGGCTGGAGTAGTGTACATACTGTTCACTAATGCAGTTCACAATGCCTGACGTCCACATGTTGCGACTCTGGTCTGAAATGAGGCCATCATGCTGAGAGAGGAACTTATCGAGAGGCATCACCAGGGAACCTACGTATGCAGAGGCCTTGCTGGGAACCTGCAAGCCACAAATCAATCACCCATCAAACAATGAGAATGTTGTCCAAACATCAAAGAATAAACCAGATATTGATCATATGTCTTCCCTGTTCAAACCAAGGTGGCATTTTTTTTGGGGGGATTCCAATTATAGCAGCATGCCCTAACTACATACACTTATTATTTTGATATTTCTGAAGTCCCATAAATTGTCAAGTGGTGTTTTATTTTCTGGCTGGTTATGAACACAGCTACCCGAAGGTCATTTCAGTCTCTTGTATGTCTGTCAGATCATGTGTTGGCAATATTATGAACTTCAGAATTTGCATGGAGTAATGACAGCATGGGAGTACACTGATGTCATGGGAAGATGATGGATGATGCTTCTCAGAGCAGAAGTGGATACACTACTTAATGTATGCTGCTAGTGTACGAATTCCTCCACACGTGATTGTCTTAAGTGGCAGGATCAACGCACTGACCTCTCTGTTGGTTCGCCTGTATAAGCGGGGGATGTCATTGACAGTCTTGAGGCTGCTGCAGCAAGCCGTGGCCACCCGCTCCATGATCCAGTGACCGAATGACGGTGTTATGGTAAACAACTGAGCACAGCTCTCATCTACACTCTCTGTCAGCACAAACCAGTACATTAGCTGGGCTACAGGATCTCAAGCATTCAGTACCATTCTGATTGTCAGCACTTGAAAATATTTTGGGCCAATTAAGGATCTACACAGCTGCCAGCTGCTGTATCCATCAAATTGAAAGGTACTTGGACCACCGGTATTGAACTATATATTCAAGGACTGCCCAGGAAGAAAAGTAGGGATTGGGTTCCAAAAGTCATATGCATTTATTAAGCAGTTATTTTGAATCTGAGATCCTTTATAAGACGAATATGGTTTTGAAAAACTGCTCTTATTAAGTGCAGTTGGTGATTAGTTATATACAGTTGTAAAATATAGCTCATGTCAAGTAAACCACATATCACCATTTATATAATTAAGATAATATGACTCCAGGTTGCTCAGGTATGCCATTAGGTTACCTTGAAGCAGCTGTGGTTTCTGTAGGCCAAGTGTCATGGCAAGGGGAAGGATGGTTGTCTGACACATCTCAGGCACCTGCAAGAGTGAAACTAGGTCAAAACACTTACAAACTATGTACAAATTTATATTGCCCAACAAACCAACCAAACCACTCCCACCCCACCACAAAAACCCAATCTAATCCAGAATTGGTCTCAGCACCTTATTGACAAGCGTTTCCACGTCAGCCACCAGATGTACGATCTCTGTCATGGAGACCTCAGGATCTGTTTCCTGCCTGTTAGCATCCCCGACAGAGTCACCCTGTCTCATACCGCCCACATCTGGCTGTGTTGTTGTACTGGATGTGGTCTCCGATTTATATTCTTTTTCGTCCATCTTCTTCAACTGCACACATTAATGCAGTGTTACCATCCGCTGTCGGGAATCTTGGAGCGAGGATAATCAGGAGGACAAACGAAATACATGCAACATCTGCTCACAAACGTCAGTATATATCTCTGTGTCAATCTTGGTGTCTCGAATCAATCCATTTGTTTGAATCGTAGGATGAAAATCAGGGTCCTATGTCTTCCATGACGAAGGACCCCTCGATGTAAACTAGACCGTAGCCCAGCACGGACATCTCATAACATTCACATCCCGTCAGTCAAGATACATAGTCAATATATAATTAATGTTTCAACAGTCCTAGACAGTTTGGTGGGGTATCATATCAGGAGAACAGTGTATACTCTTCATCAGCATGTGTGTGGGTGTGTGTTTGTTTTTGTGAGTGTGGTGATTAAATGGTGTACAGTGCAGAGTTACTGACCTGGGTATGTACCTGGTTGACCCATGTGCTATAGCGACTCAGGAGCTGGAGAGTGAGCTTCCAGAAGCGATGACACAGAGGAGATAGATAGATGCCAGACTGCCAGCACTGGTGTAGACACTCCCACATTGTCTGGCTGGAGTACAGGTGTAAACCAATACTGCTCTTCCCCTCTGCACAATGCAACACAATCAATACACATTGAGAAGATATCCACAGGACATCAACATTTTTGTCTTATGAAACATTGATTTCGTGGAGATGAAATTGCTCAAGACTTACTGGGAACTTCTATGAATGGCATGCTGATTGCATTTTCTAATGCACCAGCAATCTCCTGGAATCTGTGCCAATCATCAACACAAAATTATATCGACTATCAAAGAGATTCATGTCAACGAACAAAGAAAATCTAGGTTCGTTGCAAGAGTCGTGTTTAGCCCTACGATAAGCACTTGGGAAGAATAACAACAGATGGTACCAATCATAGGGTTGAATCCTGATTTCCAAGCCTTGTGCGTAAGTCAAACCCATGATTTTCTCAATTCAAATTTGATAAAAATTTTACAACTCGAACACGAGTAAAAACCATGCGCATGCAAAACAGTGACCGATTACATCAGCCAGGTAGGAACAGGTAGGAGCAGAGAACCTGATTTGGAAGTATACTGGAAGGCTCCATTTGGACATGAACGTGTTGAAGGCAGGATGAGCTCGGAGGCGTTTGACGCTGGCTTGTGAGCCGCACTGACGCTCAAACCCATCAACAAATTCCATGCTTGTAGTGTACTTCTGAGAAACAAAAATGAGGCAAACGAATCAATATAAAAATGTATAATAAATGGGATCAAGTGTAAATTTATGGGGACTATTCATAGACCGTGTATGGAAACATTGGCAATCTGTTAAAATACCACAAAAAAGTGTCCCGATACAAATATAAACAACTAGTTTTTGGTTGTTTTTCATTCCCTGGCAAATAAAGTAACTTTATCAACCTATTAATTAGACGCACCTGGTGGAAAACATTGGGATTTCCTGGAGCAAAAATAGAGAAGAGATGAGCTTCTATATTGGAGACAACTTCGGGCCAGACAGCATTCACCAGGAAATCATAGCCCCGGACAATTTCTCCTCTGCACATCAATCCACAGTTACAGTTAAGAAATGAAGTTTTATATAATTTCACTATTTATTATTTTAAATGTAAGTACTGCAAGGATGCATATGTATTGCATTGGGGGTAGGGGATGCAGAGTTAATATTGTATACACCTCTATTTAGGGTATTGATAGACCAAGACCCTTACCCACTGTCATTTCCTGATGTGACATCTTGTAACTTCTTACAATGTTGTGGTACAAAGTCGAGCACAGCTGCATAAAGTCCCTTCAGATTGTGGGGGTGTCCCTTTAAGAACTCTTCATTCACAACCTGCAATATGAGATGAGCAATTGACAGCAGGGAACACAACAGTCATTTATCATTTGTCCATTCAGGTGCATTTTCAGCACTTCTAGTATTTCTTATGACAATCAGCTGTTTGTTGAGATCCACGATCAACGATATCAATTACTCTGATCTCATTGGTAAAGAAAACGATAATTTCCAAAGTTGACAAAATGAGACTTGTCGTTTTGACTCCCTTCTTATGGAAGCAATTACAGGAAAATAAACAGACAGACAGTAAACAGAACACATCTGTCACCTCATCCATAAAGGGAGCCACCACATGTTTTCGGAATAGGTTTTCTGCGTTGCGCATCTTGTCTATCGTAGCATAAATACGTAGACACTGTCGGAGAATGTCTGTGCTGCCTGTCTCCAAACCCTCCAAGAAATGCCCCTCCAGGCTGTACTGCAAGGTGCTTGTGATGTTAGCAATGCGCTGTTCCACACAGTTACACAAGAACTGCATATATATTCATACTAGTTACAGTCGGAAAATTTCACTTATGTATGGTACAGTTTGAGTATCCCTTATCCGGAATGCCCAGGACCAAACAAGTTGCGGATTCCGGAATTTTCCCGATTTCGTAATGCCTTTCTACACACCCATTATCACGCAATGGGTGATTTTGACAAGAACAACCGTGTGCAAATCATAACACTGCAGTTTTCCAAACGAACACCGCCCTGTCTACTTCCTTATGATTGAAAAATAGCAACTCGTTCAAAAAAAGGATGCGTTAACAGTTGCAAGGGTACCTCAATGTTATTTCTGCTGGGAATCTGGCGAAACCAGACAATGCTTAAGCTAATTAGTGTATTATTGTCGTTTTAGTACTTTTATCGGCAAGGCACTCGCCCTTGATGATCTGATGCCTCAGTGCAGATATGAGAAATCGAAAGTAGTAAGCAGCACAGACCCTGTCAGAGGCAAAGTTTCTTTGCCTAGGTTGTTTTACTACTCAAACCAGAGATGCACAGTTTCAGCATCCATGCTAATTAAAGAGACCACCATTGTCGACTGAGATGGTGTGACTAATTTAAGCACCTTTATAACGGCCCCACCACAAACCTCTTGCCACCGAGGTCAGCCTGGTAACTGCCTTCGTTTATTGGGACTTGCGTTTGCTATCGCATTACCTGAAATCTTCCAACCATACCGGTGCTCGTCAAAGAATTCTTGATTTCTGGGATTTCTTAATTCCGGATAAGGGATACTTAACTGTAGTTGCTAGATCTATATCACTTCCATAAAAAATTGCATTCACCCACAGGTTTAATGTTGTCCACCAAAGGCAAGCCATGGCTTTTGCTGACGTAGAATTGTAGTTTGTTGAACTCTGTAGCCACCCTCTCAATGAGCTGTCCACTCCGCTGTTCTGAAGGTATGGCACTCACATTGCTGAGCGAGGATGAGGTTGAGGAGGCTGGAATGCCAAGTAACTTCTCCATGCTCTCAACAGATTGCATGATGTTCATGAGACGCTGTAAACAAACCTGTAACACACGACCAAACCAGAGTAGGAAGTCACTCTCATCAATCTATATGGCTCATCAAGGATATTCATATTTGAAGCAATGAGCTGAAGACCTTTTTCTGCCTTATGTGTGCCTGATGATTCATCTTGACTTCAACAGAAGCAATTGCTCCATCTAAGGCGCCCTGTACATTCTGCATACAAGTAGATCAGTTTTAGCCGTAACCAGTGCAATTTGCGGATCCAATTGCAGCAGTAGCCCAAATGGTAAAGCTAACCATGTGACACCCAACAAGTTATATAAAACTCTAAATTTTACCATGATTTCCTCTTTCAGTTGCTCTAACGGTGAGGTGAGGCCATTGATGGCTTTGTCCATGCCAACCTATTACAAGTATCAAGCAAATTTATATATAATAATCCTGTAATAAATATCTAATTAAGAAAGATATAACAGAACATCAACATTTTAAATAGTTCCTGAAGGTAATGTGAGATTACTGTCAGGTCATGATACATCACCTAGCAACAGTTCAAAAGAACTTCTTTATTTTACAATTGTTTTTACTCAATACTTAACATAGCTGGAAATCAAAACAAATGATGAAACCAACCAGGTTGGTTGAAAGGTTGACAAAGTCGGCATAGTCTTTGTTAATGAGTTCTATCATGGCACTCTGGAGGATTTTCAGGTATAAAGATAAATCATCACGCAAGGATTCCAACTGAACACGACGTCGGCATTCTACGATGAATGTTTCTACATTGAAGTCAGTCTGAAATCAAAACCATAGTTGTTCTACAATAATTGCATTACTCTTTGAATGGATCATTGTGACATCAACATATTCATGCTACAGCCTAGTACAGGGAAGGTGGTAAAAGTGAATAACCAAGAATCCAAGATACAACAAACTTAACCAAGTCTGACCCCGGCCCCAGTTCTCTCAATGTTGACAATATCTGGCAATAACAGTGTCATGGTCGTGTGACAGGGTTTACTGAGACTTAGAATACTAGAATATTAAATAAACCTTAAATAAATGGTGTAAACTGTAACTGCAAATAAGTAGATTTTCATTTACCCTCATAAACTCCTCTTTGTTGAAACACAGGGACGACGGTCCACTGGGGAGTGGTTGTTTAGTCGACTCCCTCATACTTGTGGTCATGTTCAACGCGCTGATGAGCCCACTGAGCTGACAATAAGATTTAGATATTAGAATACATGAAATTTCGTCTGCACTCTTTGCCAACAAACCACTACCGTAAAACGTTGGGACCGCTTGTCGCAAATATCCTAGCTAAATTATTTGAGCTCGTCATACTACCATTATGATAACCGTAAATATCATAGCGTTGTAAGAATCTTCACGCTTTCCCAACAGCCGATTTATATATTGCAGCTTCTGAAATGTATGATCATGCCAAAAACTCTAATATCTGTATAAACATATATATTTACA
>CM067346.1:27717855-27822855 GCA_034190875.2 Urechis unicinctus
AGCGGTACCATGCATTGATAGTGATCCAGAATCAATAAGTCACAGACATATTTTGATTAGTTGTATAACTGTTATTATGCGTCTATTAAATGACCGTTAATTTGCATGGCTTGAAGTTCATTATCTTCATTGGATGATATGAGTAAAGCCAACTTGGATGTCTACGAAAATCCTCGGCTTTCATTCGTCATCTGTCTAATCACGTCTTGTTAAACAACTGATCTTCTTTCATGATCAGGTTTGCACCTGTTTTGACCTGGAATAACAACCACCTGTCAATCTCCAAGTGGAAATTATTCATGTTCTTATTACACCAATAAAGTCCACTTGGAACCCCCCACACATGTCTTATCAGGCGACTGATAGAGATTGATGCGCACATGTGGTTCATCCGATATCGTCGACGGATATCGTTATCACCTTGGCTGCAGCTTCAGCCCTCGCATTTCCTATTAATGGGAATGAATATATATATATATATATATATATATATATATATATATATATATATATATATATATATATATATATATATATATATATATATATATATATATAAACATATATATATATATGTATATATATATATATATCAACATATATATATATATAGAAATACATATAGAAATATATTTATAAACTTATAAACATATATATAGTAATATGTATTTATATAAATAGATTTAAACATATTTATGTACATATATATGTGCATACATATATATTGATGTATATTTATTTATAACTTATATTATTTAAGACTTAACACGCATCGTGCTTCGAGAATAACCTAGCAAATGCAATCAATTTTATAACTGAATGACTCAATGGGGAACAATGTTCAAAGACTACATTCTCCGATTTGTAACACATTATTGCGAAGAGACCCCACAGCTGAGACTCACAACAGGGAAAGCAAAGAATATTCCCGATTGGTCGGGTTTGAAATACTCGCTGCCCTTTAGTGGCAAAGAGCATGGTGATCGTAGGCGATAGTGCGAACATTTGAATGTTTTTTAATTGTTTAATTTATAATTCATATTCAGTCACTTGTGAAAGGGATGTGTAGCGAGCGCGCTTTATCAGCTTACCATGCCAGCTTTTACAAACTTGAGCAGGGAGCTTAATCAGCCATCGATTTATTAAGCTAATCTTCACCACATCAACGAACAGATACATAGGAGTATTGTTTACTTATATATGTGTATTCACCGTGAGAATCCGATGACATGACAAATGTTGGACAAGCATTACACGGCAATCTACCCCAATTCACCTACATTTTACCAGTAAACTTGGTACTAAACACCCCCCCCCCCACACCCCCACTCTCTCTCTCTTCATTCAGTACCTGACCGGTATAGTACAGACGTGCGCGTACCATGGAAAAGATTTTGACCAGAACCAACATTAAATGCCGTGCAATGAAAGTCGGCTCCAGACTGAGACACAGGTAGGCGAACAGGGTTAAATGTGTCCCTTTTGTTTCAGACTACTGGTCCCTTCAGAGGCCTAATTTGCATCATGGTCGTGTATTTAACACTCTTTGTAAGGTGT
Source organism: Urechis unicinctus (assembly GCA_034190875.2). Lineage (NCBI taxonomy): Eukaryota > Metazoa > Annelida > Polychaeta > Xenopneusta > Urechidae > Urechis > Urechis unicinctus. The sequence goes on from CM067346.1 coordinate 27,719,413, forward strand.
TCACACTTTAGAAAGCTCGTTAAGTTCAGCAAATGCTGAAGTGACAAAAACAAAAAGAACGTGAATTGATACAGCGTAATCCGCACAAAAAGGTCATACGTCACACTATCACACCTGAGCTTAGTTCCCATGTCTCCATAAACCTCTCGGCACCTCCGCCAATTCTACTCGCAGTTCGTCTTAACAGATATCCACCAGCAACGCACTGCCCTCTCAACACACTAAGAGGTCCATTTATGGCGTTTGCATCTTTTATCCGCATCAACTCATTAGTTCACGGCGCGACCAGGCCCTTCCATGGTGCACCCACAGGTAGCACGAGGCGCATTCCCGTCGGTCGCTGCCCGTTCACTGTTTTCCTCGCAGGAAATGAAAGCAGTCCTTGGTCTTAGGTATGTTATTAAGGAATGACTCATAATATAGACATTCTACACATTGCCGCGAGCCAAACCTAGCCGCTGCCATATAGATAAAGCTTTCGTGTTCGGCATCAAGCAACCTAACTACCATAGGCAGTCCTCCAGTTGAACTGAACGTCAAAGTTCTGAGCGACGTCGCATGGACGTCATCGCGCGTCAGTCGGACTGGTCACTCCAGCGCACGCGCCGACGCGGAGTGATAGGCTGACTGGGCACAGCGGAGACCAGAATCCCTGTTTTCTTGCTCTCGTTCTGGTCAAAGTGATCAGCAGTTTTTTTGGGTACCGTGGTGGACGACGAGTCGTCCTGTAGATCATTCATTATTATATTGAAAGCATCAGAGCCCTTTGGTAGCGACCCTCGATCGAGCGCATCCACTTCACAGGTTTTTCTCTTTATTTCCCGCCATGCCTCACGTTTACTGGGTAAACTATTCATCAAGTAATTCAATGTATTCCTCCAATTTTCCGTCGATTGACCGGTTAGATCCATCGAATGTCTTCGCCTGTTTACAGATGATTGGGGACTTTGGGGGTTGGCCCGTAAAGACATACTGAGACGATTCGGTATTCGGTCAAGGTAACTATTCGATCGGTGACGAAACTCACTCACTAATGTGTCGTTATTGTGTAGGTTTTGGTTTTCGTCACAACCCGTAACGTTTGAAATAGTTCCCTCCACATTTCCCAGAATCCTTGGAGTTTTTACTCTACAGACTTCAGGAGGTAATGATTTCGTTTCGTCCGACTCATCTTCCGAGTTCATGTTGGAAACAAGTCCAGGATTATAAATATCCGGCAATGTATTGGAACGCTGACGATGACGTCTCGGTGACGGATATTTGTTCGTTTCTTTTAAATCATACAGTTTAGTTTGTACATGGGACGCAGGGGTGGTATTAATGCGCGGACGGACTGTGGAAGACATGGATGATGACGATCTGCTTGAGTCGAGTGCGGAAGCGTCTGGAACCGAACTCCTGCGACGTCCGCGATGGGACACCGATTGTGACCTTCCCACTCTTGGAGTGGACAACGCTGACGTCATGACTGCTGCAACAAAACAAATTCATTATAATACTAAATTCACAAATATTTATTAATGGCTAAAACTTGACAGTCAGATATGGTATAAATCAGGCGACGCATTGCACCATAAGAGTTGATAACCATAACTTGAACTGGGAGGATTAGTGCTTTTCTTTAAAGATCATAAACACAATTTTTTTTTAAATCGAAATTCGAAAGAATAAACTTCAATAATGGTATTCACATCGATAGCGGTTACTTTGGAGCACCCTATTCCTTTAAAAAAGGATTTTAAAGTGTATGTTTTCTTCTTCCACTCGTTGAACATCCCGCTCGGCAACGTTCGGAATTATTTGGCCCGTGACGTCACGTTCGCTGCTCTGCGCTCGCTGATCACGAATGTCAACAAACTTCGCCATTGTTGTCGCGGCTCGTTGATGGTTTATGAAAAAGTCTTCACGGTTTGTTACACTCACAGTTTGGATTATGCCTTATTGTTGTGTCGGTTGGGAAAGAAACGACGAGAGGTCGGGTAAGAGTTTCTTTCGGTTCCCCGAAAGACCGAAACATGCACAAGAATTCGATTGTAAAGGTGAAGAGGAAGGATTGGAAGCCGACCAAAACAACTCCTGTCCTTTGCTCCGACCACTTTGAGAGAGACGCCTATGAAACGGACCCATAGCTGCTCATAAGTCTGGGCTTTTCTAAACAAACTAGGCTTCGCCAAGGTGCCATGCCATCGATTTTAAATTACATGGGTGTGAACCAGGATCGAGTAAGACGTCGAGGTGCCTTTGAGAAAAGACGACGTCAACAGGTAAGATAGCTAGGACCATTCAATTTTCATTCCCAGTCGTGGTTGTGCCTTAGTGTTTGATTGACAGCAAAATTTATTTCTTATATGAATAATCATACGACCCAAATGACATGTCCGTGTTAAGGCTAAGGCATCACTGGTAAAGAAAGGCCCCATGGGCATGGCTCGATAACTGGTGTTTCAATGTGATCTCAAAATACTTGCATGACATTGCCTGTTTTTGTTTAGGGATTTGGATACACTACATACTGTGTTTAATTGGTCCATTTACATGAGTACTACTGATGTCATAGGACAAATTAGACAGTTTGTATATAGGAGTATATTGATATAGGTGATTTTGATCCCTATTTTGGGAAATATCATTGGTGTACAACTGGTCGACACTGAAACACATGATGCCTCTGTTTGTAGGTGCTGCATGAAATGTTAACTGGAGCTGAGATGCTTGATGCCTCCAGTGAAAGTGAAAACGAGATGACAGGTGTGCCAGCTCAACTGAACCGGTAGAGGGCTCCCACAAACATGTTTGCTTGTAAGTATATTGAGTCACCTGGATGTCTATATTCGACATGGAAAGTGACGAGGATGGTATGGATGAACATGTAAGTGATAGTTTACTTTGAAAATCCCTGTAAACAGTGGAATTGTATTGCATGCTTATAAAAATCAGTGCTCTCTCATAAGCCTAATAAAGCACCTACAACTTTGGTTTTATAGTGGCATTGAGCTAGAGGATGGCCCTGGTCGTAAACAGCAAACACCTTCTGAAAGACATTGGCAGATTATCTCTGTCTGAACAGACATCCAGCTTAGAATCTTTCCACAAGGTGGTGATCTTCTTCGCGCCCAAGAGTGTACACTTTCCCTTTGCCACTATGGAAGCAAGGTAATTTAATTGAGCTTTGCTGTGACTGAAGTGTGGTATATATTGCAAATACCTGATGTAAAACATGGGTTTATGTTGGTGCTTGTAAAGTTATGACATGCTGGTGTATTGTGAGCTCACATGGGCATGCCAGACCACCAGGCTATATCTGCTACTGTTGGTGCTTTACTTCCAGATTACTCCTTGCAGTTTTGCATTTTAATGAAAACTCCAATAGAGCTCAGGCAGTCACTCAACAAGGCCAGGCACAATGGGGAGTGTCCTTTCCAAAGTCCAGACAGGGTGATCCAGTGGTGAAGCCTGTTTTGGTTGGTATATATCACAGGATTTGTTGTTCAATATATGTAAATATAAGTTCAACAATAATGTAATGCTGGCATTTATTAAGATAAATTTATTATGAGTTTCCTGCCGTGCCCATAGGGTAATTATACTGGCACAAAAGACCAAACATTCCATTTAATGATTCAAAGACAATTTATTACTAATCTTTTATTAACTGGTTATGCTTCAGATTATGTTGACAACCTCATTACTGAAGTGTTTGTGCTTCGTGAGAAATATCCCAGTTACAGACTGGCGAAAGTTCTTTCGGCGGAAAGGAGTGTTCCGCCCCCTATTGCTGCTCAATTTGAAAAGCCAGCAAAGGACATCCTTGTGGGAGCACACCGATGCCGCTTCAATCATGCAAACAAAATCTCCTCAGCTACTTTCTAGGTATCCTCTGTAAATGCCCTCTGGATCTGGGAATGTAGATCTTATTTTGTTTACGACACATGATGGCAATACTTTTCTGTTATGTCTACCTAATCTGTGCCACACCCAGTAGATGAAATGGCGATAGGCCAAATATCTGAATAACCTGGAGCAAAAAAGAATTGATTATTTCTTAGGGAAATATGAAAATAATGTTTTTTAACTCTAATTTTTTTGTCAACTATGTACTCCAGATATAAATGTATTGATGGTTTTGCTGTTTGTTGTCATGTAGCACTGAACGTGATTACCAAATCTATTGCACAACATGGACACTTGGGATACACATTGTCCATGTCCAGAAGTGGCTGTGTGTCTTATATGTGCTTCAATAAAGGCATAACTAACTCATTTGTGTTAACTTCATCCCCTATATGTCCATCTATCTGTATGTACCAGAATTTCGATGCAAGCAGGACATAACGGTCCAAGCAGTTTGACTTGAACCCTGGATGTTCGGTCATACATGGCCACTCTTCTATTGTTGCCAGAGTCTTCAGGTAATTTCGACAACAAACACATTCCCGCAATGTGGTCATCTGATCGCAGTTGTTACAGCTACACCTAAAAGGTTGCCCAAATCAAGCTTTAGCCATTTTGAACTCCAAGTTAGATCATTCACATAACAAAAGCTGACCCAGCAGTCCATGTTTGTCCATGATTCACAAATTCTTCTGAGCATTCTGACTTTATTTGTGAGCAAAAGAGTAGACTTAGTCTTTTAAATATACACTGCTGAGAGATATATTAACAGGACGTCTAAATTCTGAAAGGGGCCAGTTCACAGGCACCCAAGTCAATTATGTATATTATCATACATGTCACTATCGCTCGGGGAACGCGCTGGGTGAATTTATTGACTTGGGTGTGTGGGCCAGATAGACCCCATTACACGGAATTGTTATTTCTACCGGTGCTAATCCATTTAGACTAATAGAGACGAAAAATTTCTACCTACCACACTTCCACTGGCCAGAAAGTCAAAGCGTCTTTGCTGCATTCATTTTCCGAATCGGAATCCGTTTCTGAGCTCCCAACATCATTATCTGACTCGGTTGTTATTCGCAATCGTGTGGGCTCAAATAAATATCAACGGACATCATAAGTCCTCATTTCATCTAATGAGGCTTCATAATCTTCATCTGATGACGACATGTTAATATATACCAATCAGTAGAAAGGAAAGTTGCAGGGAAAAAATCGCGGATCATATAATTTTTCTCAGCTTCCGAAATACCGCCTTCGAATTTGCTTTGGGACGAGCCGCAAACGTGACGTCACGCGTCCTGCCTCCTAGCGACCAACTGGTGCAAAATGGACTCTGGGAATTCAATCGGAATTAAACCCGAGCACCACATTCTCAGCGGATTTATGTCCACAGTACTTGAGAGAATGTAAAATTATCTACCGTGGTCAGATTAAAAGATATTTTCCTACATTTTGAAACATACAAATCGGATATGCCAAAAAACGTTAGTTTTGATCTTTAACAACAATCAATCAATCTTTTATCAATCATATGGATGACCGAGTTAGTTCAACGCGTCAGTGACACAACCCGTAACGCACACCCGTAGTGACGCGACCCACACCGATACCAGCCTCTGATGATTACACAGCTATTACACCGAACATTGTGGTAGGATCAGCTCAGACGCTCATCGCTAACAATGAGATCCAACCCACATGAAGCGCCCCCCTTACCTATTTTCTGACTCCAGCACCCGGGCTCTGTTGACAAAAAGAACTGAGTGGATCTCGAACTAGATTTCTTTTGTCAAGACGAGATCTCGCACCTGATCGCGTTTCTCCTGTCCAGACGAAATCTCGAGCCTGATCGCGTTTCTCCTGTCAAGACGAGCTGCGCCTCACTACACCCTCAGACATGATATCTTCGATGCGTACTGCCGACATGCGTGTAGAACAGTGATTCGAAACACCATCCCTATCCATATAAAAAAGAACAGGTCACGTGCTTCACTGGCTCCGTTCCACCAATTTTGCAACAGACGCGGCCAACAAGCTTATGAATATTGGCGACCCATTCGCAAACAAACTTTTAAGTGCAGGTACGTCTGGAGAGCTCATCCAACGCAACCATAGTTTACCAAGTATCGTAAATCCGAAAGGTCACCCGAACAGGACCGCGGCGTGATAACCCTCGTATGGGACCCACTCACGACGCGTTAAAAACATCCTCAGTGCGACCGGAAGTTCCCCCGCGGTCTTAAGTAGACCGCGAAAGGTGTTTACCGCTCCAACGAGGGTCAACTGACGCATTGGCGAGACCTACAGCACAAAGGGAACCTAACGCTCGTGGTATTGTTAAGGAGAAAAGGTTAATTTAATGTGATGATTATCTTGCCTACTGCGTGAAGGATCAACTGGACGCCTACCGAGAAGGAAATAGCGCAGGTGCTCTATTTTTATCGAAATCAAATGAGCTATTATCGGATAAGATGTTTGTCGCGAAAACATATTTACGATTGCAATATTATGGGCTGACAAAACTGTTGGAAGCAATTGCGGCAAAGTCATAGCAATGGCACGTATTGGGGTGTGTAGCTTTAGAAACCCATATTCCACCACTTGACTTGTGTAAACGTTGAAGTGATGTCAACCACACAGTAAATACAACGGGTAGAAAACTAGATACAGCAGCACCCTATAGAGTTTACAATTAGGGTCTGTATGTCATCGCCAACCCAGAGCTCCCAACGTAGCAGCGAAACGTCGATATCAATCGCAAACAGGACCTACTGACAATCGTATAAGTTCACTGTGCCTGCCTATCGAGAATACCTGCCAGGTGGTTGAAGATCCCATTCCGTCTGCATGCAAGTCATGTAATTGGTGTGGGTTGTAGAGGGGTGTTGGTGGGTGTGGGGGGGGGGGATGCCGGGGATTTATTGACCTCATGAATAAAGGAAGGAATCAATAGGAGCCCTCTGGATTATCCTATTCACCCCTTCTAACCATTCACAAGACAGTACGTGATACTAAATGATGCAGTTGTTTCAATTGAAAGCACACACAGGTAGCGACACTTGGTGAGACGAAGCACTTAGGAAGTAGTGGCGAAAAAGGGGGGCGAAAAGGAAGCGCAACGATATGTAGGGACATATCTTAATGAGATGTATAGCTACATTAAGGTGCATTTCATGAAAAATCATCGAAATTCTGTTCTTATTGGTTTAGTAATGATATCCAAGAACTAAAGTTCAATCGGTGACCCAAGCTATGTTTATGGCCTTAATAAGTCCGAATTCTTATTTTTTACGGGACGTGAATTTTAACCCAAACATGGCACACGGTAGACTGTACAATACATGCGAGGCTGAAAAAGGGCAGAGTTCGAGCGATAATACAAGTTCGCTATTCATTTGGATAATTTTTTAAACAAAATTCGGAAGCTGTTTTCAGTGCACCTTAATGGATTAATTATCAATGATTTGGTGTTTCCAGTAACATGAAAGCCATTGCAGCAACTACACAAAAATGGAAGCAAAATGAAAATTGCACCAAATCGCCGAAAAACGAATCTTTAACTTGTGACGTACTTCCGTGTTGACTTGCTATGGCGGGTACATCAACTCATTCCAACACAACACCTTAACCACAAAGTTTGTTCAGGAACACTGTCAGACGCACGGAGAGTTAATTAGTCCCAGGTTGACCGTTATCGTAGCAGCGGTGTAGACGCGAACAGAACGTGACCTTATCACGCGCTGTTACCCCACCCAAGCTGTTGCTGTACCGTACACGCTCCACCCGAGCACATAGTCACTCGACCCTTGACATGGCGCAAGCGGTCGTCACAATGACACACGATTAAAGCCGAATGACAATCGCTAACATATGTTAAATGCTCTTCAGGTAATACTAATCTGGTCATTGCACCCCACTTCAAAGAAAAACCGACACGCCCGAACCAGAGTAGGCATGAGATAACTCACTCGTCTTGGATTCGTGTTAAACCAATACCTAAATGTAAACCAGTTGGTTAGATAAATACTCACATACAAAGATTGCGCGGCACAAAGATGCGCTACGATAGAACCCTGTCTCTTGTGATTGTAAGTTCCAATGCGGTTATTCACCTTTCTTACTGAACTTTGAATGAACTGACAGTTTTCAGTAGGTTCGTAGCAGCTTCCAATCGTATTGGATTCTTATTGCCGCCGATGTGTTAAGCCTCTAAGTCGCACCGGAGATTATCCACTTCAGTCTACGCGAGAAATAAGCCCACGCGCTGCTTGAGACTTGCTGACTTATGCCAGGTAATCGTCGTTGTCTGATGAAAAGTTCCGCCGTCTGGCTATGCGTAAAAATACTTGAGCCAAGGGCATTACGGTTAGAGAAGCTATAAATGTGTCCTTTCCTAGTCATTTACAACCACACATGCCTCTCAAGGGCGCTCAAGACAAGACACTTTTCGAGGACCGCTGTTCGAAGCGAAAGCTTGTGATAATTTTGTGGATGAATATAACAAGAACTTCAAGTGCCTCGTTCTGATGTCAGTTTTGACACTCGATCAATTGGATGTGGCACAGTGGTGTTTGATCCCAATAAGACCCACCTCAGCTCACCGCTTCCTCCTCTGCTCAGGGTAGCAGGGTAGTGCCCCCTGGCGAGTATGCTGCCAACTAGGCCCCGTGATGTCCCTCAATAACTAGCTGACTCGACCTTGAGTAACGCTGACAGAACCATCGACCATCAGTGTTTGTGTTATTTCAGAAACCCTCTTTCACAAACAAAATCCCGATAAAGATCCCGGTGGTCGTTGTGAATGGTAATATACCACGAGAGGATAATTCCCTCCTGTCAAGAAGGCGAGGGGTTTGGATGTTGGCCGTGTTTCGATTGCCACTTCAGTAGGTTTCTCGAAATAGCCTGGTCAATTGGTGCCATAATCACTCATTGACTGAAATTAGTCGCTATCAAGCCTGATTCAAATATAGATGTGGTGAAGTCCATTTTTCGATTGCCAATGAAGAAGGTTGCTCGAAATAGCCTCGTCAAATTGGTGCCATAATCACACATTGACTGAAATTTGTCGATATCAAGCAGGATTCAAATGTAGCCATGATACTGGCAATTCTGCCCAGCTTGGACCACACGATACAAGTTCAAAAACCATACTTCTGCAAATGTCATCATCGCTTTTTGTTTACTCTATATACATTCATACAATAAATGCAGCAAAATCATTATTGTTTCTTTATGTTTGCCACACTCTCCATTTAATAATCCATTTAGTTAATCATGACACATGCTACTGTGACATACCTCAATCCATATCTAATCTCGCACTGCTTTTAACACAACCATCATACGCACACGATTCTAGTAAATGTTCGATGCAATTACTGACCAGCGGATTGATTCATTCATTCACACACTCACCCACTTATTCACCCACTTATTCACCCACTTATTCACTCACTCACTCACTCACTCACTCACTCACTCACTCACTCACTCACTCACTCACTCACACTCACTCACTCACTCACTCACTCACTCACTCACTCACACACTCACTCACTCACTCACTCACTCACTCACTCACTCACTCACTCACTCACTCACTCACTCACTCACTCACTCACTCACTCACTCACTCACTCACTCACTCACTCACTCACTCACTCACTCACTCACTCACTCACTCACTCACTCACTCACTTAATCACCAACTCACCCACTCACTCACTCACTAACTCACTCACCTACTCACTAACTGAGCTGTCTAGAAGAAAATTATGTTAATTTGCATTTGTATATTTTGTAGATGTTCAATTGTATATGCAGGCTGTTAAATAAATGCTGTGTACAAATTTACGAGTTTTGTATGTGGAAATGAATTATATTGTTAGTAGACTGAAGGTGTCTAAATGATAGTAATCCAAATGTAGGTCGTGTAGATTTAGATTTGTAAAGAATTAGCTTAAATGTGATTACGTCGTTCGTCAGTATGTGTAACGGGGCTAGCTTTGCACAATTTACATTCCCTACGGAAAACTCTTTCCACTTATTATTTAGAATGCCATAGTCCATATCACGTCTTATCATCGCCTCTGTAGTGTTTGACAGCTATTGTTATTCATGAATCTTTTATTTATCTCTTCGGGTCTATGTGGGAGGCAAGTCAATCACTCACACCGTAAGTTGATGGCAGGGTGGGGTGGTGGGGAGGGGATGTTTTGTCATTGATTAGATCGTGAAGGAGACGTCACTTGTCAACTGGCTAATTTGTTGATACTATAAGCATGGAGACTCTTTGGAATGACACATTTCTAATGTATGAGATTAGTTCAGAGCAACCTAAGTGCAAATCCTGGTATCCTCCTGGATATATACAGTTTGTAACACACAAGAGATTTAGATGGAAACCCCGGTTAATCAAAGGTACCCGTCTGCTCTAACGAACAGGTACCGACCCAGGTACCAGCCTAACAGTTGATCTTGTACCAGGCGAGTGAAGGTCCAGTTAGCACCACAGGCACAACCCAGGTGCCAACCCAAGTGTGGTTTTATTCCATGAGTAGCACAGTTACCATTCCAGATGTTGGTATTAGCTCAGGTACCAGTGCCATATCAATCAAAGTAAAGCCTAGCCGTCAAAATATCAACGCATCAACGTCAAAAAACAATGAACCAACAAAAACATGGATCATTGTAGACCACTATTATTGAAACCTCCCTCTATATACCCAGTCTCACTTTCTCATTCATTCAGTGATCACCTTCCCTATTGATTATTCGACAAACACCCAGCTGGTTTCGCCATTGAGATACAAGGATAGCCTTGGATGTGTTGTGTCCCTTTGAACCCATCGTGTTGGTCGATATTTTACCAGGAAACATCTGCCTATTAAACTGTCCATAAATATATCATTGATGTTTGTGCTATTCCGATCGCAGGTAATTACATTATTTCGATATTCTGTGCAAGTGTAAACCGAGCATGAACTTCAATTGCATCGTGATATTATTTCAGAAAGCTTGTGTTTACCCATTTTACAGTTCCATGACATGTTCTTTCAGCGAATAGCAAGTTCATCTTAAAGTTAAACATTCCACATCATCTAAATGATCTTCATAACAAAGCTTACACAGGTGCAAATTATCTTCTTTTTTTTGGGTCTCACTGCATTTTCTGCAATTCCGTTATATTAAAACAATTATTATCAGCATGTTTTTTTCCATACAACTTGTTGTAACTATTCCAAAAACTCATGTATAAACTGCTATCGTATCACGTGTTATCTCTTATTTTGTGCCTATCTGTGTGATATCGCGTATCATATACTAATCCTTGTCCTTTCTCTTAATAAGTTTTTTGTGACCAGATTGTCAGTAAACTGCTCTTTCAGAAGACGTCCAATAAAACAAAGACAAAAGTGTGGTGATGTGCTATTGATGTACTGTATAAAGCTGTGCAGAGAAAACCCGCCTCAGTGGTTGTTGTGATATTCTGACGGTCAAGAATTTGATATCATTAAAACACAGTTCAAGGATTGGAAGCTTGTATGTCACTTCCCCGTTGGCCCATATAAACTTATCTTCAACTGTTCAATAGTACATCTGAGAACCAGATTATTTTGGCAGCGTTGTGAGTTATTGAAAAGACGTACCTGTGAAGGGTGTGTATATCTCATATTGTTCCTGAGTAAATATCGGACCCGAACCAAACCACTATCTGCACTCTTGTTTTATATCAGCTGCATGGAAGTGTACATAATTTCGAGAGGTCTCCGTTGTCGTGGGTGGATTGCGGTAAACGAACAACTCTCATAGATTTGGTTATCATTTCTCACACTATGATAATTACTTGTGACTTTTTCGCCCTAGCAAATTGAAGTTAACCGACGTTACAGAGATGCACTAAACACATTCAGGCATAATATTCGAGATCGGTTCTGTGACCTGTCGAGTTTGATCCATCGATTAGCCGAGCAAATAGATTTGTGTAAAGCCTACCACATGGAGATTATAACAAGTAGATACCCAGACATGCATATAGAGTCAGTAACGCAATGAAAAGAACCCCTTTATGATTGGAAGTAAGCAATAAATATGTGAGTTCTTTTTTAAAACATCTTTGATCGTATAAAGAAAAAGGAAAATGAAGCTCTGATGAGGCTTTTCCAGCTAATCTATTGAATATTCATTTTATGGTCTGATCTATAGCCAACCAAAACCAATAAACCTATTCACAAATTAACCATATAATCAAGGGGTGGCTCGTGTCCCACCATTGTTGCGGAGGTAACCTGCCACATATCAAATCGCAGTATTGCGTTTCCTAAAAAGTGATACAGGCAGTGAACTGACGTTGAAAATAGTGAGTGACGTGGTTAGCCTGACGTGAGTGAGTGACTGATGTCTGATTCCAGTGCAACGTCTGATACCCACTTTCCGGTAACCTTGTAGCGACGTCTGCACAGTTGTTGTGACGTTGATTACTAATTTAACGCTGTTTCAATAAACGAAGGGCTGATGCCACGGCAAATGACGTAATTGCGTCCCAATCAGTAAACCGACGTTGATCTTTCTTTTTATCCAAATTAAAATCTGGAGGCAGCAGAGCAGCTAGCCAAGGAAGCACTAATAGAAAGTCAAAATGAACATCCTGAAACGAAAAAGTCATGGTTTGGAAAATTGACAACAATATCATCAATATTGGAGCTGCCACATACATCTACAATACAATAACATTAACGTGCATGAGAACAAAATAAAGATATTTGCGAAAAGAGCTGAAGGTGCTTATGAAAAATATTGAGTGAGTTGGTTAGAGAGTGAGTTAGCGACCCTCTATTCTGGCGCAACAAACTCGATAACACAAAAAGCCTATTTGGAAGACAAGGGGGAAATAAATTGAGAACCTACAAACTTTTCGAGCAACACTTTGAACTCGAGGAATATTTACTAAACATAGCCAATATCAACCACAGAACTGCAGTATCACAACTACGCCTGAGCTCCCATCCATTAACTATAGAATCAATGAGGGGAACCATCTCCAATCCAAATGATAGAATATGTCAATGTTGCGCAATGCAAGCTACAGAAGACAAAACGCATTTCATGATCACATGCCCCAAATATCAAAATAAAAGAGCCTCATTGTTCAACGACATTGCCAAAAACAAAAAAATTCTCACTTGTCACCCAATGACAAATATATTCGGGTGATGAGTAACGACGACAAACTCCTAGCTATGTAAAAACATTGGCAGATTTATAAGGGAATCGCTCGAGACTAGAAAACTGGCTCTAAATGGCCAACAACCCTCAGTTGCAGGTGTCTCGGTTAGTGGTCTCACATAGAAATTTAACCCTTTTACTATGCTTTATCTTAATGTGTACTGTTTGTATTGAAATGTCTTTGGTTTTGCGGTAGAATTAGTTGCACACTTATTGTACTTCTATTGTATTGTATGTTGCATTTTTTCCGATCAAAATCATGTATGACTCGATTGTATATGCTCCTAGAGGGCGCGTGATTGCCTATAAACGTCATTGTCATTGCTTGTCATTGCTTGACTTCACTCTAAATAGCGCATCGAGGTGGTCAAATACAGAGGGGGTGGGTAGGGTAGTTACGATACAATGAGGACGGTTATTAGGAGGTGGGCTGTGTGGGTGGGGGGGGGGGGGGGGGGGCGAAGGGCCGATGTATCGCTTGCAGTGGTGACCGCAGATGGTTGGTTCCCGGCGCCATGCATATTAGCATTAGAACGAGTATTTCATTTTTTTAATGTGAATTTGCCTATTCCTTTTGTTTCAAGCTTTTCTGTGTCAATTCGTATATCCTACACATATCCAGTTTTTGTTTGAAAATAAACAACCTTGTCGTTAGTATCACTGACCACTCACCACTTCATTCGGTGCTCTCTTTTTTTTTCATCCAATCCACTCCAAAATGCTTGCTCATACTTACTTATCCGCCCCATATCAGACATACGTTAGCCCATAATAATAGGAAATCATATGCATCATAATGCTTAAATGTCAGGCTTTTCGCAAATCTATTTTCTCGGCTCATACGAGGTAAAGATTCTTTACATTACGGATCATTCTCAAATGTACGGTATCACCTATGAAGTAGAGTGAATTAAAATATCCGGAGCTATATTAATATAATATGATATCGGAATAATGACTCACTCACTCACTCACTCACTCACTCACTCACTCACTCACTCACTCACTCACTCACTCACTCACTCACTCACTCACTCACTCACTCACTCACTCACTCACTCACTCACTCACTCACCCACTCACTCACCGCCCACCCACTCACTCACTCACTCACTCACTCACTCACCCACACCACTCCACTCACTCACTCACTCACTCACCACTCACCCACTCACCCACTCACTCACTCACTCACTCACCACTCACTCACACTCACACACCACACCCCCACTCACCACGCATCACTCACTCACTCACTCCGCATCACCCACATACACCCACCCACTCACTCACTCACTCACTCACTCACTCACTCACTCACTCACACTCACTCACTCACTCACTCACTCACTCACTCACTCACTCACTCACTCACTCACCCACTCACCCACTCACCCACTCACTCACTCACTCACTCACCACTCACTCACTCACTCACTCCTCATCTAATCTCACCCTCGTTCGCTCCCCCAGTCACTCGCTCACTCATTCACTCACTCAATCTCTCATTATACATTCACTCAGCATGTCTACCTGTCTCATTGATCAGCGCCCCTATTGATTACTCGACCAAATATTCACCTGGTTTCGACATTGAGATACTGACGACACAATGAAATCCAATCATAACTTTGGATGTTTGGTGCTGTCTGATTCCAAGTAATGGTCGATATTATTCCAGGAAACATTTGCCAAATGAAATGTCCATAAATATATCACTCATGTTTGTGCAATTACGATCACAGGTAATTATTTTCTTTGATATCCTGTGCAAATATATTCTAGGTCCCCATTCCATTGAGCCCCCACACCTCGACTGGCGCAACTCTCTCTGTCGGTGGAGAGAAGCGAACCCCCTCAGTCGAGGGATGTGGAATATAGTGTAAACGGGGGATACGTGTGCAGCAACTAAATATAGTAATTCCTGATTTTTCCTGCACTGCCCGATCTTCAGTTTTGTTTTCATATCATTCCTATATTCAATTACAATGCCGTTGTTATGTGAAATAACCCTGAGTAAGTTTCAATCTTGTCTTGATGTTAGGTTATTTAATTCTGTAAGAATGTTCCCCAAATGCCTTGTCTATCTAACACTTAATTTACTGAAAACATTTTCAGTGAACTGTTCATCCTAACATCTTGCGATATCAAATTTGTCAGTATTTTGGCTTAATCAGATCTCATGTATACCGAGTACTAGATGAATCCTGATAACGAATTAATACACTCGGGTCGAACGTTGATATATTAACTTCTATTGTTTCATGATATTATGTCAGCAAGCTTACTTTTGCAATAAGGCAATAAATTGATTCTTGTAACGAACAGCATTCATGTTACAACCCCCCCCCCCCCACCTCTCCTAACATGTATGTCCTTTCATACTGCATTTTCCCCAATCCCGTAATAAGTAACATATCATGTCAGCATGTTTGTTCGTAAACATTTGCTGATGCTTCGGTTATAACAAGGTTAAAACATTCCAATTACTCACTCACAAACTGTGATCGTATAATGTGATATCTCTCATTATGTGTTACTCTATGTGGTATCTCGTATTTTATAGCGTATCCGTGTGATTTCTCTCAATTGCGTTTTATGAATGTAACACGTTATTAGTAAACTTCAAATAAAACTATCTACAAGTGAGTTTGTGTTCTCTCGCGGTTTGAATAAGCTACATGCAAAAATCGTTGGTCCATTCTGTCTGACATTTCTTTTGTATGTTCTGTACTTTGTTGGAAAGCTTGCCTTTTTGACGTATCAGGCAATACGTAATGTTACTTCTCCACTTCTCCATTTAAACTTATCACTAACTGCTCAATTACAAAATGCTCCATCTGAGGAAGACATTATTTTGGCAGCATTAATGAGTTAATGGAACGATGAACTTGTCAAGAGTATAGGCAAAGAAACTCCGCCTCTGACAGCGCCGCGCTATTTACTACTGTAGAGGAGAAGAGCCGCCTGCGAAATTTCTAAGGTTCCGAAGTCAAAATGACAGATGAACTCGCTAAAAACTTACAAAAGCCCCTCAGGCCAAAACAATTGTGACAAAATGAAAGATTATATCACAAAATGACACTTGGACTGTTTCTTTTACTATAGTTTTGTCTAATTGTTCTGTTTGAGCACTAAAATACGGCACATCATGAAACTTTGTTCAAAAACTCAACATGGCCGACTCCCACAATGCAACATAATTTAGTTAATTCACTGTGATATCGCTCACGTTTTCGATTCGCGCGGTAGCAATGTTGGACAACAATTCTTAAAATTGTGTTTGATTTCGTTGATTCAGTTGACTGTTGTTGGACTCTAGCCAAGATTGATGTTAAGACATTTATGGATATGAAAAAATATGTTTTTTAAACTGTCCCTTATCTGCATTGCGAGAAGGAGCATATTTGCTTATATCCTTAAAGATTCTGCCATACGGCCCCTAGCCCCTAAGGTGGCATCAGATTATCAAAACACCAGGGGCGAGTGCCTTGCCTAGTCAAGAGTATAGCTCAGAGTGTTTTTGAGTAAATATCGTGCCCGAAACGAACCACTTTCTGGACCTTTATCTCACCTTATATTAGCTACATGGCATTGCACTAAAATACAAGGGGTCCTCTTGGTGGTTGGTGGATAGCGATGAGCAAATAACTCACATGGATTTGAGCTACTGGACATCTATTCTCACACCATGATGTTTACTTATAATATTTTGCTCTCTAAGATCTAAGTTCTCTTCCAATCTCCGATGTCTAACAGAGATGATGATGCCAAAACTTTTCAAACGGAACACTTGAGAACGTCCCGGTTACCTGACTAGTTTATTCCAGCGTTCTCACGATAAGCCGAGTAATAGATTTGTGTTAAGTCTACTGCAGTGATATTATGCCAACAAGATATTTCGGCGTGCATATAGGGTCAGTAAGGCTTTCATTGTATAACTGGTTTATTTTTCAACATCTTCAACCGTTTTAAGAAAAGAGGAAAGAGACTCTGATGAGGCAATTTCATCTAATGTGTTGAAATATTCATTTAAGGTCCAATCTCTATCCATCTAAAACCAATGATCAGTATGACAAATTTACCGTCACATAAAGCAGAGCCAACCCGTTGACAGCATATTAACGTCTGATTGTCTGATTGCAGCTACCTGACGTTCTGTAACAATTGGATAGTGTCTTATTGCAGTTACCTGACTTTTGACAAAAGTATTCTGAAGACAAGCAACAGTTACCTGAAGTTTGTATCAAGTTACCTGATAGCATACTCAGTTATCATATACCTGGCTGTAGCTCGATTTTTATAGTGCTGACGTAAGTTACTTGCGGTCCGACAACGTCACACACTCGCGTCGTTGTTCAACATGTCCCTGTGTCGACGTCTCACTGACTACCGACCTTGCCCTAACAAACGATTGACGCGATGTTCATATGACTTTGTGATCAATTTCCCATGCGCAAGTGGCAGAATGTTTATCCAGGATCTTCTGCTTCACAGCATTGCGTTTATGTATGCAGGCCATGAGACGAAGAACAGGCTCAGTGGAGAGGAAAAGCAATTACTTTCATGGCGAATTTGATGAATATTTGTGCTTAATTCAGTGAGTTAGTGAGTGATTGAGTGAGTTAGTCAGTGAGTGGGTGATTTATTTCTGTATGTTCCCCAAATGCCTTGTCTTTCTAACACTTGATTTACTGAAACCATTTTCAGTGAACTGTTCATTCCATCATCTTGTATCATGATATTATTTCAGCAAGCTTATGTTTGGTAATTGTCCACATGGTAATAAATTGATTCTTTTAAGGAACAGGATTCATGTCACACGCCACCCCCCCGTTACAGATCATTGTCCAAATAAATGTTGGAGGGTCATTCTTGTTCTCGTATTATATCATGCTGTATTTTCTGCTCGTTCAGTATACTTCAAACAACACCAACAAACGAGTATGTTGGTTTTCTTTTGTCATTTTGAATATACTATGTGCAAATTTCCTTGGTCCATTGTAACTGACTTTTCTCACGCATGTCCTACACTAGTGGACATTTCATCGGAATATAATGAACATTCAGTACAATCTGTATCAAACTATAATACACATTCGATGAGTATACGTTTTAATTTGTAGCGCTGCTTCGATCAGGGGGAATTTATGAATTGATATCTAGCGATGACTCAAGGATAGGAAAGCTTGTAATTATTTACACACTGAGTAATGTAACTTCAACTGTTCAATTCTACATCTGAGAACCAGATTATTTTGGCAGCGTTAATGAATTGCAAGAAAGACGACCCTATCAAAGGTATATCTCATATTGTTCCCTGAGTAAATATTGGGCCCGAAACGAACCACTCTCTGCACCCTTATGATGGATTATATTATCTGCTTTGTAGAGTTCTAAATTACGAAAGGTCCTCATGGTCGTGGGTGGATAGCAGTGAGCAAATAATTCACATGGATTTAGGCCACTTTGGCTATCAATTTTCACACCACAATGTTTACCCATGACATTTCGCAAATTAAAGTTCTCCCCGATGCATAACATAGATCTAATCAATGCTTTTCAGGACGTACCACTTAAGAACGGGCCAGTGACCTGTCTAGTTTATCCCAGCTTTCTCTCGATTAGCTTAGCAAATAGATATGTTTAAAGATTGCCACAGATATATTATGACAACAGGATGATCTCGGCATGATAATAGGGTCAATGGAGCAATGAAAAGAAGCCCTTCATAGTTGAAAGTAAATATTAAATATATGGTTTTTTCCCCCCCCCCCAAACATCTTAGGTAGTATAAAGACGAAAGGGAATGAGGCTCTGATGAGACAATTTCAGCTAATCTTTTCGATTAAAACCTATAACCAGTTTCTCAGATTTTCTGTACAGTTACAAAATACACAGCCTACCAAATGAAAAAGGTCGCACACATCTTTACAACAACACACTGAGTCTGTACAAAGTTCAGGAGTTATACCAGGAGATGAATGTGTGCAGCATGTAGCATTACTTATAATGGAATGCTGCCGGACAATGAGCCTTACATTATAGGATATGAATCGGGATGTTTGCTTTAAACAAGTAAGGGATGCAATGCAATAACTTCCCTTTGTCTCGCCTATAGCAACATTACGTAAGATGCTGGGCGTGGCACATTGTCTCGCCACATCGTGGCGCCATGGGTATGGTACATCGAATGACAGCAGCAATAATACATGCAAACACTCGAAAACGGCAGAGATTATGCATGCGGGGTCATCTAATGGGACTAGAGGCAATGAAACACGGTGATATTGCTAATCGGCTGGTTGGTGTTTAATTCCTCCTGACATCAGATTACAGGTACCTGGCTAAGGTCAGTATTCTGCTCTCATCGCAGGTCTAATACCGTTTACCTGGAGTCTAATTATTCTTTGCCAATGTCTTATTAAAATAACGTGACGTCTAGTTGTCGTTACCTGACGTCTTATTGCATTTACCTGATGTCTGATGCAGTTACCTGACTTGATATTTCCTTAAGAAATGGCTTGTTACAGTTACTTGACATTCAATGGCAGTATTCTGACGTCTAGATATAGTGATCTGAAGTTTATATCAAATTACTTGAAATAAATCTCTGGCTGCGTCACGTCCTTGCGTCGATGTTACGCTGACGGCCGACGTTATAATGATTCTGTCACAACATATGATTGGCGCGAAGCTCTCATGACAACGTGATCAATGATCCAGGTGCAAGTCGGAGAATGTTTAATAACAACCTTGAGATATATTTATTCTTGATTGATCCTGGGGGTTCTACTTCACAGCCTTGCATTTATAAATAAATGGCGGACAATGCGTCGAAGAAATGGTATAAGTGGACGTGAAAAGCAATAACCTTCACGTATAACTTGATATTTATTTGTGATTATTTTGTGCTCCTTATTCGCTGCTAAATAAATATTGCGTTTTCTATTTCCGACCGAGTAGGAGACTATGCCACATCCCTGGTAATTTGGTGAGTGAATGTTCGAGAGAGTGAGTATGTGAGTGAATGAGTGAATGGGTGAGTGAGTGAGTGAGTGAGTGAGTGAGTGAGTGAGTGAGTGAGTGAGCGAGCGAGCGAGCGAGTGAGTGTGAGTGAGCGAATGAGTGAGCGAGTAAGTGAGAGTTACCTGACAAATACTCTTGCTATTCTTATTCTCGCTATATTCATATTTTTGTTTCTACGATCGTATATATTTATATACATCTTGATACGATGTCGACACACGCTTGGTGTCGCCAGTTCTGAATTCAGCCACATGAAGTGATACAGCTTTACAACATAAACGGCATGTTTTTCCTTTAAACGCAGGATGGACATTGCTTGAAGAATGCAATGGTTTTCCTCTTATTAAGCCCAACGCGTAATGAGGTAAGATGCTTGACATTATTACATCGTGTCATGGGCGTGGAGCACCACACGGCATTAATGGCAGCAACACAAGGACATGCAAACACTTCAAAGTGGCACAACTTACGCTTTCGGGCTATCGCCTTAAGCCAACGAATGTTAATAAAAAAAAAGTCGAGCCAATGGGTCATTTTAAAATGTGTGGTTTCACAAATGAAGTTTCATGGGTTCTCCTGTGAAAATCTCAAATTGTACCATCTGTATATGAAATCCGACCTTCGGTTTGAGAGAGTGGCAAACATGAGCAAACCTCAGGTGAGAATTGATAACGAAAATAGATCAATGCGAATTATTTGTTTGCAGGTACTTACAACAATCTGAAGGATACCCTTACCGTAAACATGCTCTCCTGATATTACTATTAGGGAAGGTGTGTGGGAAATGATCATAACTCAATAGTAAAGAATTTTGCACGTAGGCTTGAACAGCAGAGGGCAAGTTCTATAAATATACGCTAGGGTATAATAGAATATGGATGACTCGGGGGCATGTTGTTGGTACGTTCAAATAATCGCCTGGCTCGTCCCCCTTTTTTTGTTGTTGAGAAAATAAGGTGTGGCTCAGTTTTAATAAAATTTTCTTCCCGGTCTTAACCTAAATATAACTCAAACGACTTCTACTTCTCTTCATGATTCAATTCCAACTCCTTTAATTCACCATTTGATGTAACACGGCTGCTGTAATTATATCAAGACCAAAACATGTGCGAAAGCTATTAAAACTGAAGGAGACCCAGTTAAAGTCATTTAGCTGTGGACCAATACATTCCTATCCGCCTCGAGTGGAACGTAATTCAAGAAATCCATAATCACGGAATGCATTGTCAGTATGATGGAAAGAGATGGCATTATTCCAAGGGATGGCATATTAAGTTTCTGTGCAGTAAAAGACGAATAGCGACGCATGACTCAGCATGGACCCACGTAATCTCAACAAGGTACTTACTCGTTGACCTCTTGATAACCTCAACCAACAATAGAAAACATGCTTCCAATACTGGCCAAAAGCCAAGTTTTTTTTCTCTAAAGCGGACCTTTGTTCAAGTTAAATACCCAAGAGAAAACCTCTATTAGAGATTTTCCAGGGGTAGAAAGCATTGTGGTCGACATTTCAATTCATGGTTTGAATGAGGAAATCCTGGAGTGGGGTGGTCACTTGGAAAGAAAAAAAAGTATAACAAGGTCCGTACATTAAACGCGGGAATGAGGTACTTTTTGGGCTCCTGACGCGGGCCCGTATTTAGGGTATGTTTTAAGCACCAAATGGGGAAAAAGGGGCTTTTTTTTATCCTCTGGGTCCTAGTTTAGGGGTGGTATTTTCAGGCACTATTTCACCAATTAAGGGTAAGTTTTGTGGTTAGTCAGTGTTTAAGAGTATGATTTTGTGGTCAGTCAGTGTTTAGGGTAAAGTTTTAGGGTAGTCAGCGTTTGGGTATGTTTTTTGTGGGAGTCAGTGTTTAAGGATATGGATTTGTGTGTCAAGTCAGTGTTAAGGGGTACTTTTTGGGCGGTCAGTGTTTAGGGTGTCAATTTTGCCCCTGCCGAACGTCAGCGTTTAGGGTATATATTTTGAGTTCAATGTACACATCTGACAACATAGAGAAGTATAGGAGAGCCCGGGGGTTGAAACCACGATGATCATTCTTGTGTTCTTCTACGAACACATAGTACAAAGAATCTTTCTTTTAAGTTATATGTAGGGGCTCAAACCTCACCCAAGAAAAGTCGAGGCAATTGTAACTCTACCATGACCCATTGATACAGAAATAAGAAACGGAAGTTCATGTCTCACCAAGTTTCCATCGAATTAGTCTTCAACCCCCTCCTCAAACCCTCCCACTCTGAATCAGCATGGTTGTGAAAAACAGGAAAAAAAGCTGCTTGGACCCTGACACAGATTTGCCAAAGCAACCACTTTATCATATAATGTTAAACGTAAGAATTAGCTGCCAAATGTTACGCCTAAAAAAAAAAAGACTTCGATGATGCCCATGTACAAGAGGAGAAACCGTTTCACTTTAGATCCGGGGCTCTGCCTTACATAGAACAGAGGTTCATTCAAATATAAAGAGTAGGCTAGACGCAATTAGATGACAATCCCAAATGATCACAAACCTGTTTGGGAGATTATAAAAAAAGCCACGATGAAAAGCACCTTGACATCTTAAAATCATGAGCATGCAGCTTTCAAAATACAATATCATGCTGAAAAACCCGATAGGCACCAAAACGAGTTGGAGCAGTGTGCTGTGAACATCGTCAAACCCTGTCTAGATTGGAAGGCAAACTGAGAGCTATTCGACGTATGACCAAAGAAGGAGACTGCCCACCTGCAGACATCAGTCAACGATTCTTAAATACACACACGCCAAGGATTTGAGCCACTTACATTGGGACGATACGGTGAGGACCTCTGCCGCACAGTTTATGTGGAAATAGACTGAAAATAGTCGTTGTTTCAGAGAATGGATGTTACGTCCGTCGTTCTTGATACAGATAACAGAAAACGAAGAAGTAATCGTGTTGACCTTCGAAAACCCCAAAGAATTCATGTCCAAAAGTGATGACCAAATACCACCGTTACCCACTATGACCTCATCCAAATCCCCGCTATGACCACACTTTAATCTCCACCATGCTAGCCCATTCTTATCCCCATCGTTTCTCCACCCTAACTGCACTCATGACCGCACTTACACACCTCGCTCGGCTAACTCCGTGTAATCTCACCTACCAACCCCACACAACATACACCTACACACCCCACACAACATACACCTACACACCTTGCACAACATACACCTACACACCCCACACACCATACACCAACACAGAATACACCTACACAGCATACACAGCATACACCTACACTCACCACATAACATACACTTACACACCTCGCACAACATACACCTACACACCCCGCACAGCATACACCTACACACCTTGCACACATACACCTACACACCCCACACAACATACACCTACACTCCCCACATAACATACACCTACACACCCCCCACACACCACCTACACACCCCACACACCATACACCAACACAACACAACATACACCTACACAACATACACAGCATACACCTACACTCCCCACACAACATACACCTACACACCCCACACAGCATACACCTACACACCCCACACAACATACACCTACACACCCCACAAAGCATACACCTACATAGCATACACCTACACACCTCACACAGCATACACCTACACACCCCACAGCATACACCTACACACCTCACACAACATACACCTACACACCTCACACATACACCTACACACCCCACACAGCATACACCTACACACACACACATACCTACACACCCCACACAGCATACACCTACCAACCCCATACAACATACACCTACACATCCCACACAGCATACACCTACACACCTCACACAACATACACCTACACAGCATACACACATACACACACCCACACCCACACAGCATACACCTACACACCCCACACAGCATACACCTGCACACACCTACACACACAACAACACACTACACCACCTACACAGCATACACCTACACACACACACAACATACACCTACACACCCCACACAGCATACACCTACACACCCCACACAACATACACCTACACACCACACACACACCTATACACCTACACCTCACACGTACACCTACACCCTACACCCTACACACCACCAACATACACCCTACACACATACAGCATACACCTACACACCCACACAACATACACCTACACACACCCATACACACACACACCTACACCCTACACACCATACACCTACACACACATACACACCTACACCCCCACACACACACCCCTACACACCTACACATACACCATACACACCCCACACACAGCATACACCTACACACACACCAGCATACACCTACACACCTCACACACCCACCACCACACATATACACACCACACACACCTCACCCCTCACACAGCATACACCTACACCCCACACACACACACCTACACACCTCACACACCATACACCTCACACACCCACCACACAGCATACACCTACATAGCATACACCTACACACCTCACACATACACCTACACACCCCACACAGCATAAATCTTCATACCCCACACAGCATACACCTACATAGCATACACGTACACACCTCGCACAACATACACCTACACACCCCACATAGCATCCACAGGGCCCATTGCTGCCTATTACCATTCTTCCCCCTTCTTTTAACACCCAGTTACGTTCATGCATCATGTTTTTGACGACTTAGGCTAACGCAGAATTTAAGTCATATGGGACAAAGTTTTCTCGTTTCTGACATAATGCCCTTGATCAACTCTGATCACGATCACGTACCAATCATGTGAAAAATATCATCACCATTGCTATAGCAGTTTTTATTTTCACACCAATATATTTCTTCTCTTTTCAGGCTTCACAAACAACTATTAATAGATTCAACATCAACTCTTTGAGTTCACTTTGGCAACATAATTCCCCAATGGGAATATCAAATGTCAATCATTTTCAATGTTTATTTGCATAAATTTTGCAATAAAGAAACATAAAAAACATAAATTAATGAAGGATTGTTGTAATATACCGGTAATCAGCTCAATATCTTGTGTCATTGTGACTTAAGTACAGCTCTTTGGTACAATATGCTATAACATCTCCGTTAACACTGATTTCACCAGTAAAGCTTTTCCAAAACACAGAAATTCAATACAAACAAACACGCTCAAATAAAGCTTGGGTTGCATTCAATAACATGGTATCATATATGGTGTATTCTGTGATTGCAAAAACCTAACATATTCCTCACCTTACTCTTTTCACCAGTACTTAATCTGAGTATTATTTGAAGAAGTCCAACAGTAACAATTAAATGAAAAGTAAGTAGCACTGGTCTGAGATTAAAATGAACAGATGATAATTATTGAACATAGAATTATGAAAAGTAATGACATTAACCACAGTAATGCTATCAGGATCAGAATATAATTCCAATACCTTAACACTTCCCTTAATGAAACAACAATGCTATGATAATGTTATGATAATCATGTAGCTGATACAGGTGTGAATGTGATGATCTTTAGATTATCAGCATGAATGTGATAAGCATAATGTTGATATAAGTGTGAATGAGATAAGCATTACTGATATTAGTGAATGAGATAAACATAACTGATTTTGGTGAACGAGATACACATTACTAATATCAGTTTGAGATAAGCATTACTGATATAGCATGATGAGATAAGCATTACTGATATCAGCATGTGAATGAGATATTTCATGAATATAAGCATTAAATTTATATTTGTGTGAATGAGATAAACTAAATGTGAGCACTAAACATCTCATCAAGTATAATGTGAATTATCATAACATGATTGAGAATAATGCCAATCTCAGCAAAAAACATCTGTTGGATTGCAATTGTTAGCTGACATCATCAACCTAATAGAGGATGGCACAGTATCCTGAATACTCTGTATCACACCTCTTTGAAATCACACGAGTTAAGAGCAAGCAAGCAAGCCAGTCAGCATGCAACATCCCTCAGTCAGCTATCACTCAGTGTGACTCGAGGGACATGACTATCATTTAGTATTAAGCAAACGAGTCGTCAATGAGCTGTTTGACTTCCTGTTGATGGACTAGACCCACACCTGTAGCTGGGGTGGCCAGGACTTCACGACCAACATATCTCAACTGCAGCCATGACATACACACAATGCAGTCAAGCAGTGGGGTTTGACATATTGCTCTTAATGTATTGGAGATAAACAACACTGGTTCAAGAGATAAGACCATATCTGGTCTGATCTTAGTCTTGGTTTGGAAAATATTGCTGTAGAGAACTATCTGTGTTCGATAATGAATTATTAGAATGGACAGAATCTATTTTTAAAATGTATCTCTTACTCTCAAATAAACCATAATCGTACAACTTACCTTGCATCCCACTACGTTTTGGTAACGTACATCGACAAAATTCCACGCCCCTTGGTTTCTATGTTCCTCTTGACTCCAGACAAAATCTGAAAGAAAACAAATCATTAAAGTCACTTAAATCACCAAAACCCTCATTTCAATTGCGCCTTATGTGAAAGAATTTGTGGGTCTATAGAGGCATAGAGCAGTTAATGACATGGAGCAGTTTGTGACATGGAGCAGTTAATGGCATGGAGCAAATTTGTGTCATGGAGCAGTTAATGGCATGGAACAGTTAATGGTATGGAGCAAATTTGTGTCATGGAGCAGTTAATGGCATGGAGCAAATTAATGGCATGGAGCAAATTTGTGTAATGGAACAATTTGTGTAATGGAGCAAATTTGTGACATGGAGCAAATTTGTGGCATGGAATAGTTAATGGCATGGAACAGTTAATGGCATGGAGCAATTTGTGTCATGGAGCAGTTTATGGCTTGGAGCAGTTTGTGGCATGGAGCAGTAAGAGAGACAACGCTGAGCACAACACCGGTTAAGCAGTCATCACAGCGAGAACGCACCTGTGGCATTTGTGTATTTGTTTAGTTCTGTCCTGATATCCTCAGCAGGAAAAGGACACAGCTCCTGTTAACATCAAAACAGATAAAAGTAAAGCACTTGTTGCGAGAACACCTCAGAGAAACTGTCATCAAAATACCACAGGCAACTGTGAGAAATGAAAAGAAGTGAATTTCAGTTGCCTTTAGCACAGCAGGTCACATAGGATAGTGATGGATGAGAAGGGTCAGTTCTTACTCCTTGGGTTCAACCAACTACTCAGCTAAATCTTTGCTAACACTAGATTGTAAACCTAAATTACTGAGCCCCTTTTTCCATTACAAAACCGCTGAGAGAGGTAAATTCTGTTTGCCAGGGGCATCTTACCTCCACACGGACCAGCGCTGTGTCCTCCACTCCTCTCACTTCTCGCTCCTTCTCCAGCGTGTAGTAATGTTTCCCGCACACAAATATCACTTTCTTCACCTTGGATGGGTCTTTCACACCACTGTCTCCCAGAACTGGTCTGAAGGAAGTGCCAGGCTGCATTTCTGATAGTGAAGATACACAAGCAGGGTACCGCAGGAGGCCTTTAGGAGATGCGACGATAAGTGGTTTGCGGAAGTTGCGTACCATCTGAAACAAAACATAGAGTGTCCCCCCAGTTACAAAATACCAATAATAATCTTAGCATAAGAAGACCCCCACCCTTGTCTCAAAACTACAATCACCAGACACTATGTTATTGAGACATTTTAACTCTTTGTTTCTTTATGGATGATGATCAACAGGAGGCACCTGTCTTCTGAGCAGGTGGAAGTACTGGGCAGGTGTGGTGGGGAAGACCACCTGCATGTTGATGTTATCACCGTCCACACCTGTCTGCTTGCTGTCCGTCATCTGAAGGAGAATCAATCAACAGGTAATAATAGTTACATGATAAATAAAACCATATCCCATAGGTTAAAAAAAGAGGAAAACTTTTCACATATAGGTATGTCACACTTAATAAAGCAAAACTTAACTCTACAGGTTGAATAACCAATGCAAGACTCAACAGAGATATCAATCTAAAATTATTTCAATTGTTTCTATTTACATCACCGTGCCTTAAATGCATGAGCATATTAGGAGCACAGAAGGGTGTTATCGTGGAATAGATAAGTTGTTCACCTGTAAGAAGCGTTCCAGGTGAGATGAAGAATGTTCTGGTCCAGCCCCATCAATCCCATGGGGCAACAGCATCACAAGACCACTCTGCATGAGCCACTTAGCTGCACAGGCATACCACAACTCAACTGTATAAACACACATTGATTCACTGACTAAGCCACATGGATCAACTCATTGACTACGCCATGCCAATAAGCATATGTAACTGAGCCACATCAAACTACTTAGTGACTCAGTCACACCAACAACTTAGTGGCGGTCACACCAAACAACTTAGTGGCGGTCACACCAAACAACTTAGTGGCGGTCACACCAAACAACTTAGTGGCGCAGTCACACCAAACAACTTAGCCATATCAAACAAATTTGTGAATCAACCATGACTAACAACTTTGTTATTTAGCCATACCAAACTACTGACTTAGCCAAACTAAATAGTCAGTGACTCAGCCACACTTAACAATCAAGCTACACCAATAACTGAGAGACTTAGCCACACAAAACATTCACTTAGCCACACCAATAACCAAGTGACGTAGCCACACCAATAACCAAGTGACGTAGCCACACCATTGACCAAGTGACTTAGCCACACCAATAACCAAGTGACGTAGCCACACCATTGACCAAGTGACTTAGCCACACCATTAACCAAGTGACGTAGCCACACCAACAACCAAGTGACTTAGCCACACCATTAACCAAGTGACTTAGCCACACCATTGACCAAGAGACGTAGCCACACCAACAACCAAGTGACGTAGCCACACCATTAACCAAGTAACCCAAAGTGACTTAGCCACACCATTGACCAAGAGACTAAGCCACACCATTAACCAAGTGACGTAGCCACACCAACAACCAAGTGACTTAGCCAAACGATTGACCAAGTGACTTAGCCACACCATTAACCAAGTGACTTAGCCACACCATTAACCAAGTGACATAGCCGCACCATTAACCAAGTGACTTAGCCACCGAACAACTGTGCCATTAAACCAGAAAATCGATCCATAATCAGTGAAATTAAACTCACAAAGACATTCTGATCGCCATCTTAAAACGCCACAGATGAGGTACATATACTATAGATATACAGGTTGAAACCACAATAGGAAGGTAATCCTAACGTCACAACAGTATACAGGATGCATGTATCGCATGACTTACTCTCTCCTCCAGACACAAATGTGTCTATGATAATCTGCGCTCCATTGAAGAAGTCTCCAAACTGAGCCTCCCATATGGCTAGAATGTTGGGGTTCTCAATGCTGACTCCATATTCAAACCCTAGCACAGCTTCCTCAGACAGCACACTGTTCCCTACCTACACAATACAGTTCCTCTTAGTAGATGGCTATATTGTACGTGGGTAGTTATGATGTAAGGTGATTTTGGGAGGAAGAATGAAGGTATGAATTGTCTGGTGGATTTGAGATGGTTTGGACCAATCAATAATAACGATGGCAATGGTACACTCTATTGTCCAGATATGTTGTGAGGAATCAAAATAACTACCTCTAGGAAGCCAGTTTGGTCTGGATTGATGTTGTTGAGTGGGATGTAGGCGTGATTTGAGAGAGAGTCAACCAACATGGCGTGTCGATGACTAAACGTACCTCGACCGACATCCTGTCCACTGATGCGAATGTCAAAGCCTGTAGTACAAGTCATAGACAGAATGTAAGGTCCCAAATAAACATGAAACCCAGTAAGATTAAAGTGATCGTCAACAATCCATTTAACATTAAAGCACAAGAAGGAACTTGATTGATGAGTGTCATTGGAAGTTGACATTGTATTGCAAGTGAACTCTTATTGACAAGGTACCCTGATAGAGCAAGGAACCGAAGGCCATGGCCTCGGCTGTAGCCCAGTCCAAGTCCGACCCTGCCAGGAGGCGCTGTTTCCTCTTCTCAATGTGGGTCTTAACAATGTGACTGTGTGTGTTCTGTGGGGAAATGAAACGTCAACAGGTTACATGCAAGCTTCGTAACATGACAATGTACATTGACATAACACATTCAATAATGAAAAGAAATTAAACAGAAATGAATTTTTTAATATGCATCTGGATTTACACATGAAAGATATCTCTGAATTGCATAATTATGCATGACATTATATTTCAATGAAACACCTAATATTGGCAAACGTGAATTCTTACTGGAGCAATATGCATATATTCGTAGATAAGTAAGCCAACCCCCATCATATTAAAACACGAGATGATAAATAAGTTATCAAACTCACAAAGTCTTCTGGGACAGTGACAGATTGAGCTCCGACATATTTCAGCAACTCGCCATCAACACCTGTGTCCCATCTACTGATATGGGGTGGAGCTTGGACAAGCCCCGCCCACTGGTGCTCCAGGTGATTTGCCTACACACAAAAAACCCCAAAAAATATTCGCTCACACAAATTGGGAAAACTCACTTTTACATGAAAATAGTAGCGATTAATGCTTTCTTAATTACCGACCTTGGGAATGTGAGAGTCGATCTGATTGAAGTTGTCTGCAAGTGTTGCCTTCCAACTGTCCGCTGCTTCAGTAAGCTCCTCGTTCTTGCACAGATCCTCATCCTGAAAGTCACCCCACCATCAGCATGACATAGATGATAGACCATAAGAAACAAAAAGAAGAAGTGGTTTGTGATGGTTGGGTGAATCACTTCTTCAGCACAGGACCCACATGACAGAACCTCATATTTCAGATTAAATTTTCAAATTCCAAATGCATAGGTAGGAAGGTAACACTATGATAGCATATAGCTACCAAGCTGGGCATGAACAACAAGACATTCCTCACATGAATGGATAAGATGACTATCATGATAGGATTGATAAAGCTGGGACGAACTTAATAAATCATCCCGTTACAAAATAATATGACACCAACCACAAGCCTTTTGGCGTACACATCAGGAATACTGTCTCTGCTGCGTATGATGTTATACATGCCGGGCTGTGTGAATGAGGGGTCGTCCATCTCGTTGTGGCCCCACTTACGGAAACACAAGAAATCCACCACAATGTCTTTCCTAAACTTCTGCCGATATTCTAGCGCAAGGCGACTGGCTTTAAGGACTTCCTGCAAAACACGTGGAAAGAATAGAAACGTAAAAAGCTTTTCTGAACATTCACTTTGTGCATTATTCCATTTGATGCATCATTGCAGCTACACAGATTACCCAGTAGATTCTATTGATCTGCTGACATGCCCTTATATGATTTTTTCGAGATGATTGAATGTATGTGCAACATTTTGTTTCAATTTATAGACCCACACTATCCTTAGTTTAAAAAAACTTATATATGTAACAGTCAGCAATTAAAATCGGTGACCAATGGAGAGTTTATGTATCACCTGAATAGTTATCACACAAAACTCACTCATCCTGCCTTGTTGACCTGCAAAGCTGTTTACTGCATTTAACTCACAATCACACTTACTTAAGCTTTCATAAGCCCAAGCAAAATGTTGGAGAAAATGAATATTTTGTAAATTTCAGAACTAGTTTGGTCTGCCAGGCAACTTTTGCCCCATAATTACGATATCGACATGTTGATATGTTGCACTAGTATGTAGGTAGCATCCTCTTATTTGCCTTGACATTTGGTGGAAATAATTATACAGAAGGTCGATAACATCTAGGTAAATCAAACATCAATAATTTATACAGTAATAGACAGGGCTCTTATTGGACGAGGCAGGCTAAATTGAATGTATGTCCGGTAATTCATCCCAACCAATGGACGTGCTGCTATATGCAGATGGTATTTAACGCAATTTCCAAACCCCATCTATAGGTCAAATCCCCTTTTTGATAATGATTTTCGGTCACATGTCAACACGGTAGTAATCCATAGAGGTATACTAATGACATGGGTAAATTCATTTAGTATTTGAGTCAATAGTATTGTGGAAAATTCATCCATTAACTAAGGATTCACACAACAGTTTCCAGAGACTAGCAGTATGAAACTCAATAAGCTTCAAGAGACATGGTCGGGCAGCTCACCTCGGGGTAGTCAGCGTTGACCCTGATGACCGGGCAATGTGTCATTTTACCGATGTCACTCGTATTCTCACTCGATCTGCCCATATGTACAAAATATACAGACTTATACATCAGATGTATAAATTATAGAAGTACATACTCTTTATTGCTACAAATATCACTTAAGAGAGAAGCTATTTTAGAGAAAATCATGAAAATGCTCTGACCTTCCTCTCTCTGATGGTGTGGTGAAGCCAATCTGATTGTTGACGATGAAGTGAACTGTTCCTCCCACTGTGTAGTGAGGTACATTAGAGATGGCAAATGTTTCAGCAACGACTCCCTGCAGGACACGCCAACACATAACATAAAGGTAGGTTCACCAAATACTGAACAAAGAAGTCCCTGACTAGTAAAGCAGCAACAAATCTCACCTGGGCGGAGAAGGCAGCATCCCCGTGGATCTGGAAGCAGAGAACGCTATCTCCGGCTTGGTGCTCTTCCTCGCTACTGTATTCTCCCTCGCGACGGGACTGTGACCGGGCTCGGGCTTTACCAGCAGCCACAGGGTTCACAGCCTGAACCACACAAGGAACGAAGTATGTCTTACAAAGCATGTACCCAGTAACTCATAAAGCTAGCTTAAATATAACAACTTAATTATGTGCAAAATACATATTTCTCCAAAGCTATGTCCGCGTTATTTTTGAAAATGACTAAAATTCATCAAATACACATTTAGTATCAAAAACACTGCATTCATTTACATGAACAAATCATATTACTGTGAGTGAATAAAAAATCACAGAAACCGATGACAGATGATAGTCATCGACTGTGAAGTATGAGGATACAGCATTTGATACAGATATGTGCCATACCTCAAGATGTGAAGGGTTAGGCACCATAGTCACATGAACTTTGTTACCATGGTAATCAAGATCTACAGATGAAGCTGCGAACAGAGCCAAGAATGGAGCTATCAATGATGAAGTAGGAAAGGGTGGAAATTACTCAGGAGATCAGTGTGACATAATTTAGTGTGCATGGGTGGGAAAATGACCCTACTTAGATGGGAGAGGACATCCCCTGCTCCAGCTACCTCAGTCGGAAACTCCCGCATGCCTCGCATCTGAAACCACATCTCAAATGATTTGCTAATCCAAGCCTAGTATTGTATTGGTTGTCAACAAAAAAGCACTATAGTAATGTGAAAGTATGATGCTTGAGTAACAGTATCTTACCTTTTGGAACATAGTCACTAGGGGAAAGTCGAGCAGACAGGTGAGTAAGTTGAGGCGCCCTCTATGGGCAATACATGTCACTATGTCTTTTATTCCCACTGCAGAAACAATCAAATATGTCTCATTTTCTTTTGTGGACATCCAAGCCATTTGTGTGTGACAGAAGCCATATCAACTTAAGTGTAATTTAACTCTGGTACAAATTATTTAAAAGGAAATTGGTTGGTGTATTTAATGCTCTCTCACTTTCAGACGCCAGTCTGAAGAGCTCATAGTAGAAGCACATGGCACTCTCAGCACCCTCGCCTCCATAACGCTTCACAGTACCAAACTTATTGGCCAGAAACACATCAAAAGCCTGGAGATGGAACAAAGGAGAATAACTTCAATTACATGTCATATATACAAAAAATGTAGCCCATAGTGTTAACCTATGCTGTCTTAATATTCACCTGAGATTTGAGCATGAGCTTTGCCATATCTACTTTCTCTTCAACAGTGATACTCTCATGAATTGTCTTTTCATAGCGTGTTGCAAACCACTCCCTCTCTGCCAGATCCTGAACATTAAACAGACTCCTTGTAAACACAATCATTGTTTGGACAACAACAAAAACTCATGGTAAACAAAAATTATAAATTTGTCAGAGAAAGATATTCTCACTTCACAATCATACAACCACATTCAAAGTATTTATTAATTATAACCAAAATCAGCATTTATTCAATGATCATGATACAGGTAATGTAAAATGGGAATAGCTCACAGGTAAATGGCTGAACTCGGCAGTGAGGGGACCACAATATAACTTTTCCAGAGCATCAATAACTTCAGCAGTAGTTGCAGAATCTTGTCCAGTATGCAAGATACCCTCAAGTCTATGGGTACTGTTTGAAGAATCAAGTCCATACCAACTGGGATCTAATTCTTCAACAGGCCTGAGCATGACATACACAACATTCATAAGATGACAGAATATACCAATCATTGTGTCAATGTTGATCATGAGGGAAAAAAGCAATATAAAATTAAATGCATTACTTTGGTTTCTTTAGCCCTAGAGGGTCAACAAGGGCACGTTTATATCCATGCTTGCGGTAGGCAGAGACAAGTCTGAAGAGATTACTCTGATCAATCCGGTTATGTATTGCAGATGAGCTGACTGAAACAATTACATTTTTTAAAATTACAAAACAAGCAAGTATAAGTCACTTGTGTCCACCTGAGAGTCAAATGCGTGAAATGGTCAACCAACTTTGGACTAAGCACAGTGGGAATTTATTGCATGGCGTTATTTAACTGGTGAGGTATAAGTAGAATTGGATGAGATTAAATACAATAGCTAGGTGGATAGAGATGCACACTGTTTTAGCTAGTAAACATCACAAAATAAATAAGTTACTCTGTGGTCAGTGTCAATGCCAATACCATGGGAATGGAAGCCCCGGGGCCGGACGGCTGTCAATGGTAATTACCAGAAAATGTTTCATTCTTTTTCACTCCTTTGTGCCCATATATTCCTTCATCTGCATGATATAATCTTGTCTGTGTCAATGTTTTGAATAAACAAATAGATGAGCCCAGTGGTCGAGCTGATGTCCGAAATCTTACAAGAACACTCATTTTTTCGTGTGTACGAGGTGGGCGCTGGAGATCAAGGACCGGCCTTGACATTGGAACACCATTAGTCGAAGATTTCCGAAGCGCTACCCAATTATATCTGGTACGTTTATAACCAATTTTGATTACAGATAAATTAATTGATTGAAAAATAACGTGTTTTCATCACTTTCTAGACATTTATTACTCGTCAAACACTTTTAGGGAAAAAACATGAGCACGCGTATCCACGGAAATCTCCTTTTAAGGATGCTAAGCCACGCCCTACATTCACGCCCACAAACCACGTGTGTTTGTGTATACATACTTTTCGTAAGGACGCATGTTTCATAGCTTGCAACCGTTGTTGACCTACACAATTTTCCGAATTCCTGGCAACAACAAACTTTTCTTTCACTTCCTGTGAACCTTAAGGATGGATCCATTGTTTCTTGCCTACAGCTTCTTCAGAAGGCGAAAGTACGAGCAATGTGTTGATCTTTGCTCACAATTATTGGAGAAAAATCCATACGATCAGGTAATTACTCGCTGTCAAAATTCTAACCTCACGGTGTCACCACCGTGAGGCTCACGTTCCTGTAAGAGGCGGAGTTTCTTTGCCTAGTTCAACTACCTGAAGCACTCCTCAGCTTGAACTCAATCACGTTTAAACAGTCAAGGATAACACAATTTTACTTAACTTTCTTAAAAATGTTTTTGACAAGCAATTTGTTTTTGAAGGCATCTTGGACACTGAAGACAAGAGCTCTTACAGAACAGGTCTATGTTGATGAAGTTGAAGTTGATGAGGAGGGCATTGCAGAGATGCTCATGGATGACAATGCCATAGCTCAGGTGGCTCGACCGGGGACCTCGCTCAAGGTGCCTGGCACAGGTCAGGGGGCTCCAAGCCAGGGTGTCAGGTGTGACTTGCCATTCATAAATTACTGACTCATTCCAATATACAATTAAATCAATCCCAAAACACAGTATTTTATTCCATGCATCCAATGCTATTTCGGCCATGACAACATTTAAGAAACTCTGTATTCCTTCTCCACAATTACTCATAACCACCTGGTAGTAGTACAGTTGTTAAACATGTCTAATAAGTATGCCACAACTTAATTTTGTTTCTAGACCTATGTCACAGTCTGGTCGACCTCTCAGTGGTTTTGTGAGACCAGGAACGCAGTCAGCTCGCCCTGGCACTATGGACCAGGCTATACGCACTCCCAGAACTGCCCACACTGCCAGGCCTGTCACCAGCGCATCTGGCAGATTTGTTCGCCTTGGAACGGTAACAGCTTGCTAGAAAAGCATTTACAATGTATATAAAACATCAGCTAATGTATATATTGGTTTAACTGTTGCATGTAATGTTGGTTTTGATGTATTCAGGCATCAATGTTGTCAACTCCGGATGGACCTTTCATCAACCTTGCGAGGCTCAACATGCCTAAATATGCAGCACGATCTAATCTAGCCAAGGCTTTGTTTGAATATATATTCCACCATGAAAATGATGTCAGAAATGTAAGTTGAGTAAAAGTGTAACCACTGTTTGTTTTCATACAAAATATTGTTCCTAAATATAGTGTGGAGTTTAAAGAGTACTACAATCAATGATCTTTTAGCTTTGGTAAGAGGGCTCAGTCTTCCATCCACTTGACGAAATATGTCACCACACCTCCTGTGAGCAGTGCGCTGCTTTATCATGACTTCTTTTAAAATCATATGGAATTTTCTAATCGATCTGATGGCCTTAAATAATCAGAAGGCTCCATATCTTCAACACATACTGCAATGTGGCAACCTGCAGAGACAATTGGATCACAGTCCCATGTGCTTTTGTTGATTTTATGGCAGCACTACCTGACAACAACAATGTGATTCACTCATTTGCATACACAGCTAGTCAGAGTGAGCCCTCTTAGCATAGCTATAAGTTCTTTGGTAGAAGTTTTTGTTGTCAAAGCCATGTTTTATTAGGAATCTTTATTCTTACACTGCTCCTCTTTAGTTCTCTGGAGCTTATTCTATTATTGGTGTAAGACTTGCATATTATTCTGTAATTCAGCAATACATTGATATACGTGCTTATAAACCTGAAGTTGAACCTTTCAATAAATTTATGTAATTTGAGGCATTGGAGCTGGCATCAGAAGCAACAGAAGCCTGTCAGTACAAAGATTGGTGGTGGAAGGTGCAGTTGGGCAAATGTTATTACAGGTGAATATCATTATAACAGTGGTTATGTATTCAACAAGTGACTGAATCATTTTTTGCTCCTCAAAACCTTTCACTGAGTTTCATCAATACTAGGCACTTGATATATTATTTTGATGTGTGTCCACAAATGCCGGGTATGTTTCAGACTCGGCATGTTCAGAGATGCTGAGAAGCAATTCAAGTCGGCTCTGAAACAGCAGGATATGGTGGATACATATCTCTACCTGTGCAAGGTGTATTGCCGACTTGATCAACCTCTCACATCTGTCGATATATACAAACAAGGCATGGAGAAGTTTCCTAATGAAGTATCTCTACTGACAGGCATAGCTAGGGTGTATGAGGTGCGTAGAAAATCTTCTCCCCTGCTAGATAAGTGGTGCGTATTGATGGGTTAAATAAAAGCCTTGTTTTGTCATTTGTATTTTTGACTGATGCACTTTTATCACCATTGGAGTATAATGCATGACGTTGTCTTGTATGCAGGGTATGAATGACAGTACCAATGCTGTAAAATATTACAAGGATGTGTTACATCAAGACAATATGAATATAGAGGCCATTGCCTGCATTGGCACGGACTACTTTTACACTGATCAACCTGAAGTGGCCCTCAAATATTACAGGTGATATTATTTACATTCTTCAGAATAAACTATGCCAATTCCCTGTACTTCTGAATAGCAGATGATTTTAGGTACCACATTATCTTCCATGATCATAACTTGATAATGAGTGATTAAAGTATGTGGAGATCTACTCAGTACTGTGAGTTGAATTAAGTATCAAACATTGCTGATACAAAGCAATGAGTTATTTAATAAATGGAATGACACATATCCCAATATATTTGTGTTCCTAATTGCTTGGTAATTTGTGTGTGTGTGTGGAATATAAGCTTACTTGTCATTCAGTTCATAGGATCCTTATGTTTACATGGTGTGCCTACAGCAAACCTGCTTATCATTATGTTTAGCAACGATTTGTATGAATTAATGAAAGGCTTTTTGGAATATGTTCAGACGTCTACTTCAGATGGGTGTGTACAACACAGAACTGTATAACAACCTGGGTCTATGCTGCTTCTACTCGCAACAATATGATATGACACTCACCTGCTTTGAGAGGGCACTTGCTCTGGCTACAGATGAGACGATGGCTGATGTCTGGTACAACATTGGACATGTAGCCCTGGTATGTATAATACTTACTCAGGGTATTTGTTATATGATCATGATATTTTGTTACAGATTTACAAAAATGTTGGGGGTAATCAAGACTAGTTGATGTGGTTTGATGTGAGATGTATGATTTGTAGAATGCAGGCGATGAATTTTATGATGATTAACTAATATCTACAATGGATTTGAGAATATTCATAGTATAATATGGTAACTTAATGTTAATGGTTTATATGTTATATATGAATAAAATGTGCTCTTGAAATTAGAGATAAGATGGTAATGTTATGTTGATGGTGTATGTGTCAGATATGAACCATGTTTTAGTGATCAATTTGCGATGTGTTGTACACAGGGTATTGGTGACATGAACCTGGCCTATCAGTGTTTCCGTCTGGCCCTAGCCTCATATAATGACCATGCAGAAGCATATAATAATCTGGGTGTGCTGGAGATGAGAAAAGGAAGAATAGAAATGGTGCGTGTTGATAGACTAAAGTTCCCACACTTTCTTAGAATGCATACTGAGTTCTTGAATAATTTCTATGACATATTTTTCTTTTTCAGGCTCGAGCATTTTTCCAGGCTGCATTCAGCTTGGCACCTCATATGTTTGAGCCTCATTACAACTTTGCATCTTTATCAGATAAGGTGAACAGCGTAAACAGTTATTTCATGTAGTTGTGCCGATTTTATTGGTGTAATACCATTAAATTTTTCCTGGCCATTTCCTGTTTTGACAAGGTAGCTCACTAAATACAATACTTACAAAATGCATACAGCAATTAAGCTGCCATTTTGATTAGGAGATATCTGAGGAGCTCATGCTTAATTCACTACTCATATATCTTTCATTTTCTTCACACTCAATTTATATTATTTCATTCAATGTTTTCAGGTGGGAGATCTGCAAAGTAGTTTTAATTCAGCCAAGCGTTCTTCTGATGCATTTCCCGGTCATACTGATTCCAAGGAATTGCTTGACACTCTGCGCAAACATTTCTCGGCATTATAAACCTTTACTGACACATCAAATCCATAGTATAGAATCTCACAATGTGAAAAAAAAATGTCCACATTTTGAATTTTTGGAACAATTTGTGGCCTTGGGGCTGCTCAAAATGTGGTACATTTATACTATGACTTTACAGTTTTTTTCATGTCTCCGTCCACAGTTGTCTTTATGATAAATATGAAAATGTTCAGTGCTATTATAAGAACAATGTAACTTGTGATGTTTTGTCTGGGTAATAAATATGTATATATACTAAAGATGCATCTGAAGTTAAAAATGGGTGGAGTGGATTTGCATTTTGTAAACAAAGTTCGGACGATTTTTTTCAATGTGGAATTATGGATGGATCATCAATTAGACTATAAGGTATTTCCTACATGGAAAAACAGTTGAAAAGATTACAATAGTGTTATTCTAAAAACTAAACAGAACAGGAAACAAATAATGCTTTTATATATATTTGTATTTATAATATACACAAAGTACGTGACGTGAGCACTGTATAAAGTAGTTATCTTTCATTGCTCAGCGTGATATCGGATGGTTAAGTATTTGGATAAGTTCAGAACTTCATCTTAAATTGGTCAAGCGACAAACATGCCGTTATGCAACCATTCTTGTTTAACTTGTATCATAGCGCTAGTATCATCAATATTATCATAACGTTAATGAAACCAACCTGGGAACCCTTAATGACGTCATTTTAAGATTAGCCAATCGACGCATGTTATCGATACTCGACCTAGTTACATACATAAAATGTTTC
Source organism: Urechis unicinctus (assembly GCA_034190875.2). Classification (NCBI taxonomy): domain Eukaryota; kingdom Metazoa; phylum Annelida; class Polychaeta; order Xenopneusta; family Urechidae; genus Urechis; species Urechis unicinctus. The sequence continues at coordinate 27,759,703 of CM067346.1, forward strand.
CAAATAAGGAACACATTGATTTTTCCGTGGTCGGATAGTAGGTCAATGGGATAGAAGTGTGTAGCATGCGTTAGTTAATAGTCTCCCACGGATAAACACTTTAATAACATGAAGCATATGAACTGTGTGAGACATGGGAAAGTGCACTCGGAACGAGTTCGGAAAGTACATCGTGTCATCATAAACGCCTAGTGTAGGCGGCCGAGCCTTGTGTTGGCAGAACAAACTGGCAGCGAGACAAGTTAAGCAACGACCCAAAGAAGTGGATGATCGGGAGAGGGAACTTGCTTGTCACAACCACAAGCGAACGGGGCTGTCTGCATTTGGGACCAGCTGTGTACGAGAAGATTGTTGTCTTATCGTGTATTTTGCATTTTCTTCGGGGACGTAAGTCCTGTTTCGGACTACGACAACGACCATCTAGTGTCTATCTGTAGTGGTTTCTCGTGGCTCGCTAATTTCGCTGTCGAGGAAGTGCCGGAGTTGAAGAGGCGGAGTTGAGGCCGATCAGCTATTTTCGTGAGCGCTGTGCGCGGGCGATGGTGTGTGCGCGTTGGCTCCATGTTTTACAGACTTCTCGTCCTACAAACAGTCATAAGCCTGTTCTGAGAGCAAAGTTTCGGCTTCGACTTCGAGGCTGACTTTGCTACAACGAAGCTTGACTTGAGTTCAGGTTGACTGGCCGAGCTGATTGGATTATTTTATTTTTTTACTTAATATGATATCATCAGCACCTTACTACGCCGGGATATAGAGATAATCTGTCTTTAAACGTGACGCCAACAACAGTTAGCAGACTTCGTTTTCTCTCTAGCGGTGTTGAAGAGTCAATCTTCAAGTGAACGCCGATACCATGTTTTCAGACGAGGGTGTTATAGACGGATCATGGGAGCTGACAGTGACCGTCACCGACCTACAGGTCGAGAGGACACTACGTGTGAAAGGAGATCTTCACATTGGAGGGGTCATGCTCCGCCTTGTAGAGGCTCTAGGTAAGTTTGACTTTAATCCTAACTTTTTCGGTATACTTGGGTGGTACTGTATTTGGCGGGTCGACTACCATGTGAACTGGCGAACAGATCTGCTTCTGCCTCTGCTGGCGGCATGTATTCATGCTGTGGGCATGTCACACACACACGCCATGTTCAGCATCTGTTAGGCCCAGGGGAATGATCTCAGCCTTATCCAGTGGTCAGCATGGTCAGTCAAGTGATCAAGTCCTGGCCATCTCAAGAGGCCCCGTGGGTGCCAGTGAATTCTCTACAGCTGAGCGAGCAACTGAGTCATTGCCCGCTCTGTGACACTTAATTGAAATATTCTCCAACAGAAATATCACCAATTGGTATCGTTTATCAACATGGGTGTGTTTTTCTTTTCCATTAACAAATGGCCCAATTCATATCACTGAAAGCTTTCAACTGAAACAATAACTCGTTGCAGTAGGGCTCCCTAAATTAGTTGGTTCGAATGAGCACTTCATTTAAGCAAGCGCTTGTCCTCCATAATCCGGCCATCCCGGTGTAGCGTCTGTGATTTGCGTTGTCAGCTGGTCGCATTGGGATGCATCGTGCAAAACTCGATGTCGCGTATGCGTCGCGTGTAATGAATCTCGAGTCCGCCTTTTGACCCGACCATCTGAGTGGCGATATATTGTAGCATAGCCCTACAAGTACAAGACGTCTGATTAAATATCACCGTTCGACCGGGGTTAGTTGTAGTACTGAACTCAACATCGGTGAAGACAAAACGCGTTTTGACATCGCAGGTATAGATGCATGGGGAAAGGGACAGGAATCGCAACGAAGGAAATATTCAGGTGACAAACCGAAACAAAATTTCAGTGGCTTCAAGTAAAAAATTCATGCACTTCCAACCAATAATTTGTCGTTGTACCAACTGGTGTGCCTCAGAAAGCCTCACTTTCGGTCAACTGGGTGCACGGAGGCACGGATGTGTTATGGTTGTCCTTTCGTTGCCATATCATACGAACGGAATGAACTAGGTCATTAGGGGAGGCTGGGGGTTATATAAACATTGAGGTATGTGAATGCAGGCGTTATACGGATAACCACTCCCCGAACACTTCATCCTGCACCGCGGTCGGCTTCAGAGCGTGGCTGGAAGTGGTACTGGTGCCTTGGAATGGGATGCTTAACTCTGTTGCTTAACTACATACCTAGAGTCCTTGTTTAGACCGCTATGCGTCAACAGTAGATGGCTATATGGCAAGTGGGTGGGGGTGGGTTGGGCATCAGTGTGTTGGCGATGCGGTCCACTTCACTATCGACATGCCTATGTAGGTAATTATCTTCTGTGAGTCTTACCCCAGCCCGACAGTAATAGTGCTGCTTCGCGCCCTGCGTCATTCACGATGAATTAATTCACATATGCTCACTCTCACCGATATTGAATGATACTATATTTATAAATGACTGCGCAGCTGTTGCTTAAGTAAGGTGGATCTTTATTTAAGAACCCTACTTCTTTTTGGGACTCGACTGTGAGCCCATTTGAAACATGATACCTACGATTGATCCTTACTGTTGTACGACGTACACAACCAGGGCTCAAGTTTTCATATTTTTCTCCATACGATTAGAGCCACCAAGCGCGCTCTCTGGTAAGCTTGTTATCATATAGACAGAATGGCACAACTCGCGCTGCTATGATCGCTTTTGCATCAGTTTCCCAAGAGCATCTTGAAGGCATCACTTGCGTCGATGTTAACGTGCATTGAACCGAGACACACTTGCGCCCCTGTGCAACGAACACAAGAAGTCATTTGTTAAAAAGGGACTCGGTGGATGACGCGAGGGAAAGGAATTGAAGAATGTACAGCTGGGCAAAGCTAGAGAAGTTTAGTGGTGATGGATAAACGCTGGAGGCGGAGTCTGGGAGAGAATCCTTTGCTGACTCATTCCCACTCCACACGCATCCTCAAGTACCCCTGCTTGACCTTGACCTCTGGAGCAAACATCGAGCTGGCCGAGATCTCGTGAAAGCAGACGGTGATGCTACTGAACGTATTGAGCCACGAGTATACTACAGAATGTAATGTCAATTGTCCTGATCCTCCCCTGGCGTCGCCCCAGACAGGACCTGCTTGATATGCTCAGGTTGGCAGTGAGCAGGGTGCGGTTCTATCAGGTATAGAGGGAAAACAATGCAGCAGCTTGATCCAAGCCTTCGACACTAATGCTTTCCATTTGATAAGATATTTTTGTTGGACCGCGGCAGCTGCGTTGCACATATTAATGAATGTACCTGATGTTGAGGCGGCTTTCATGAGGGCATAATGAGTACTCGGTGACACATGGTCTGCATCTGAAGATGATGTGAGCTGGAGGGCTTGCTATTGTAACGTGAGATGGAGGCAGAAGAGGTCGTGCCTGCATCAGCTGGTCCGGCAACAGTCGCTGTTTGTTGAAGGAGAAACGTGCGTGGGTGTGATCTGTGTGGAGTAGCTAGTGTGGAGTGATACAAGGCTAGATCCCAGGCATGCCCGATGAGGCATGTACTGTTTCCATGAAAGGACACGTCTCTTCTTCGTCCTCCTCTGCTGATTTGGGAGATCCGTTCGGCCTGAATGCTTCTCTTTCACTCAGTTTGAGCCTCGCCGCAGATTCTCATAAAACCCACATTAGATGACACAGGATACACTGTAATAGGTGCGGGTGGGGTACAATTGAGGTGCAAGTGGGATGCAGTATAGAGGTGCAGTGAGGGTGCGGTAGTGGTGCTGTTGGGGTGCAGTGAGGGTACAGTGGGAAATGGTGTGTACTTTTAAACTAAGGGTGCCCGTGATCTATGACATCAATGCGCATGCCCCCGCCCCACATGTTCAGTTTATGGTGTAGTAGCCCTACAATACGTCTGAGTCTGAGGTATAAATTCATGTTACCGTTACGACCGGAGCTAATGGCGTAGATGCCTATATTGGTCTATCTTTTTAGTTCGAGTTGGTCATGATGTGACAAGGCTGTGATGCCCACAGGTCGTCTGGTCGCTAGCGTTACCCGTTACGTCAGCCATATATGCGGCGTCATGTTATAGGGTGGAAATATTCGGATCTCATTGGCGCATTTCCCTGGCACGATGATACAAAACATGGTTTACCTATCAACTAAACCCAATACATGCTGTGGTTAGCAAACCATGTCTATTTCCCCCTTTTCGCTGCCAAGGAATGTTCGCCGACGCCGTATGACTGTCCTGCTGTGGGACGCGCAGGAGAGGCGCGCATTCAGCTCTGACACCAGATTTAAGAAGAAGCAATATGATTTTTTGTTTGGTCAAATAGATATTTATTTGGCTGAGGCTGAAGAATGGTGTGATTTGATGTCACGGTAGCTTGATTATACTGCATGGCATTCCGATCCTTGGTATGTTTCCTGTCAGCCTTCGTGCTCTTAAAGGCAGTTTTCTTCCTTATATAATGGTCGGAGATTCGCCTTGTTTTTACTGGGAAGGTTTGGTGAGTAACAGTTTGGTGGACGTTCATCTACAAATAATCCATCAAAACCCCTTAAAATAACGCGCGCATCAGCGCTTCCTCGCAAGCTGAGTCGAAATTTTCGCAAAACTGCACGTTCCCGTTTAGTCATTTCCCATGAAAATAGAGCGCTTCGCTGAGATGGATAACATCCGCGTCATGTAAAGTGATGGGGTTACGGCAGCTGGTAATGGTCGAGGCTCACGGAAGCCTAGCGTACTGAGGGCAAGTTATAAACTGCAGATACCCCTTAGAGACATGGGTTCGCTGTTGTTCGCTCGTTACCTCTTGGTAGTAGCGTGATAAGTGGCGTCTTGTCACCGTGTATTTTGATTCGTTGCATGGCTAGTGTGATTTTACGACGTTACCAAAAGTAAACCAGCCTTAGATTTAGCGGCTCCAGTCCGTCTTCTGCCCACGTCTTGAAATGTATAGGCTCTCTTTCGTTCCTTCTCTGTTTGTTTCTCTCTTTCCATCTCTCTCTCTCTCTCTCTCTCTCTCTCTCTCTCTCTCTCTCTCTCTCTCTATTTTGCTTTTAACTTGGTTTTAAGATGTTACTGTAATGGAAGCTGTAGGTGCTGTAGGTGCGTTGTGGTATTTTCATCGGCGTCCATGGTTCACGCTGGATGTATTAGGGGTGTGGTGAGCAACTGGTTTTAACTGCCTCCATTTACACGGCCTCATTCGGCATGTGGTGACGATGAATTGGGCTGTGGTTTGGATTAGCTTCATTCGTGATATTGGGGCGAAGGTACGTGCTGTGAGCCCATGCGTTTTGAGTCGCGGTGATGCGCGTCGAACTGTTGCATGACTGAGTCTGTCGGATGGGGGGTGGGGGTGTTACTCTCCTTCGTCCTGATTTTAGTCGACGCACCAACATGGAAGCCGGTGATGAGTGATGCTGTTCCACAGGCGTACAGGCGTCAGGTTCAATGCCTTGTTGCTGTAACTTCGGCGGAAACTGGCGATGCTTGAAGATGCTGTTGATGCCTCTGTATCTCATTGTGATGCCAGAAATAATGGTGCATATACAAGAGATTGTACCAAGTACCTGCGTCCAATTACCTCCAGATTTTTCGGCTAAACTTAGCATGCTTTCTCGCAGATCATAGCCGAGCACACGTGTGTTGTCAACAAAGCAGCCACAAGTGTTAAGCGCGCTAAGGTTAACCAATTGGAGATAACACGCGCATATGTTATGAGTTAGAGTATAGCGGGGCAATGATGCTCTAATGCCTCACTTTCTGTTTCTTCGTCTGCTACTCAGTACCGAGAAGACAGCGCCACCAAGTGCCTGAATAATACGGCGTTGTGTGGTACCTGGCGCGCACGTGCTGCTGTGGTCAGGAGGCCAACCTGTAGCAGACAATGCAAGCGTTTATGCTCTTGTCTGACGGTACTAAAATGTGTCAACTTATCCCCAGGCCTGTTCTCGGCACTCTGTGCAACCGTGGTGGATGCATGTTTAATGTTTGAAAATTAACTGGAAGGGATGAATAACAAACGTCACTTGTCAGGTTGCAATTACCAATCATTATTCCTCCTATTTTCATCATGCATGGATGCCTAGCAGTGTTTTTAATCACCATTTTTGTAAGCGCTTAAAAGCAAGGAATAGTTTGGATTGAGCGCTGTATAAATTTTCTTTGATAATAATAATCATAATCAAAGCAGAATAGAGGTCGTGGTTTGTATTTCGTCTGAGAGGGTCGTGGTGTTTTAATTCCATGTTTGTATCTAAGCCGTGTATCTTGGCCATGTCTCAACTAAGCTGCGACCTTATATAAAGCTCCATTAATCATCTTATCCTCCCAGAGTGACTATTTCGTTTCTCGATATCAGAAAACTTGAATTAGAGGCCCGAGGCTGTTGCCAGGGTATGGCTGTGTTCTCGGCTTCAGTCTGCACTACGATCAGGTGCCGAAGCGAGACTGCATCGTGAGCTGTGAAGTCACGGTCGTGCAATCACACGAATGGCGTCTCGTTTGCTGAATTATAGCCCCATTCAGTGGACACTTTCGTTCTCGTGTTATTGCCCCATCCTATAAAATGGGCTTCCGGGGATGAACCTTCCAGCTCTAGGCTCCGCTGTGGACGAGGAGAAAAAGTTCACGTTCAGGCACTCCGATCTCGATGTAAGGTTTCGGAGCTTGGACCTCATCGATGCAGATTTTACAATATTGTTTTATGCATGCGTCCTCGCTGTCTTTGCACGGTCACCTGACACGGAGCGCCCTAGTTTCTTCACCCGCTTATTATGAACTATTTATTAATTAGTTCTTTTCGTGCAACTTATTCCTCCAATAAATGATGTGTATTGGGTTTAGGTCTTGCTAGTGCCCGTGGTAACTTGTATTGTCATGTACATCATCAGCTATTTCCGGTGGACATTCTTTTCGTTATTTCTCACGGCGTGCCAAATACCGGTGTATTTTAAGTATAATGTAAACCAATATAATGATTCCTACACCTACCCCAGTATCTATCTACCGCTGATACAGTGATAGTACTCGGGGCGATTGAGTTATCATTGATAACGGTGACCTCGTGGCGTTGTGATAAGACTATACTCGTAGCTGAAGCGTTCATCCTGGTGGTGCGGTGATGGCGTGGGTTGTCACGTGACCGCTTGGTACCGGTGTTCCGACCACTTGTATATACGTGTGTGTGGTGTACGTTAATGGTGAATACAGTCGGTACAGCTGGCCGTTAGATAGGGGATGATATTGGTTGACTTGTACTTAGTTCACCAGTACTGAAGCCCCACCATGATCGATTTCACAGTACTCTGTGACAGCAGTGAACCGTCTCAGCGGTTCCTGGTCGGTATCTTAGCTGTATCTTGGCGGTATCGCTCTGAAACAGCGCTGTCCCCCATTAGAGTAGCGGTAAGGGGTCGCCTCCTGGACTTACCCTAAGCTGTCGTATTGACAATCACATCTCCATCTCCGTTTGTTTGTCGTCAACGTGTGAGCTTAAGAACTGCTTTAAAGACAATACCACCATGATAAGTGACAAAGGGTCTTTCTTTTATAAGTCTACAGTGTGCGATCGTGATGGTCGTATCATAATGGTCTCTTCCAAGCGCCTATGGTTGGCAACCAGCATAGTAGCCATGCTCGTCCCATGTGCTAGCCACAGCCCCGTTCGTTCATCAACCACATCTACCAAGTAAGCTATCCAGCCTCGCAATATGAAACCTGAAACCTGTGCTGTTTATATTCCAGGTCCGCCTGGGGATGTAGGTTTCCAGCATTCCACTAGACGTAGTAACGAGGTCACGGGATGGGTGTGCCATCGCGGCATGTTTGTCAGTGTTATAAACACGGATTAGCTATTACTCTTACCCAATTACGTTCCCCGGTCAGGTCACTGAGTCACTTACACGGTTACACGGGATTGTTGATTATCCACGAATGACCGACTTCAGCATAAGTTCGAGGTGATCGCCTAGTTCCCCGATGTATTACCCACACCTTGTGTGAATTATGAATTCAATTGTTGAGGTGTTGATGTAATCTTACAGCTACGTCAGACGGCGGTCACGCTCGTGGTTAGCAGTGGCCAATCAATGCCTCGTTACATCGTGACCTGAATGCTTATTGGTCAGGCTTTTTCTGTTTGGAGCTGTGGGTTTTTGCGTCGTATGGGATCGCGGTCGAGTGCTGGCCGTAGGGTGACTGAGTGCCCTGATGCGACGGACGCCGTGTTTTTTGATTGGCTGTTCCACCTCTGGAGACAGTATGGCTGAGATCTCTGATTGGCTTAAATGTATCTCACAAAACTTTGTACGGTGAATGGCTAGGACTTTATCTCACCTTATAGGCTATGTGAATTAATTGACTTAGAAGTCCCTCTGATGTCACCTTGCCTGTTGGATACTCTCTGACTGACTTTCTCTGATGCTCTCATGCCCGATTGTAGAGACTACAGACTACATATTGACTGAATGCCTTTTACGCATCCCTCTAATTACTTTACACTCGGAATGAATGACTTGGACGTCATCATAGACTTACCAATTGGTCACATCATATCGGTGTTACCGATAGGCCACTCCCGATGGTATCGTTCAAATAGGACTCAATCGATGGTATGTTACCAATAGCCGATATCCTATTCTATCTTAACAATAGGCCACGTCCTATTCTATCTAACCAATAGACCACACCCGATATTATCTTACCAATAGACCACACCCGATGTTGTCTTAGCAATAGACCACACCCGATGTTATCTTACAATAGACCACACCCGATGTTGTCTTACCAATAGACCACACCCGACCAATAGACCACACCCGATGTTGTCTTACCAATAGACCACACCCGATGTTGTCTTACCAATAGACCACACCCGATGTTGTCTTACCAATAGACCACACTCGATGTTATCTTACCAATAGACCACACCCGATGTTATCTTGCCAATAGGCCTAATCTTTTTACCAATAGGCCTCTTCCGATCGTATCTTACCAATAGGCTACATTTGGAACGACTACCATTGACGTCATCTTAGCTACAGAATGAATGAACCTGACGTCATCTGCATTTCAAATGCATGCCTCTGACCCAATTGACCAATGACCAGCGTATTTCACGGCTGACCTCTGACCTCTGTAGACGCACATGCACGTTAGGTTGATAGCACCTCCGTTAGCCTTGGATCTCACCGGAGAATGTGAGATCATATCCCTCACCAAGCTCTCTCAGATGTGGTATGCCAACAATGCCGTGCCGGGGATGCTGGGTAATGAAGAACCATGCTTCTTGTGCGCTCCGCCTACACGCGTACGCTGCCATCGTTACGCTCGCCGTAAGACACGTGGAGTGAGACGATAATCCGGGTTAATCGCGGTTAAAAATCCGGTCATCGAACAGGCGTGTGCAGCCTTCGTGTGGGATATTCTGATGACGATCTCAGCGTTTATATTTGGCTTCTTCGTGAGAACAAATGAAGACAACCTGTCACTAGATATAGCGCTGTAGGTCTCGCCCACATCTCGGTTCTCGCGTTACGTCTTTCGTGACGGTACCGGGCCGGGCACGTTATGGACAGGTGATGATGTCACAGGGTTCACGTTCGCTTGCGTTGACTTACGATTAACGTAATGTTATACTTCGCATTCCAGTATATAGTTACACAAATTTGTGCTTTACACCCATTTGCTTGCTCATGTTACCGAAAATACTATTCAAGTATTAACAACAAATAATTCACGTGTGGATCGCCTGAACCGCTAAATGGCATCTTACTCAATAAGGACGAATTCTGAATCACCGAGCACTGTTGAATATGCGTCAGTTAAGCCTCGTTGGTATATGTGCTAGGCGGCGTAATGATATATTCATCCTTAAACAGCTAAGGAATTGATTCATATACTACAACCGCAACAGGGTCAGAGCCTTGACGAGCCATACTGCAGCAGACCGTCACGTCGTTTTTATGGCTAACTGCCAATTTTACGGTACTTTTTATCAAGTATTTTTTTTACGGAATGGTTAAAATGGTGCATCTGGGCACGAGCCGCGTTTCTGGGGGCGAGGCGCTCCTACACGCAGCGTACGTACCCTGTTAATGGCTGATACACAACTAGCTGTGCTCTATATTCAACCGTTGAAACGCGGCCCCTTACAACATCGCTCTACGCCTCCGAGATGGTAAACCTGGCTGAACCATTCATCAACCCATTCCTCTTCTATTTAATACCAGTAGTGTTGGGGTGTGTTGTTGGCGTAGCTTGACGTACCAATCAGAGCTTCAACCTTCCCGCGGGGGGGGGGGGGGGGGGGGGGGGTCTCTCTCTCTCTCTCTCTCTCTCTCTCTCTCTCTCTCTCTCTCTCTCTCTCTCTCTCTCTCCCTCTCCCTCCCGCGTCCTCTCTCTCGCAGGGAGCTGCAGCCTACTCTCTCTCTCTCTATGCGCAACCTACCCGCGGCCTCTCTCTCAGGGAGCTACAGCCTACCCGCGGTCTCTCTCTCAGGGAGCTACAGCCTACCCGCGGTCTCTCTCTCTGGGGGAGCTTCAACCTACCCGCGGTATCTCTCTCTCAGGGAGCTGCAACCTACCCGCGGTATCTCTCTCTCTCAGGGAGCTGCAACCTACCCGCGGTCTCTCTCTCTCTCTGGGGTAGCTTCGCGGTCATTCATCTCAGTACTCATGTTCACATTCACCCACAACTCTGTTTACTTTACTACTTCTGACATCTGCCTAATGGCTCGGGGACCTACTGTTGCGTGAACTGAAACTAGGATGACGTTCCGCTAAGTCACCACCGTCGCCTCACGCCCTCCACCCAACCCTCGTGGGGGGTATATCCTACCGTAGTTAGTGCACAGAGAACATGTAAACATCTTGTGGGATTATTGGACGATTTCATTGTCAGCGATTCCTGTAGGGTGTCTTGAAGTGGTCAATGTTAAACTGCTGGAGACGCATGCGCACACTGGCATCTTTCTATATAGCTGCACGAATCCGATGCATACCGGTGGTTTCCTGGATAGATTTGACTCGCTCCCTGTGACTGGATCATCCTGTTGGTCATTGCACATTTGAACCATGTCGTTTGGAGATATTGATCTCGTGTGGCTCATTTATCATCATACTGCTAACATTAACCCGCGCTAGCTGACGCTCATCATTGTTCACCCATCCCGCTGGCTCTATCTGTCAGCGCCACCTGACGGTCAGAAGCGGCAGCGGCGTCTTAATTGCCCACTTCCGCTGTCTCCATGCCGTCCATAACAGGGCTCAGTCGGATTAGGCGTACGATTGATAGCAGCTCATGATGTAAATCCCATCAGAAGCCGGCTCTGAATAGCAAATTAGAGCTGATCGACCGTGGCTCATTTGATGGGAGATTGACTGTGCGTCAGGTGTGAATAGGGCACTGTCTCTTGATGGTCGAGTTTTGCTGCGCTGCGTAATGGTTAAGCTTGGCCTACTGGCGAGCGTCGATTTTAATTTCACAGCGGGCTGAATAATGAGCTGCTGAAGCTGTTTTATTGGAGGGCGTGGAGACTGGTTTATGGATGTATAGAACTTAATGGTCGGATCATTCATCAGTTTTTGATTGGGAAGTGAACAGCCAAGAGGAAGAGCCGTTTCAGCTGGTGCCACCTCTGAAATATAGCGGCTCCAAATTACCGAGTGACACGCATCTATCGTTAAAAACCACTCATGAAGTGGATCTTAAAGCTCTTTGTCAAATATATTAAGGGGCCTGTACTAGAACACGGTTAGTTTAGGTGACCTCTGACCTGGCATTTAGGTCAGTTGCTGACTCTTGTTGCGGGGCTGCTGTTCAGGGGTCATCATGGGTCACGTGAGGAGCAACGATGTCAATGTCTGTGCATCGTTAGTTCGAATGGGCGTTAATTCTATTAATCGGTGTATGATTGTATGTTTTGAGTAACTTCAGTTGCAAGCAATTATGGTTTTATGCATTATAATCCTTCAATCACGAACGCATGCATTAGTATAATTCTTCATCGTGCGAGGTTCATAATGGTCTAGTCCGAGCGCCCGTGATGCAGTCTATCCAACACCGAGGACATCACCATAAACCCATGGTACTGTCTCTCGGAAGTTTATCGCTTGCAAACTGCCTAATTCAGATGTCATTTGCTACACAAGCTAACAGCTATTTCCATATTGTCCTTGTCAACTGATGGTCTTCGAGGAGACGGAGATGTTTTCCCATCTCTGTTGTACCCTGCTGTCCCATTGTTCGCTGAAGCATTGTCTTCACAGATACCTCCAGACACATTCCAGTGGGGCACTCCTGTAATGAAACCCCCCACGCCAATAGTCACTTACTAATATATATATAGTCTGTATATATTAGTGGCCTCGAGTGAGGGGCGTTTCATGACAGTGCCTGTCTGTGGGGTTCCGTGTAGAGTAGGCGTCGAGGTAATAAGGTACTGAATGACGGGCCTGAGTAAAGGGGAGGAACACCCTGAGGGAATGAGGTGTGGTTTCGTTTTGTAGCTTATTTTAAGGGTAAAATCTACCTGAGGATGTGGTCTCGGTACAGACTGTGAGTCCCGTTTCTTTTTCATCGAATTGTATCATGACAATTCATGGTGTGCTCCTTGAGGCTAGAGGCCTGGTGGTTTACAAACGCTGCGCCAAATATCATCTGAATCTGACAACTTTTTCATGAGGTCCGTTCTCTCAGACGCACCTTCGCATCCATTGGTGGATACAAAGCGCTATACCTGTTGGTTTTGAGGTCATCGGAGAAAAGACCCTTCGTTTTTGATCGTAGATTTGTAGCGGGCGCATAATATACACACTTCACAAGGTTACTCTTTTATGAAGAAGATTGATGGTTGTTGACTGGTCGCTTGATGTAGCTATAGACGTCCGTGTCATAGACCAGTTAAGAGGCCATTGATCTGTCATAGGATAGATTGATTGGAATCATAGCGCCTATATCTTAACTCACTTTGTCAATGGTAAGCGTCATCGTCTCCTCGATACACGCCGATGAACTCCGCTGAGGGGAAATACCTCGCCTCTATTTAAGCGAATAATGTGACTGAATCGAAGTCACGGTCCTCTCACCTGTAATTCCAAATTACAGGTGGGCGAGCAGTTTACAAGGTCAAGTCAATTCGTCTCTTTCACGCTTGACTTCACACGTGAGCTGTAGCAATTCTCCGCGGGGATAGCTGTTGCTGCTGGGGCTTGTAATGAATCATATGCCGTACGAGTGATCGGGCAAAAAACCTGGTGTGACTCCAGCTCAACTTTGCTCAGGTTAGAATAAGGTGGTGCAAATATTTTTGCTTTGACGGTCTGTACCATGAACTAGAAACACAACGACATGCGATTTCTCATGTATATGCTGTTATTGTGACACCGTAATGGAACACAGCACGTCATCGCTATTTGATAGTGTTGATATCACCCCATCACACTTTATCCAGTCTAGTTTTGTTGCCGTTGATCGTTTAACATAGACTTATACTTGGTTGAGTAAGGTTTGTTGAGGCAGTGCGATTAATGAAGGTCTGACTGATTTAGTAGGAATGGGCATGTTTTGTAGAAGCTATTGAGGGTCATCGGGGTCACTATTGAGGGTCAACGGGGTCATGTTGAGTATGTCAACAAAGCCTGGCCGACATGCTGCTGCAACAACTAAAGCACAATCAGTATTATCGTAATCATAATCATTTCCCTAAGCATCATTAATGATCGCCATAATCAGCATCTTAATCACCAGCATCAACGCCATAAAGATAATTATCATCATCATCGTTATTATCATCATCATTATCAGCAGCAGCAGTATCATTATCATCATTATCATCAGCAGTATCATTATCATCATAATTATCATCAGCTTATTAATAATAATCATCATCATCAATGATCAGCAGCAGCAGTATCATTATCATCATCAGCTATTAATCATTATCATCGTCGTCACTGATGATAATCATCTTCCTCAGCAGCAGCAGCAGCAGCAGTAACAGAGCTAGGTCCTCTGTGATGCTCATCACCCACTGTTATGTCGCCTCTTGACTGTTTCCCCGCCTCTTCCATCAACTAACCTTGTTTTCCCGCCGGCAAACCGCGTGTTGATAACCCGCCGCTTCATTATCATGTTTACGAAATGTCGGGGCTACAGTGTCATGTGTCAATAGCCTATTTATTATCACGTGCCTGTGTGATGAACTTACACCCCACTCCAAGCACGGGAACACTGCCGCTCATGGTGGTCCCCGGGCGATGCATCACGCTTCTCCGGGCGATGCATCACGGATGTGACAGACCGTGCGCTCGGGGTTATTTTTTGAACGCGGGCGCTCGGAAGCTGATGACAGCTCTCTCACCGGTGAGTGATGCATACACACGCGGCTGGTTCCCGATGCTTGGCTTCGTCGCGCCGTGCCGATATGTAATATAGATAGCGGTCGAGCGCTCGGTAGCCTCACATCGGGAACTGTGCGTCTGGGGTCTCCAACATCTGCTTTGCGACGCTCGGAATCGACGTGTGTTCTTCATGCAGAACTCAACTCACCAAAACAAATAATCAGGCGCTCGGTTCCGATGCCAAACATCCGATCTCCCAGACGCTAGATCTATGTAGAGCAATATACATATATGCGTAAGGTCTTGGTTGTGGTACTTAAAAGATCTGAGGTGTTAGGTGACCTACTGGGGACTTAGGGCGCCATGTTACGGGGGTGGAGTGGTCTTTATGGTTTCTGTATCCGTTTGGCTAGCTCCGGTGTAACGGTAACATGAATTTATACCGTTACGAAGAGTTCGTCAAACACAGTCGGCAAGTTCTCGTTTGGGTTGAAGGACTACTCTACGTACCTAGAAAATAACATATATCAAGAGCCTTTACAAAAAATAGACTTTACGCGCCAAAAAACTTACCACCATTCGACGCTATTCTTCAATAAATGGCATCGATAGTTCGTTTCCTAACAAATCGCGATACGATGTCTGTCATTTTGGAAACAATTAATTCTCGCGATTTCCCGCATTGCCTTAGCATCCCAAGTGGGGGCATTACCCTAACTCGGATAGGGGTGTGCCGCGGGGGACCTCGAAAACCTGTACCCGTTGTACTCGTTGAGAATGAGAAAAAGTATACTCCATCGTACAAGGTATTATGCGAATGTCTAACTCGTCGTAAAAGTCGAGATGTTGAAAAAACCACCCCCTTCGTGCGGCACATGTATACTATATCTTTACACTAAAGTGCCCCCCGCCCGCGCAATGCATGTGGTCTTGAACTTGTAAACAAACATGTTGCTGTGTTTCTGACGTTTTACCTTGGTCCCAAATTGATCGAACTATAAATAATTACCACGGATGAAATCACCAGTCGAAAAGGGATGAAATTGTCCGTCAAACATCATTGCATTCTATAACTCCATCACTTGTGTATGTTTGGTGTTTGGTAGTTGTCTGAATCGATCTAAAAATAATTGAGTTGCGTTGTTTCGAGAAACGGTAAGACGTCTACGCAGACGTCTTGTAGGGCTTCATTTGGCGCAATCATCGTGCTAGCTCATCATGGAACAAGAGCCTGGGGACAACATGCCAGGTGGTTGCACTAGGCGGGTATGGGATATCGCTCGTTCTAGCGTATTATGTATGTTTAATGGTGGATAAATTACATTTGGGAGAGCAGTCTAAATTCATCTGTATGCCGTTTACGTGTGACTGCGCTTCAGGCTTGGTTGGTGACTATCTTAACGATAAATTCACTGTCACTATGGCAATAAATGTCGACGTCAGTCTTCATCATGCTGCAGCTTGTTTTGGGGTGACCTTGGTAACAACTGGCGGACACTCGTACGAACCTAAGTCATAGACCATCACATTGCAGTCACTTGCTGCCCTCTGATTTGGGGATGTGTAAGAGTGGCCGGTTCCATTACATGACTTAATGTTGGTGGAGTCATATTCAGCTCAGCTTCATCACAATCCTCGTGCGCTTATGGAACATTGCTGGTATGTATCAACTGGCGAAATGGTTATGTAAGTAGCTCAGTTGAAGGAAGCTAGAGCAGCGTATTTTGTTAACCGGTGCAGTGTTAATAACGCATGGGTGATGCCTGGGCCAGGCAGTAGTCCCACGTCCGTTAATAGTGTGGTTCATGTGGCTAGTGACTTCTTGGTCTTCCAATGATTTTGCTCGAGGGTGACCGCTGGTCAGTATTAATAACGTCCCCCCACTGTTGGTTGGATTGAGTCGCTGAGGGTGTTATGAAGCCAGATTGAAGGCGAAAGACTGAATCGTTATTTATAGAAACCAGTGGTATCTTCATGTCGTCATCATCATCAGCATTATAGCGTCGTCAGCGTCGAATCGTTGGATCATACGTCCACGTCAACGACGAATATAAAGCAATAAGTTAGCTATTAAAATCAGTGGCTCAATGGGTTGCTGCCGTCTGTTCTGTATGTAATTTACGTATCTGATCGAAGGGCGAAGCGTAAACTCCGATAGTTCAACCGCCACAGAGAGCCGACGTGAAAACCCGCATGTTGTTCATATTAGTGGACGGTAAAATGGGCATCGCTTGGTCTGGTAAATGGAGCTCACGTGGCTGAGCAAGCTGGGCAGGAAATGTTACGTGCGCGCCGTGTTGTGTCAGGTAACGAGACGACGCTCTGTCGGTGATAAGCTATCCGTCCTTGTTACGCGGTGATGTGTTCGGTGGTTAACCGGCATTAAGGAAGCGTACTTGTGGTATAGATCACGTGGTATAGATAAAGCGGCGAGTTACGGTGCCAATGAACCCCATCTGGGCCGCTTATGATCAGGCTTAAGATGTTGGCTGGTTGGTTTCCCTTAAATATAATTCTGTGTTACGCGGAATGATATGTTCCGTATGGATGACGTCATAATGGCGTCGACGGACCATCGTTCCCCGTACGCCTTATCGTGATAAGTTATTATCAATTCTCATTCACGTGCCCGATTCTCTGTCTACGTTTCGTGAAGTTACCGACGCCCCGACTTGAATGTCAGGTTTAGAAGCGCCGGTGCGCCCTAAATTCAGTCTGATATCGAATTCTGAACTCCGTTGGATCAAAGCAAACTTGACTCCCTGAGTCCATCATTGTTATGCCGTGATAAGCTCGGAGTCTTGCATTATGCCACCATCGCTACTGCAAGGCGGCAGCTTAGATATGGCGTCATTATGAGGCCGGCCAGTCATCTAATTGCTTGGTCAATCAACAGATGAATTGCCAGCGAAGTGCCCACCGTGTAATAAACGAGGCGAACCCTTTGCTTGCCTTGGTTACCCAATAGCAACCTCTACCACTGCGCTATAGATCCGTGCATGATATCACCTCCCGGATTCGCGTCTGTTCGTCAGTGGTATGGTGTGACTGTTCCGTTCCTCTGTCGACAACCGCTCGCTCACTTTGATACAAGGCTAGCAGAGACAACGGAGATTGAACCCATGAAATAACAATTCCTGCTTTCCTTTCTCGCTGCTTGTCGGCGTGATGACTGGTGTCGACCTTGTAAAATTGATGGGCGTTTGTAAGGAATGAATGCCACCACCGGCTGTGGTCAAGGGTGGATGGTCATAAACAGTGAGGCAGTGAGTGGGTCACAGACCACACACGCATCACAGACGGTGTAATATAAGGTGACCACACGTAAAGGCGGTGTCATTCTCACCGCGTCTGCCACCCAGCAGAAAGAATCTACGCACACACACACACACATATATATATATATATATATATATATATAGATATATAGATATATATATATATATATATATATATATATATAGATATATATATGATATATATATATATATATATATATATATATATATATCTATATATATATATAGATATATATATATATATGTATGTATATATGTATATATATATGTCTATATATCTATATGTATATATATGTATATAAAAAATATGTATATCTCTATATATATATATATATATATATCTATATATATATATCTCTATATATATATATATATATATATATATATATTCATATATATATATATATATGTGTTTTGTGTCTGTGTCTGTGTGTAGTCCGTGTATGGCCGTGCTTTATATTGTGTATGCCTAGCTTAGGGAACTGGGTGTCTCTCTGGGAGATAGGCCGGATGATAAGGCGGGTCTGTCTAACACAGTCTTATACATTGTCTGGGTCGATGATGGCACTATTGTCCCAGAGCCAGCCTCCTTCTGATTGACTGGATTCTCTCATCAGGTCCCCAGCTGCTGCTGCTGCTGCTACTGCTGCTGCTGTTGGTAATGATGGGCTAGCTGTTAGTGGATTGGCGAGTGTACTGGCGGTTTGTTGAGATAGCTAGCCAGTCAACCAGTGGGCTAGCTACCGTGTGCTAGCTGTTAAGTGGGCTAGCTGCTGTGTAATAGCTGTAAAGCTGGCTAGTTGTGGTGTGCTAGCTGTTAGAGAACAAGTTGTTGTGTGTTGGCTGTTAAATGAACTAGCTGCTGTGTGCTGGCTGTTAACTGGGCTAGCTGATGTGTGCTATCTACTTGGGGATAGCTGCTGAGTTGGCTAGTTGTTATGAGAAGCTGTTGAATGTGCTAGCTATTTAATGGACCAGCGGTTGAATGGACTGGCAATTGAGTCTGCTAGCTGCTGAGGAAAAGCTATCGAGTGGGCCGGATGGCCTAGGCTTACTGTTGACTCGGCTAGCTGCTAAACGAGTGAGTTAGTCGATATGGGATATGTATGGAATGGGATAGCAGCTAAGGGCTACCTTTTGATTAGGCCAGGTGATGTGTTTCTTTGTTTTATTTGCAAGTTCCTGGGGGAGATAGCTGTAGAGTGACCCTTCATGTGAATAGGACAGTTGTGGAATGGATTGACTGGACTTGCTGTTGTGAGGGGATTATGCTAGCTGATGAACGGAATGTGTAGGTTTTTTGCTGATCTTGCTAATTGACTATCTATGTCGCGCGTTTGGGCTGAGCACAGGACAGGTGTTGATGGAGATGGGGTCAAGATGAGGTGTCAAGATGAGAGAAGGTGTCAAGATGAGATAAGGTGTCAAGATGAGAGAAGGGGTCAAGATGAGAGAAGGGGTCAAGATGAGGGAAGGGGTCAAGATGAGAGAAGGGGTCAAGATGAGAGAAGGTGGGACTGCATAGAGCCCCCAGCCCCCCCCCCCTCCCCGGGGGGGTAGGGTGGGGTGGGGGTTACAGCTCTCTAATCACGTTATCTGACGCTTATGTTCGAGATCAATGCCAGTGTATTTCTGCTTATAAGGAACGGTAAGTGAGTGTTCAATATGGCGGTAGGAGTTGCCCCGCCTGGATGGGTCTCCCTGCCTACCCGTACCACGTCGTGGCCCCTCACACATGGGTCGGTGTTGCAAAAACCTCAGTGTAATTGATTGTCGCCATCCTCTTGCTGTTATGAAGAATGGGAGGTAATATTGAAAGTGGCAGACCTAATCTATTGTGGTCTGGCCCGAAGCCGGTGTGGAGCGCCAGGCCATGGATTTGGGTCTCTCTGCTGTGTATGTATCTACGCGAGGTGCATTGGGGTTTAGGGACATGGTCTGACGGTGTGCTCGGATTCTAATGGTAAATTTCCGGGAGTCGGCTTACTGAGTAAATAAAGTATAAAATACATCGAACCAGCACTCTGCTCAGAAACCATACATTAGGATCCGCTCGTCTTTACATGATAGGAACGATGCGCCCCGCTCAGCATCTAGCAGCCGTCAATCTTTGGTTATCAACTTATAGACGGACCATAAAGATGATAAATCCACTCTAACGCCTCCTAATCTCCCTCCATCGTCTTACCCTCCTCCGTCGAGTTGTATTTAGATTTGGACCCTGCCCCACCCGAAGGCACCCTAATGTAGCGCCCAGGACGTGTGCGAGTCGCAGAGCGCGCCTCACTGATACCAATCACTCCTGCTCCTCACGCTGGCGTGGATCCATGACACTTATCTGCGCGCACTGGGATCCAAACGACCTTGATCCCTGCACTCATCCTATTGTGATCAATACTAAACGCCTCAGCTGTGTCTGTGTGTCTCGCTGTCGGCGCTGAAATCTCGTTTTTTCTCGTGGTGCTGGGGGTTGCTGGACGAGAGGAGCTGGTATAACTGTGGCTAACAGGGATATCATATTGGGGCAAGACCATTCTTCCTACAGTTCCGAGCGTCCATGCATGGCTTAATCATCCGTGTATAATACTCCCACAATAACTTAATTTGTTATGGTAGCAATTGGTTATCACGCAAATTGTTATGATATATAAATATCCCACCACGCAACTGCCGCTCCTAAACATGACGCCGCAGCGCCTGCGTCGAGAACGGCACGAAAAATTTTAATCTCAGTTTGATGTCAATAAGCGTTCTTACGAACCAAGTACAGGTCAGTGACCCAGTCTTGACAAGCTGAGTGTCGTTAACTTATCAACTGTTTCCGAACAGGACAAAACGACCGTCTGTTTGAAAATCGCCAGTCTAATGAGGTCGTAAGAGTGGACTGACCATCGACTGACCCCGCCCTCATCTCAGCTTCCGGATCCGCTTCGCCTCGTACTTTATCGAGGGAATTATCCCCTCTTTGCTGGCATGTAGTCCTCCGTGCCGCCTCGGAGACGTGATGGGGCTTAGTGGGGTGATAGATGGTGTGACGCCCCATCAGCCGCCTAGAAGCGGATTGGCGTTTTATTAGGTCGATCGCGGGGAAGCTGCTTGTGGTTTATTTTTCAGGTGTCTTGGTATGTGGGGCGCGCGCGTGTGTGAGTTGTGACTACTTAGTGAGGCGAGCCGTGGTGATTTGTGGATGCTTTGTAGGACAGGACGTGACTGACATGCCTGTCGAGCGACCGCACGTCCTCCGTGACCGGTGTGGGTTACGAGATAGACATGGCACGGGTCATAACGTGCGCTGATTGCACCGGCTGACGTGGAGGGCACCTGTTTTACGACTGGGTCGTACGCTGTCTGGCTGCCCAGAATAGCAGGAGGAGGAAGCGGAGAATAGCAGTCGCCATCCAATGGCTGGGTGCTGGACGATAGGTCAACTCATATCATACATGTATAGTAAGAGAAACGGGCCGTCCGTGGCTGGCAATATATATACTATAGTGCGCTATGTCCATTTAAGTGATTGCTTGCACGTCCTGATCAATCACCCGCGCCGTTACGATGGCATGGGCGACACTGCGCATGATAGTACCAGCCGTGCTGCCGCGTGACGGCGCCACCAGGCCTAGCTGACCGTAACCTGGCAAGGATAAAGTACCCCAAATCCCTCGAGGTTCATCCCCAATTTGGGTTGGATCCCGTTTGGATCCCGTCAGAAGCCCGGGATCAGACCACAAGATTACTGGTGACCTGTAGTCACAAACAAAATACTGTAACGCAGTTGTAAACCACCAAGCAGAATCCAGTAAGGGTTGTTCAATTTGAAAGTTCCGATACTATGTGTGTGTCCAAGGGAAGGGTCGGGTCATACCACTCGTGGGTAGCCCTCGAATTAGTCTTTGACTATGTTTCGAATTTACTCACGTAATTCAATGTGGATGGAATTTTATTTTAACTTGTAATGGAAACAGCCACTCCAACTGTGATGCAATATTCTGCCTACCTAGCTACCTGTCCTCATCTTTCGTCATCTCCACTTCATTCATCATTATCTTCCTCTCTCGGCATTCATGATTTATTTCCATTATCTCTCACCAATTATCTCTAATTTCTTACCAGTCATCATCTCCATCTCTCACAATTCATTATTGACTCTCGCCAATCGTCTTTCCTCTCTCGTACTTCATTATTTACTCTCGCCAATCGTCTTTCCTCTCTCGTACTTCATTATTTACTCTCGCCAATCGTCTTTCCTCTCTCGCAGTTCATTATTTATTTATTGTCCCATTACAGTAACTCACTATTTTATCGCTCTTCATCGGCTTATTTTATTTATTGTCTTCGTCTTCCATACGATTCGTCACTAGCTTCCATTGCGTTCATTATCAACTATTTAACACTATTGCCGAGACTCATACCTCAGCGAACCATAACAGTAGTAGCCGACAGCTTCCAGGATAGATTCAAGTCATACCAAATAAGTAGCCCGTCATTGGTCTCATTCATCTCTTCGTTACTTATCTCTGCGCGTGGTGGAACGCGCGTTGGTCAGTGACGACGCACGACGCATCGGTGTGTATCATCCGGTCGGCATATCTCGGCGGTTCCCTGTGCCTTTACTGAGCGCGACAACTGTCGAGATTCCTTAGGGGGATGGGGCCACGACGCGATCAAGTGGTCATTGATGGACAGGGGCTGGTGAAGCGGTCATCCCTAATGAGGTTAACATGGCCAGCCAATGTCATTAACCATGTGGTGTATCCGGGGCTACTATCCTGTGACAACGACTGTCTCCGGAGTGATGGACGACCCCACCGAGGGGGGTGTCCCAAGCGCGATGCGGGGGCAGCGGGTGGTTGTAGGGGAGAATGGGGGTGTGGTATTTGGGGTGGTTACAGCCCGTGATACCACTGCATCTTGCCCCTCGTCTTATTAAGCGTCGTTAGAATGATTCCAATGAAGACGTGAATCGCCGCAGGGACAACAATAACTCATCCCATACATTGGCAGCGTGTCGTGTCTGTGTGTCTTCGGTACATGCTCCGCCAGCACTTTCCTGTTGATTCGATTATGCAGCTTTGGAGGAGTTTGAATCTGGAGGCTTCAGTCTGCATTGTCTGTGAGCTTTATTGCGCGATTCGGCCACCCCTCCACCCTTACCGACATACATCGCCCACTAACCCGCTTATAGGGCGCCGATAAATACAACACGGCAGCTCCAAATGGAAGTGTCCTGTATTTCTCTCCCGGCGCTGGTGGCGTTGACGTCGATTGGCCAGACGCTGCGATTGTTCCCCAGAGGATCACCTTCTGGCAATGATTGCGGGGGGTCATTTAGTACATTTGCATCTGTATCAGAATGCCGGGCGCATTCGCCATTAATCACAGCGCTAACACGAGGGCAATTGGAAGCGATCTACTTAGAGGATACAATATTCCACTTGGCTGATGGAATGCGCTGGTAATAACCTCCTCTCACACCAATTAATAGAAACAGCCCCGTGAATTAGATTATCGCTCAGCTGTTGCTGCCTTGCGTCGCGCGGCGTGAGCTGTGGGTTGGATGGAGCGCTATTTACTGCCTTCAATCGGTGCCTCAATTAAATTCGCATTTATCAGGGAGTTTGACTCCTTTCCGGACTGATGGCTTCAAGTTCATGGGGATTTCTCAAAAAATTCAAATGTGATAGCTTGGTGGAATTTGTTTGAGCTAGGTCCGTTTAAAGCCGACTATCTCAGGGTCAGAGGTTACAGACAGCATGCGATGGTGATGATGATGAATGGTCAATAATCACATCAGCGCGGGCTTCCAACCTGGACGCTGCTTCCGGCGGATGGGACCAGCCGAGGTTGTGACTAGAACGCTCGCGTGTGTTGATCCGCCTCAGCCAGCGTCTGTCCGTATACACAGCTATGTGCTCTGAGTGGCAGCTTTCATCGTTAAATCGTTCATATATGCTATCAATTGCAATGCAATGGAATGAATTGCCCACATATGTATATCTTTACCCGCACTGTTACCGTCAGATCTTCCATCCCTTATATTGTACAATATGACATTGATTGCATGAAACACCGTCAATCACTACATGTATACATCTATAACACGCGTGCCATCACGGACCATCTTATTATTCTTGTTGTGTTGCAGATCTCTCCGTGGACTGGTCCGACCACGGCCTCTGGTGGCCGGAGAAGAATCGCTGGCTCACCCATTCCCGCTCGACGCTCGACCAGTATGGCGTCCAGGCCGACGCTCGCCTCTGGTTCACGCCCATGCACAAGAACCTGCGTCTACAACTCCCTGACCTTCAGATCATGGATATGAAAGTCGACTTCTCCACCAATGTTTTCACCGTCATCGTCAAAATCTGCAAAGAGCTCAGTGAGTAGTGGGCGTGGGCCGGGTTTTAAGGCCATGTATGCTCGCGTCCCGATGCTTGGTTTTCCGAGATGTATCTATAATTGTGGCTTGATATCGTCGATATGGTCGACAGGGGTCCGGAAACATTAGGTCGGGATCCGAGCCCTCGTGGATTCCGAGCGTGCAAGTGCTCTATGGAGGATGTAGATTGGGGTTAGAGAGGGGGGAGGGGGGTGGTGGTGCTGGGGTCGGAATCGTTCTCATACCTATACCACTTGAATGCTAACCCAGTTAATACTCTTAGGTTACATGCAATGCTGGGATATATATATGAATATTATCTGTCATTGTCATCAATCTTTACCTCTCTGATACGAGTTCTCTCTGATCAGGTCATGTATTATGGCCAATACGAGTGTGCGATAGCGCGCTGTTTGTTTACGAGTTAGCGGGATCATGCATTATGACATGTACGGATTGGTTGCAGCACTTGTATTGTGGGGGGTTGTGAGTGTCACTACCTTGTGACGTCACACACTCGCAAATAGTGCATAGGTATATGGAGATAAGCCACGGTGCATCTGGGGCCTTTATCAGCGCGTCGAGTGATTGAGCGATGAACTACTGACAAAACAATGTGCCATAAGCAGCATGGGACGAGCGCCGGTGTTTTTGTGGCGGTTGAAGATGATGCACTCACACAAAAGTTTTTTTGTCCCCTTTCTCCTCTTAGTCACCTGGCTCGGGTCAGCAATGTGGTCCACTTGACCTTTCTTGTCTGCACTTGACCTTCGTAAGCCTGTGGGCGTTTAGATGACCTTGCGTTGGGGGATGCAGCTTAGAGGCAGTGGCCAGTGGTGTGTTGGTAGGAAGTGTTGCAGCCTGAGATGTTACTCTTCATCAACTTAATTAGCGCTCTCAATAATCGAATCATTCTCCTCTTTCGGAATTAGTTTTCCAGCTAATGTTCCGACAGGAAACACAGCCGAATCGCCTGCATTATGTTTAACCCCACGTGACCTCTGGTATTCACACCTGGTCTTGGATCACCTTCGCTTACCTGTAGTTTATCCATTAGTCTACGCTCACCTTAGTTTATTTGTAGGTGCCCGATGAATTGCCCACCTATTGTCTCCATCTGCTTCGGTTCATCGTCTCTCTTATACCTGGTACTTCCAACTGGTTGCTGCTGCTGCTGCTGCTGCCCGTAGTTACCATCGCACGAACGCTTCCTCCCGAACTTTTCTTGCTATCAGCGCCGACCTGATCTTACCCGTGTGCAACAGGCGCTCGGTTCCCAATGCTCCGCTTCCGAGCGCCGAGCTACAATTTATGTATACTACAAGGCATGCAAATGACCGGCGCCTCTGCGTCACCCTTCCCTCATTCACATGAGAAGAGTGTTCCTGATGCTCAATATAATCTTTTCGACAATCAAACATTGTGCCCTTTGATGATCGACTTTCAAACGGCTAGTCTTTCGCGTTTTATCACGTCGCCGCGCAAGAGTCACTCGCCAGTCTTCTGTTTTCAGCTGAGCTTGTCCCGGAAGCGATCAGCGTTTTTAAAACACATATATTTCCCCCGACTTGTTCAAGCAGAAATTGACTTGGAGAACGCGTCACTATATACCCCCGCCCATGCTATACACTTCTATATATAACCTTATGCTGGCAGACCCTTCCCGAATAGGGAAGTGCTGAGTCAGCGGAATCCGGTTACTGATTCAGCTGGAGTAACGAACCTTAGCGCCATGAAGGGTGTAACTGTAAGCTCGCTAACTACCAGGCCTTCCGCACCGCGTACCACGCCCTTCTTCCTTTCCCATAAAGATCCGGTCTCTTTGAAATTCTTCCATATCAGATGTATTTGAGCTACTTAAACTGAATCTATCCCAACATTCAATAAGGAGTTTTGACGAAGTCCGCTTACGAGTGATCCAAGCGGTGTAAGAAGAGAAGCACCTTAGGTTTGGGTGTACTTATTGGTCGTGGGCGGATGTTCATGCGTATCGTTTGGCTCAGATCTTGCGCCTGGCTCGTATACGTCATCGCTGCTAGTATGATGATAGATACTGTAGAATAGGAGCTTCACGGTTGACTGAGGAGACGGCATTCTGTTTAGCGCAGATCATACAGTGCCATGAGGATGTTGGGTGCTAGATTATGTGCTTGGCAATAGCGAGTTGATGATCAGAGTGAATTCGTTTGAATCCTGTGGAAAAGACTGCGATTCATTATCGGAGTGGTAAAGAGTCGACCAATAAAATACCCAGTGGCTGGAGAAAGTACGCGCAGTCAAAAGTGCTATTTTTATGAGGGCAATGCTTTTGAATTCATTTGAAGCGCTTTAAAAGCCGCTCGTATATCACGATGTATTCTCCCCTGACCAGCCATGGTCGGACCGCCTAGTGTCGTGTGGCCGTATCGTGTATCTGTGTGGCCCCACCACATCACTCACTGCTATAGAAACAATCTCAGCAAATCTGTGTTGGCAACTGTATCCTGCCGGGTGCTGTAAAGTTATGTTGATGTGCGTCACGTGGTATTGGTGGCTCTAGGCTGTTATAGCAGCAGCAGCAGCAGCAGCAGCAGCAGAATGGCTTCCTGGATCCAGCATCCATCACGTGTAATAGTTGCGATGGCAGGCTATCTGGCGTTTCTCTTTAGAGTCTAGCCGTAGTCGGCTTCTACATCGTGCTGTCACTCGAAGCTGTCTGACTGCTGAGCTTGCAATTAACATTACGTTGTTTTTCCTTGTTTTTGCACCAATTATAGGACTAGGGCTTTTTTTTATGGAAGTCATAAACCGGATGACCGGATGTGATCCTCACTGCAATTAGCCTAGCATAAGGTCGTATAGGATCACTTAGTGCTGTCGCTGTCTGTGGTGGGTGACGGTAGATACGGTGCTGTCGCTGTCTGTGGTGGGTGACGGTAGATACGGTTCCGTTGTCCAAGCACTGTCCTGCCTTGAACAGATCTATTAGCAAAACACAGTATTTATATGTGTAACAATTCGGACCGGTTCCCCTATAAGACCGGAAGCCCTATAAGAGCTTACGTTGGTCCGGATTGAGTCTAGACGAGAACCTGGAATGGCATTGTCCAGTGAACTGTGAATCGGCCGGTGGTGACATGCCCGATATGGGATAATCGTCTGCGTTTTTATCTTCATCAGCGTGTATATCCCTCTTTCATTCCATTTCTCCTAGAACATAGAAGGCGGCAACTCAACCAGGTCAATCTCATTACGCATTAGTGATTGTGTGCTGTTAAACTCTATCCTTACCTTACCGACGGCACCATACGAGCGTGTGCTGACCGTCGTAGGTGGGAGAAAATGTGGGCGACTCCGACTGGGGTTACGTTTGGATGGTTGACTGTTTATCCGGTCATTGATGTCACTTTGTGATCTTCATCGATGTACTTTGTTGACTCGAAGTGTATAAGGCCGTGTTGTTGAATCGCGCTTCCCCACACGGCTGAGACGGACGTGTTCTGTATTGAACGGGGCGCTGGTGACCGCGCTAGTGAGAGTTTGGGATAATTGGAAAGCTAACAACACGATGTGGTGTTGGTCCCAGGTACGACATGGACATGCTGGTTGATGTTGGTAATAACCACTCTCACAGGTGTGTTCTGTTAAATAACCACGCCTAGATGGTATTGTTTAATGTGATAACCACATATATACAGGTGTGTTCTGTTAAATAACCACGCCTAGATGGTATTGTTTAATGTGATAGCCACACATGGAGACGTGTTCTGAAGACTGATCATCCGTACAAGTGTGTAGATTGCCACACGCAGGCATATTCTAGTAAATTAACCATGCAGTAATCGTGTTCTGGTTGATAACCAAACATTTATACAGGTGTGTTCTAGGTAGTAAACATATATACAGGTGTGTTCTAGGTTGTAACCATTTATACATGTGTGTTTTAGGTAGTAATAATATATACAGGTGTGTTCTAGTTAGTAACCTTTCATACAGATGTGTAGTAACCATGTATGCCGTTGTTCTGACGCACCTGTTAATTAACAAAGTTTGGCCATATAAAACTGCCGCCCATCAGTACTGGGGAAAGATTTGCGCGCTCACGTTGGGTGAAGCAATACGTGTGTTCCCAGTCGCTGTTATTGGTAGCAGAAACCGCCTTGTTTGATAATCAGCGCAGGATGTTGGCCATGCTGGTTCGTCCCCCCCCCACCCCCCGCTTCCCTACACATCCCATATAAACGCCTTGGGGCGGTTGCATGTATGCGCTCGATCTGTTGTTAAGGGCAATAGCTCTTGGTCAAAACATCTTTAATGAAAGTGTGTTTTATCAGTTTTTCTCTCCCGTTTGTTTGCAGAAATCCGCCACCCAGAGGAGCTTTCTTTGTCTCGGAAGCTGGATCGCGAGGAGCTGAAGAAGAACCAGGGTGTATCGGCCACCCGGAAGCCATCACGACCAGCCGGTCTCTCCGCCAACCATCACAACAGTGTGTCCAGTAATAGTCTGGATGGAACGTTAGGAGGTGGTGGTAGTCCTTACCGAACCAACTCTACCACACCACAGGTATGTTAATGTCACATCACGACCACACCACAGGTGTGTTAATGTCACATCACAACCACACCACAGGTGTGTTAATGTCACATCACGACCACACCACGTGTACGTTGATGTCACATTACAAACACACCACCAGTATACTTATATTACGTCACCACCACTACAAGTACAGTTGTTAGCAAATATTACGACCTGCTACTGTTCGCCGCTTCACACTGTGACTTCCCTCTGGCGTTATAAACTGATGCAACATTGGCTATGACTTAGTCTGGCCATTAAAAAAACCCAAAACTGGTCGTAAAAAAATTCGTAGTCTCTCCATATTGATATCAGTGCCTTATGATAGAGGGGTTAACGAGGTGCGGGCGGGATATGACTGGTGCCCCCCCCTCTCTCCACTCCCTCCGCACACAAACCTAGCTGATAGTGCAGCGCGGCGGTCTGTGGCAGCAGCTGTATGATTGGATCGCAAGGTGAGGTAGAACCCCGCCGTCTGTAGGTCTGTGGGAGGCCGTGCTTTATGAAGGCAGTTGACGAGTGGTGCAGGATGAGCCCCCCCCCCCCCCTCCCCCCCCCCCCCCCCCGCCTCTAATAATCACCCCCTGTCATGTCTCAATACAGTGACCTATCCTCATTTTGTCTGTCCATTGTAGACTTCAAGACAGGTAAGTGCCGAGCCCTCGGGGCTGGTTTATATAATAGACATCTCCAATAGCCAGCTGGTCAACTGAAGGTTTAGTGGAGCGAACGAGCCGTGTTATATGTCATGTTATATATAGTCCCACTTATTCCGCTGACGTTTGGGACTGATCACAATGAATAATACAATGGCGAGCTTTCTAAAATGATGCTCAAAGTATATGTCGCGGTTTGTTAATGATGTGAGGACAGCTGGCTTCAATTGCAGTTGTGTTTTCGATTGAAGAGTGTGGCACGCCGCAAATGGCATGATTGTCGGTTGAAATTGCTTCACGGTTGTAATTGACTCAACCGGATCGAGGCCCGGGCATCGCTAGATGCGATCTATGTAGTCTAATATAGACAGGTGCTTATTAGACTGAGGTATTGAAGAACGTCGCTCGTAATGAGACGTACCCTCCACCTGCATCACTCGTTGACGTAGTGTACCCTCCACCTGCATCACTCGTTGACGTAGTGTACCCTCCACCTGCACCACTCGTTGACGTAGTGTACCCTCCACCTGCATCACTCGTTGACGTAGTGTACCCTCCACCTGCATCACTCGACGTAGTGCACCCTCCACCTGCATCACTCGTAGACGTAGTGTATCCTCCACCTGCATCACTCGTAGACGTAGTGTACCCTCCACCTGCATCACTCGTACTGAGACGTAGTGTACCCTCCACCTACCTGGTCTGGGGCGGAATATTCCCCTCCGCCTGCCCTGTCTGGGACCTGATTACTCCCTCCACCTGCCCTGTCTGGGACCTGATTACTCCCTCCACCTGCCCTGTCTGGGGCTTGATTTCTCCCTTCACCTGCCCTGTCTGGGGCTTGATTATTCCTTCCACCTGCCCTGTCTGGGGCTTGATTACTCCCTCCACCCGCCCTGTCTGGGGCTTGATTACTCCCTCCACCTGCCCTGTCTGGGGCTTGATTACTCCCTCCGCCTGCCCTGTCTGGGACCTGATTACTCCCTCCACCTGCCCTCTCTGGGGCTTGATTACTCCCTCCACCTGCCCTGTCTGGGGCGTGATTACTCCCTCCACCTGCCCTGTCTGGGACCTGATTACTCCCTCCACCTGCCCTGTCTGGGACCTGATTACTCCCTCCACCTGCCCTGACTGGGGCTTGATTACTCCCTCCACCTGCCCTGTCTGGGACCTGATTACTCCCTCCACCTGCCCTGTCTGGGGCTTGATTACTCCCTCCACCTGCCCTGTATGGGGCTTGATTACCCCTCCACCTGCCCTGTCTGGGGCGTGATTACTCCCTCCACCTGCCCGGTCTGGGGCGGGAGAGTCCCCTTCATTGGCCTTGCCTTGTGACCCCCCTCCGCCATTTGCGTTTCATGTTGGCTTCTATCATTTGGACCATTGCCAGCTTGTGTTTGATACCCTGATACAACCTGATTATCCTTCTCCTTTATTTACACAACACAGCGCTCGTTCGTGTCAATAAGAGTCATCCCGCGCCCATTACCATGTGTGATTATGATAATCGACGCCTGGCGGACGCCCCACTCTCCGCCTGCGTTGAGTGCGCGACTCGAGTGCTTTTGTGCGGGAGAGATGATGGCGGTGTTGTCTTGACATCGTTCTGACCTTCTCACGCTGCCAGCCTCTCTGATGTCGTCGCCCTTTAAGGTCACTGCTAGAATTGAGATGCGTGAAGATTGTATGGGGCTAGACAAGTGGTAACTGGTACACGGCAGGCTCCCGCATCATGTCCGCCCGTTGTTGTCAGGATACAGTTGATGTCACCATGACTACGGTGTCATGGTAGCATGGATACAATGGGGATATAAATAGGTCATGTATATCGTGGAAGTAACGGCAGTCATATTACCCGAGATAAAAAACATCTGCTATTGTCATGATCAAATGGAGTCATTTCGTCAACATGAATTCATCAATATGATTGTGTTTCATCATATAGCACAATACCCGCTGCTGGCTGGCGGGCCCTGTGAACTATGTTTTATAAACATGAAATGTAAAAAAACCCACTGATTGTACACACTTATGATCTCTTACTTGTGATTGTGTGTGTAGGGTACCTTGTTGCGTACCCCGGGTACCCCAGGCAGCCCATACAGTTATGGCAGCGGAGGAAACTCACCTCACTCACCCTACCAGTTTAACGGCACCTTATCGCCGGGATCCATGCACAGTTGGCCTTTGAGGGAGCTATGGAGTCCGGTCTGGCCAACAGCCCGCAGACACCGACACGGGAAGCGCTTGTATTGCTCTACAAACCGAAAAACTTCTCCGAGAAAGCTCGCATCAATGCTGGGTGAGTCAGTTTCCAAGGCCAGAGTTAGTCATGGCTGTCGACAAAAACAATGGACGTTCGACGAATGAGTTCGTATGATGTGGGTTAATTTTTTTATCATCGCCATGTTGTCTCTAAGATAGGGGAGATTTTTTTATCCTACGAGGCGTTTTGGAGTACGCGTTGTTATTGGCAGAGTCGTAGTCCCTGTGGAGTTGGCTGTCGGGAGTTCTTATAGCAGTGTATAACAGGCTAAATTAGTACCGTGTACTGTGTGATTTGTCATAACGTAGCTACTGGCACGTGCTGTCAGGCGAAAGACACCACCAATGTATGTCCGCTTACCAGTCAGTCTACATACCCCTCAACGAGTGCCCTCACTGACACTGTATCGGGCGTTATACATCCGTGTCTATTCCTCTGTCTTTCAAATGTGCGTCAGTTTGTAAACTCCACGTGGAGCGATAGACGATCTATGGGATCTAAGTGGCCCTGTCACCAGAAAACGACCGCGTTTACAGCTGGGATTCGCGCGATAGCACCGCGCTGATCGAAAAGTATTGGCCGACGAAATAAACACAACACTGTAACTCGATCCTTTTAACTGTGTGACTCACGAAGCTAGGCGTCTATCATGGTTTCCTAAAGCACACACCATCTCGGGGAGTACAATAAGATCGCATGACCGTATAGAGACTGGTAGCAGTTGGCGGTTACTTGGTTACCAGACCCCATATGTCCCCAAGCTGCTGTAACAATCCACGGGAGAGAGAGAGAGACAGATAACCAGCTCTCCATCACCGTGTCTCTCTCCTCAGCATCCGTAATAAGCTCATCGCCCGGGGCTGCTGCAGACAGAGGAGACGAACGACCTCCTATAGCCTTACGTTCCAAACTGCGCTGCCGTTGATAACGCCGCGTAGACCAGGGGCCATGTCTTGGATTTCTAGCTATACGTCATCCCCCAGAAAAGAATAGGATGGGTGTTTTTTGGCTAGGTTAACTGGCAAGTCATCTAAAACTGTGGAAATGGGGCATTAAGTGAGCGGTTAACAGATAACATCGTGGGACACATTTCTATAGGCCTCACCCAAGGCTTTGAAAAAAAATGTCCCGTATGCCAATAAATATCGCGCATGGGATGGCGAGACTGTACGCGGGGGTTTAACAAGCTGTAAGTTATTGCGCGTTTTCTGTGGGTGGAATTGTTTTAGCGTGTGAAGAACGGGCGGAGAGAAGTGTGTCTGTGGGTATTGTTGGCGCTGAGTCATCGTAATGCTGGCTCCTGAGTACCATAGATATGTGAGCTGGTTAGCAAGGTCTGACTTACTTCTCTCTGGCCCGCTACCATCAACATTACACGCGTACACAAGTATATTTGCTATAGGTCAACCACTGGTGCTGGAGTCCTGGTATATAACCCTCTGGGTAGGCTCTCCTCATATCCTGGTACATACTTCTTTATTTATAGTACACGATGGCACCCAAGTCTTATCAAGTGCATATACATACAGGTTCAAATTATCCGCTCTGCAAATGAACGTAATATTGAACGTAAGCGGAGGTTAGGAAGTTAAATTTCGCCACATCCTGCTGGGTGGGCTGTGTTGTGGTGGGGGGGGGGGGGGGGGGGGTTATGCTATCGGTCGTCTTACGTCTTTCTGGACATATACGGCGAACCGCGTGTAAGTATGATGGGGGCTGGTCTGTATGTTAAGTCATAAACGTACCATGACATCCGGGAACGTTGGTCCGTTTACTCGTACCCTTAACTGTGATGTACGATATTGACATAATTATCTCGGTACATAGCATTAATCAGGCAATAACCCCGGCAGCATATGTCCGATTTCCATAAACAGGTTAACAGGACGCCTATGAGGCGGGCGTGCTACTCCGGCAACCGGAGCACGGAGCTCTGGGCTGACTAGGTCGGCTGCAGCGTCCGTCTCCATGACGGGTTCAAGAATCAACAGGGTATTTTTACGTAGCATAATGCTGCCAGCGGATGTGTGTGCATTTTGAGGTGAAAGGAAACTAGTGCCGGTTTCATTGCCCTACTCGAGTTGTCTTGACAACGCGTATCTCCCTCCATCCATGGTTGGATGCGTATCTATATATAAACGCCATCACCATGAGTTTGTGCGTTTTGATTCACGCGGGATCGCGCCTGGAATGAATTGTCTGGAAGCCATCAATAACCACTCGTTATTGTCTGGAAGCCATCAATAACCACTCGTTATTGTCTGGAAGCCATCAATAACCACTCGTTATTGTCTGGAAACCATTAATAACCACTCGTTATTGTCTGGAAACCATTAATAACCACTCGTTATTGTCTGGAAGCCATCAATAACCACTCGTTATTGTCTGTAAGCCATCAATAACCACTCGTTATTGTCTGGAAGCCATCAATAACCACTCGTAATTGTCTGGAAGCCATCATTATCCACCTGTTATTGTCTGGAAGCCATAAATAACCACTCGTTATTGTCTGGAAGCTATCACTCGTTATTGTCTGGAAGCCATCAATAACCACTCGTTATTGTCTGGAAGCCATCAATAACCACTCGTTATTGTCTGGAAGCCATCAATAACCACTCGTTATTGTCTGGAAGCCATCAATAACCACTCGTTATTGTCTGGAAGCCATCAATAACCACTCGTTATTGTCTGGAAGCCATCAACATCCATCCGTCATTGTCTGGAAGCCAATAACCACTCGTTATTGTATGTAAGCCATCAATAACCACTCGTCTTTTGCCTTAAACACGAGTGGAAAAGACGCGTGTGGTCGAGGCTCTTCATCGTCAGAACGCGATGACATATAGGTCGCTAGCAAAGCTTCCCTTATTGAGGTCAAACATGATGTGAAGGGCCTCAGCAAGTACTCAGAACCCGTATCTGTAACACGTCTTCTCCATGCGACCTCACGTTGTAGACGATGACAAGTGTGGCTTTATCTTTCTGCGTGTCGTTATGGGGTCAAGCATGTACAGCGCTGCACTTTGTCTGTAGGATACTCCCTCCATAATGAAGGGTACTGCCTCCGCCTGTAGGGTATTAATTTCGCCTGTAGGGTACCACTTCCGTCAATAGGTACTCTCTCCGACTGTGAGATACATCCTACATCTGTAGGGTACTATCTCCGCCTGTAGGGTACTACCTCCGCCTGTAGGGCACCATCACCGTCTGGGGGGGATACTATCTCAGACTGTAGGGCACCATCACCGTCTGGGGGGGTACTATCTCAGACTGTAGGGCACCATCACCGTCTGGGGGGGTACTATCTCAGACTGTAGGGTACTATCTCCGCCTGACTACCAGACTCTACCTATAGCACATTTCTTTCCCTCCAGATGTGAACTTCAACCTAAAAAAAACCCTGGGTTCTTATATATTACCGACGTTTAACAAGTTGGGTTGCTGGTATTATTGTAATGTATGTCAGCACGTTCGCTACATGGGTCTGCTTGTGGAGGCCTGCTGCAATAAGTCGTGTTTGTTGCTGGCTGTATGGTGCTTTACTTGGCTGGTGCTGGCAGTGCAGTCCTGTACCTGTCTGGTGCTGGCAGTGCAGTCCTGTACCTGTCTGGTGCTGCCAGTGCAGTCCTGTACCTGTCTGGTGCTGCCAGTGCAGTCCTGTACCTGTTTGGTGCTGCCAGTGTAATGTCCAGTCTAACCTAAGCACTCGTACACCTTTGTGTATGTGTCCTGCAGATGGCTCGACTCTTCACGTAGCGTTATGGAGCAGGGCATCCGAGAGAATGACATCATCCTCATGCGATTCAAATACTACAGCTTCTACGACCTCAACCCTAAGGTAGGTCTCGCTGCGTGGTGGGGGCTGGGGCGTCAGTGTTGTAGCGTTCGTATTGGGATATCTTCTGTGGTGAAATGCCATGTATGGGATGGTGTCAATGTCTTGATCATGTTTGTTTTTTTAAATTTTGGGCGATATGGCTCTGGATAAGTTCGTGTTCTGTCCCGATTTTTCCAATATCAGTACATACGGGGAGTCGAATACCCAGGGTCACGTGTCAGGGACGCACCATTTCATTTAGGGGGATGGGGGACTGGAGATTTCTTTATGCAGTCCATTTAACCTGACAGCAAATGAAATGTTTTTGCGAGCTGTGGAAATGCAGACTAACCACCCATCCATTTTTTTTTTCAACTATTATTTTTTTGTAAATCTTCTAGCTCCCTAACTCCGCGAAATAATCAGGTGCGTCCCTAGTTCAAGTTAATTAGTAGGAATGCCTGTATCTCTGAGCTTTATCTGTGTGTTTGTGTGCAGTATGACTCTGTACGGATCAACCAGATCTACGAGCAAGCCAAGTGGGCGCTCATCTCGGAGGAGGTGGACTGTACCGAAGAGGAGATGATGATGTTTGCAGCACTACAGGTGGGTCACAGTTAGCGGATGTCTGTTGATGAAGAGATTTCACCTGGGACAGAGGAGGAGGTTGTGGTGATATCGGTAGACAGCTGGCAATCGTTGGTTAAAAGCTGATTGCGAATTGTTCTAATGGTATGTACGTTTGTAATGCCTATCCTACGCTAGGCTGGTTTCCACTTTGGTGACCAATGAGGACGTAGAATACACTCGTTACTGATTGGACGCTTACTCGTTGTCGGCCGTGGCCTGTTTTCAACGCCATCGTTTCCTGTCCCACTTTTGGTTTCCTCCCCATGAAACGTAAGTTTTTCCCGTCACGTGATCGACATCACGCCGCGGGTAGCGGAACAGATTTCCGGTCTTCTCGATTTTCTTAAACTCAACGACACCGAGATTTGGTTTCCAACGAGACGTTGTCGACGGGAGTGACACCCGATCGCCTGATATGATAGGCGGCTATAGGATTACACACTCCCAGAATAAAACTCCGCCAAGCAGCTTTCTTTTTACGACTTATTTGCTGCTCCCCACCCCCACACCCCACCGCCCCACTTCCCTGTATTTCCCTCATCTCGATGACGTACCAGTTTATCTGTTGTTGCGTGAAGGTCTTTTTCTCTGTTGGCGTTATTTATAAATAATGACTAGACGCGTGGATATGTTGATGGTTCCGATGCGCACGCGCGTCGATTGAACTTGGAAGTATATGTTGAAATGGGTTATTACAGCAGGATGGGGCTTGGTGGCTGGAAGATTGACAGACGCATTGTGTAACTCCCCATCGAGCTGCTTCTCTTTATGATTCATGCGCTCGGAATAAAATGTGTGGGAAGTTTGGGTTGAATGAGAAGTTGGTGTGTTGGGGTAATCATCTCACTATGTTTACGTCTGTGAGGCAGCTTGCCAGGCTTTATACGCTTAGTGACTCGCAGTATTATCGACACTTACCAACGCTCTCAGAATTCATCGAATGCAGTTCTAATATGCGGCCTACGAACTTGAAACTGGTTGGTGAATACGATCACCAAAGATGTTTTGAGACGCTTTGATGGCTCGGTCTGGGAGAGCCGGGTTAGCTGGAGCACGTCCACTCTACACGTTATCCACTTTGTGTTCCGTTCAAAGGAATGATGTTTTTGCACCCTTTCCTTTTCTTTTTTTTTTACTTTGGAAACCTCATTTTTTTCTCAAAGCAGTCCTTTGCCGATTAAAACCCTGCGATTTCCGCTGTGTCCCTACACTGCAAATACACGGAAGTTACAATCATCTCGGCTCGAAAATCCTCAAACAAGTGTGAAGAGATCTATTCGTGTGTTATTAACCTCACTCCTGGCCTGTGAAACATGCGCGGTTTGCTTTCCCTCTAAAAACCCATTCATTAGATATAGCCATCGGATTTCATGAGGTGACCCAACTCGCTCTTTCAAGTGCGTGCGATCGGTCTGGTCAGTCGGTCAATATTGTGGCTTACACTTTGGAGCGATGAGAACGTGGAAGAGACGCCAGTTGGTGCTTGGACGATCTCTCCGGCTCGACGGGGTCACTCGTGAACCCCCTCCCGCGCTACTGGAACCAAGCTTTCTGGTGAAGGAAAGGTTTGTCCTCAAGATGAACCGCATGGAAGGGGGCGTTTCAAAAATCGAGTAGCTGTGGGTTTAACTTGGTTGGCCTTGCAGGCGGGTTTGAATGGTTGCTTTCATAATCATTGCTTCGTCCTCCTCGGGGCAAGGATCATTCGACGAAGTTGCTATCAACCGCAATGGGCGATCTCCAGGAGCAGATTCTACAACTCCCCGAGAGGTGAATGTGAGCGTGGAATGGTGACGCGTCGTATCGTCGTCATAGCGCATCACGGTCATAATGAGACAATTGGAAAACATTATGATATGCTAGGAATCGTTACTCCGCGCGCTTAAAATAGGGTATTGACTGAGTTGATATGTCAAATCTTTGGGATTTTAAATCTAATTAGAAGTTAAATATATGTAAGAGTCGGCTGCTCGTCAGCACTCGTTATAACGTGTGTATGGAGAGTTTGCCCGTACTTGTAACCTTACGTGTATGTTCAATCTGTAGTTACAAGCTCAGCTACAAATGAACGTGGCTCAGCCCGACGTCGTAGACGGTGGTGCCACAACTAAACGGTGGTGGTGTAGACGATGAGATCAGTGCTGCCCTCTCCAGTCTCGAGGACACACTACTCGATGGGTCAACACGGTCTGGAACAGGGGACATCACACAGATACCCAAACTACAAGATTACCTGCGCTTCTTCAAGTAAGTATTGCTAGTCTTGAAATCCTGGGGTCGATGTGAAAAAAAGACAAATTTTGTATGTGTACATTCTCTAAGTTGCGAGAGATATGCATGCCAATTTCTGTATGAATGAGAAGTAATTACTGAGAAAAAGAATACTTTGAGAAAATCAACTCCCAATTACAACTGAATAATATACTTAATGAGGAAATCAGGTTTCTTGGGTGTATCTGTATGCATCCATTACAATAGGGCTACTAAGATGTCATTATTTCTGTTTCAGACCCAAGAAGTTTACAATTAAGAGTTACAAGCGTTATTATTTCATTTTTGAGGACACACACTTAACAATGCACAGGAGTCAAGACGAGTCAAGCGGGCCTCCGCTGATGAAAGTTAACCTTAAGGGTAAAAACCATACATCATTAAAAAACGTTTGTTGTGTGTTAGTAACATGCTCTAGCCCTGCTTCTTGGTTGTGTGCTGTGGTTGTGATATGGTTGTGATATGCCATATAACATCCGGTGATGTGGACTGACTTCATTTAGCACTTGTCTGTGTCACAGGATGTGAAGTGAATCCAGATATTAATATTTCATCACAAAAATACAACATTAAGTTGTTTATGCCGTCACCAGAAGGTCTATCAGAAGTGTGGATCAAGGCAGAATCGGTGAGTGCCCCCACCATCCCAGGGTGATCCCTGCACCGCTCTGATTGATAGCAAGGGTTAATTAATTTGCACCCAAGGAAGAAAACTTGGGAAGACCTGGCGGTTGTCATGTATCATTGCATGGCATTATATACATGGTAGTATATCTGGGGTGAGCTCTCTCTAGCTCGAGCTGCCAGGTTAGATTCTCATCTAGAGGATCGCCGAGCTTGATGTTGCGGTTTACATAGTTTAAGGTTGAATCTCTGCACTTATTTCCCATCTCTGTTGCATCGTACTGTACCTCATACCTTTTGTTGTCTGATACACAGTTCATTTTTAAGCCTCATCTACGTGTGTTACAGGAGCAGCAGTATGCTAACTGGATGGCTGCATTCCGTCTGGCCTCCACGGGCAAGACAATGGCTGACAGCTCGTACGAGAGCGAGGTCCAGTCCCTCCAAGCCTTCCTCAGCATGCAGCACCCAGCGCCTGCTCCAGCTCTCTCCTCCAACCAAGTTCCCGACCTTCAACCTGAGGATTTTGTTGCTCCCCGATTCCTACGGAAACTTAAAACCAAACAGGTAAGTGTTGGATCCTGTCAACTTTATTTGATTATAATTATATTATAACCATGGCTATTATAATGATATAATAACCATTGTTATTATTACGATATAATAACCATGGTTTCATTCCAAAACCATTTTACTAAGAATGTTGTTTAATTATTATTTCATTGGATAATTAGTCAGACTTATGGATTCTTCATGGATTCATTTTACATACGGTACATATCATGATTTTGTCAATCTATATTTATCTACAGGTGGCTCAGCGTATTCTTGAAGCACATTCAAATGTACGAGAAATGAACCTCATTGAATCCAAGCTGAACTACATCAAAGCATGGCAAGCCTTACCAGATTACGGCATCAACTATTTCATCGTCAAATTCAAAGGCTCAAAGAAAGAGGCAAGTATTCGTGAAGAACTTGATATGTATGTAGCAATAACGAGAGGCTAAATGATTGATCTATGAATATAAGACGATGTGGTAATGATAATTGTGCAAGAATAAGAGTAGCAATTGTATTTAAGGAATGTGTGTTACAGGAAACATGTTGGTTTATGTATGTAAGACAATAATTTATTAGCTATTTTTTTAAGAAAACTTTTGGAAGTTTGTGGAGAAGGAACTTTTTTTCTTGTTGAAGAGAAACTTTTATTTGTTGCAAATGAAAAATAAATCCTTAATCATTCGTAGTAGAATAAACATATTTTTGTTGTTGTTGTCAGGAGTTGCTGGGGATCGCCTATAACAGGTTGATCAGAATGGACACGCACAGCGGTGACTCGCTCAAAACGTGGCGCTTCCCCAACATGCAAACGTGGAATGTCAACTGGGAGATCCGCCAAGTGGAAGTGGCTTTTGACAGTGAAAAAATTGCCTTCCAGTGCCTGACAGCCGACTGCAAAGTGGTCCACGAGTTTATCGGGGGATACATCTTCCTGTCCATGCGATCGGGGGACAAGAACCAGGCCCTCAACGAGGAAATGTTCCACAAACTCACCGGAGGCTGGGCGTAGAGTCATCCCCTTCGTTTAATATTGTGGCTTCGTCAGTGAGGGCTGTTGTTGAACTATCATCAATCCATCTTTGACTTGAGTGATTCGCGCGCATGGTGCCTCCAATGATAAATCAATCCTGTACATACTTGTTTAATTTGATGGTTACAATGTCAGAGGCACATGTTGTGAATGGGCTTTTTCCCTGTTAAATGCACGGGAATCCTCTCAGCAGCGACC
Organism: Urechis unicinctus; assembly: GCA_034190875.2. Taxonomy (NCBI): domain Eukaryota; kingdom Metazoa; phylum Annelida; class Polychaeta; order Xenopneusta; family Urechidae; genus Urechis; species Urechis unicinctus. The sequence goes on from CM067346.1 coordinate 27,800,308, forward strand.
GTTTGTTAGCTCCTTATTAACCGTTAAAACACGAAAGTGACCCCTCCGACTTGTAGATGTACCACTTGTTGCTTGACACACACTTCTGTAGGTAACTTTTTTTCATTTTTAAGGATGTTTGGATGAAAAACATGGTTTGTTGGCTTGTGATGTTTAGCATGAATATACATGTCAACCATCCAATGATTGAACTTGATTGCTAGTTCCGGAATAGCAACGGGTAGCTAGGTTCTGGTTGTGCATCTAATTTTCGTTCATTTCATGTGTAATGTACATAGTTTCATATAACCGAAGCTGTGATTAAGAGAATTATGGTAGAATCAATTTAACGAGGCTTTAAGGCAGGACCACTTGATATATCCACAGCCAGCATAGTGTAATGTGAGAACTGTTTTATCAGCCCACTCGGACGTTTAGACTGGCATCATGGTGCTTCTGTAAGTTGGGGAATGGAACCAGACAGTGTGGTACACCTGTGTGTGTTCTTAAATGAACTGGCAGGGGTGCCAAGCTTTATTAGTGTGTTTGCTATGTAAGCTCAAATAGTTGCAGCCACTTTGTGTATGTTTGTATTTCTAATCGGTTAAATTATCTATCATGTGTTTGTCATGGGCTTTTCATGTTTGACCTGTCATTGGCTGATCACTTCTCGCCTCTCATTGGTTGACTATTCCTCATCTGTCATTGGTCGATAGTCTCTGACATGCCATTGGTTGATCACTACTTTATCACTGGCCAATCGTTACTGACATGTCATTGGTCGATCACTTCTTTATCACTGGCTGACCGTTACTGACATGTCATTGGTTGACTATGCCTCATCTGTCATTGGCCGATCACCTGTAACCTGTCATTGGTTGAGCACTCCTCACCTATCATTAACCAATCATCTCAAACTCATCATTGGTCAATCATTCCTCGATCACCTGTGGCATGCTCACACTCATTCAGCATGTTCATTATGCCTAAAACAGATAGCCGAGTAATTTCTTTATTGTGACTAGCATGTGCATGACTTCTTGGTGATTTCTTCTCAGAATTGCATATTTCATTTCAACAAATGACTATTTTAGGTGTGTTTATTGACAAAACGTTACTGTATGACAATACACATGCCATAACCGTCATAATGTCGCATGCTCATTTCAATGTCATTTGGTATTTTATCTATCACAACTTCTGAATCATGGCCCCCCATTTAATTTTTGTATGTAATTTTAGGACTAGGTTTTTCGAAGGGCCCTATGTGATCATTGTGGGATTGTGCATGAACCTGTGCTGACATGGTAAGCAAAGCACATTTATTCTTGTATAAAATTGTTAATAAAATTGTTGAAATGACCTGATTTTTGTTTTTTAGTCTGGACAAAATTTTGGAAAAATGTTCCTGTTGAAATGAAAATACAGTACATATTGGAAATGGTGTACCAATCTGAGATTATGACCACTTGTTTCCACGCATGCTTTCACATTAGGTTATTAGATGCTCAGTAAACAGATCTACAGTTAGATGCTCAGTAAACAGATCTACAGTTAGATGTGCTCAGTAAGCAGTTCTACAGTTAGATGCGCATTAAGCAGATCTACAGTTAGATGCACAGTAAGCAGTTCTACAGTTAGATGCTCAGTAAACAGATCTACAGTTAGATGCTCAGTAAACAGATCTACAGTTAGATGTGCAGTAAGCAGCACAGTTAGATGCTAGTAAGCAGATCTACAGTTAGATGCACATCAAGCAATCTACAGTTAGATCTAAGCAGTTCTACAGTTAGATGCTCAGTAAACAGATCTACAGTTAGATGCTCAGTAAGCAGATCTACAGTTAGATGCGCAGTAAGCAGTTCTACAGTTAGATGCTCAGTAAACAGATCTACAGTTAGATGCTCAGTAAACAGATCTACAGTTAGATGCGCAGTAAGCAGTTCTACAGTTAGATGCTCAGTAAACAGATCTACAGTTAGATGCGCATTAAGCAGATCTACAGTTAGATGCTCAGCAAGCACTTCTACAGTTAACTTTGTATTATTCCTTCCATCAGTGATTGCCAATCATAATTTGCCAATTTCTATGAAAAAATACATTTTTCTCAAAATAGCCTCAGAAAAAAATGTCACTTTTTATCTTAGGCAGTGGCTTAGGCTGATGATATTAAATTATAATTATTAATTAAAACAAGGAATGTGAAATTAGTGCAGGGTAAAATAATGTTAAGTCTCCTAAATGATTTGTATCATTAAATACATGCACATTTGTCATGTTGGCAGTAACTTGGGCCAGAAATTACAGGCCGTAGACACAATATATCATAATGGTCTGAGCAGCCGACGACTAAAGGGAGACAAAACAGCAGTTGATTGATCGTGAAGCACTCGTCCTCGCATCCAAATCTTGACGTCAATTTTATTACATAATCAAACGCTTGATGGAAGCACAGAATGTATTGTTTCCTTAAGACAGTGGGTTTAATGATATCACTCTAGGCTTATCAAACAAGAATATCTATCCACACCTCATGTTTGACAAAGACATGAGAATTCAACACTTGTAAAACTCTACAAAAGAGAAAGGCACATAAGGGTAAGAGATATTGCTATTGAATATATGCTTACACAGTCAACATCAGATCCAATATGTATCTGTTGTCATATAAGCAGTTTATGCTATATCACAATTACCCTGCACAAAGACATGTTCATAACCTCACAGTTCTCACAGTTGTCATGATAAACAAGAGTCCAAATGAGCATTGATCTCAGCCTGTGGCATGGAGGCCAGGCAAACGGGACAAGCTACCAGAGTAGCGTCATTTTGATGCCCATTGCTGCCAGCAGCGAGAGGCTGTCCCCCATCAGTCTGAGACTTAGGCTGTCCCCTATCAGTGCTTGTCTGAGACTTGGGCTGTCCCCTTTCATTGCTTGTCTGAGACTTGGGCTGTCCCCTTTCAGTGCTTGTCTGAGAATTAGGCTGTCCCCAATCAGTACTATTCTGAGACTTAGGCTGTCCCCTATCAGTGCTTGTCTGAGACTTAGGCCGTCCCCCAACAGTACTAGTCTGAGATGTATGAAGAACACTACTGAGAGGTTGTTTCTCCTCATCATCTGACTCGTTGTTGCTGAGGTGGTGGGCGCGGTTATTTCTGTCGGCTGCCCAAGATCCACCCCTTTCCTTGGCACGGTTATCCCTGTCAGCTGCCCTAGATCGGCCCCTTTCCTTGGCACGGTTATCCCTGTCGGCTGCCCAAGATCCGCCCCTTTCCTTGGCACAGTTATCCTTGTCGGCTGCCCTAGATCCGACCCTTTCCTTGGCACAGTTATCCCTGTCGGCTGCCCTAGATCCGACCCTGTCCTTGGCTGCCTGTTTGTTGGAGACGGAGGTGAACCCAGGAATGGTGACCTGGGTTCCTACTGGTTGACTGGCACCCTGGGCAGAAAATAGATCTCGAACCGACAACTGTTTGGCTCGTTTGTTTGGTATACGGTTTGTGTCACATTCAGAATCGGAATGTTTTCTTTTGGACCTTGAAACATTTTCACCTCCGTGTTTATTAGAAGCGGAGCTGCTGGAAGAGTGATCAGCGCTGCCTTTGTTATCTTGACGTGACAAGTTGTTACTGGACGCTGCCGTGTTATTACCGATCTGCGTCAACGTGCTGGCATCATCAGTTTCATCTGTGGCAGTGTTATTTGACATGGCACCCCCGGTCAGAGCCACCCCGACTCTAGTCTCGATCACACCGACTCCAGGTATTCTCCGTACAATAACATTAGTCCTGGATGACGTCCCCTGTCCTCCTAATGACTGACCAGCTCCAGTGAACACAGACACGCTCCTTCCCTCCACCACACCATCAAATCCTCTAATATTGGCTCCAGAGTCAACAGAAGGAAGCTTAGGTAGCATGGGTAGGTCAGACTCCTTATGAGATGGGTTATCACTAGAAACAGCAGTTGCAGCAGCTGAATTGTTGTGGTTGGAGTCGTGCTTGTTGAAAAGACCCCGGATGTCTTGAGAGCTTGGCTTGTTAGTTTTCACTGGTGGTTTCTCTGAAAGCAGCCAAGAAAATCGAAAGTAAAAGGAGTGAGAAAACAACCTTAGACCAAAAGAGACAGATATAATATGTGCATCTTTAGCTAAATGAATATGTAATAAAGGAGGTTTATGTAATAAAGGAGGTATATGTAATAACATATAACTTATGTAAGATAATATTTATCAATGTGAGTACACTCACCTACGAGACAAAATTATTCAATTTGAAATCAAAAAAAGGATTGGGGGTGGGTATTAGACAGTGACATTAATGGCAAGGCAATCTTAAAGAGATGCTATTATGTCAGCTCGATGTTCTTTCAACAGATTCCTTCAATGAACAATAGCTACCATTTGACTGTTTCTTTGAACTCTTCTTCACACCATATCCCTCCGGCTCCTTCACTTTGTGGTAGGTGCCTCCACAAGTCCTCTGGTGATCGGGCCACCAGGGGTCTCTGGGGGACGGGGCACGGTTCATGGCCCGTTTGACGTAGCCATAATAGGGGCGTCGCTGCTGACAAGGACCATCACATTTCCACCAGTGTTTTCTGTAATTTTCTACTTCATCATGAAAACTGTGGTAGATCTGCAGTGGAACCAGTAATGTGTGGTGTGGAGTCAGAGAGGTTATAAAGGGCAGGTTGGAAGGCCACCAGTATGGTACTTAAACCATTTCTGGTGAGTGTATTGGCCTAGATAATGTCGCATCTAACCGGCAGGTGAGGGGAGTGATAATGATGAATAAAGATATTGTGATTAAAAGATGCCTTTACCAACATGGTCGGTAACTTCATCTGTGCAAGTTTAACTAGCTAAGGTCCACGTGGGAGGGTAGGGAACACGTACCGTGATATGTGAGCCGGATGACTCATTGATCCTGTCCATGTGTTTACAGAATTCAGGGCCGTGACCATCCCTATCCTAAAAGCAACATGGATCCCGGGCAACAGAAAAAACAGATGCATGTAAAGGCTAAAACAAGATATTGAATAAACAAAGCTACTTATTATGCTTGACTACAAAACAGAGGAGTGTAGATGAATGAGAGGTGAGTTGATTAGTTATCTTACCTTGTTATTCTGGGTGACAAACAGGAAAGCGTGGATCATTTCGTGCTGTGACATTGGGACATATTTGATACAAGCATACCAACGACCACCACGATCACTACAAACTTTGTTATATCTGTGATATTCACTGATTTGACAGCATCTTACACTGTGATTTTAATCATGTTTGAAAAGATATCAGCAACATACCAGAAGGGTTTCCACAAGATCTTTCCTGGGTCTTAATTTGAGTAGCGGTTCACTGAGTCTAATTGAACACAGTCCTCCCCTTCCTTCATAACAACACACCCCCGCACACCTGAGAAAAAAATCATACAAACACATAGGTGCTTTGCAATCAGTTATCATCATAGTGCCAAACAGTAGGCTATAATTGTGTCATCAGTGAATAAATAAGTCATGTTTGGGAGTTTTGTTCTCAATAGATCAAATATACAAAGGCAAATACTCCAATGTAAATTCCTTCAGATAAATCTGCCCCATTTTTGATTTCTTTCTTTCTGGTATATTACATTTTACATACTTATCGTCCAAAAATACTCTGACAAAAACGAGAAATACATATCTTGATCATGGTTCAGAATGAATTCACTATATATTGATTCAACATTGTACAACACGATACTCCTGGCCACTCACAGTGTCATCCGTGGACTCCACCGAACTTCCACTCCGGCTAAATTCCCACTGAAATATTTGTCATTGAACTCTAGAAACATGGCTCTAGCATCAGGGATAGGGTCAATCATCTCCCATCTCGGGTCAATCACTGACATGACGTCACTTGTGTATTTCTTTTCCGCAGATTTGTGCAATTCTGAATCAGTAGACCCCCCGTTACGGTTGTTTTCGATTTGGTTCAACTGGTCTTGCAGTTGCAAGGCAAGCAAAAAATCTTCATCATATGCCGCCATGTTAACAGTGTGGACACAAATTGTAACGTATACTTGTTAATGTTATCCACTGAGAGTCTTACATGTTAAAGAGCCACAGTTTATGAGATTTACTATTTTCATAATTCCATATCACAGAATTACTTAATCGCATGAGAGGGCCGCGAAAACTAAAGTAAACCTATCAAGGCATATAATAATGTCTGCCTGCATCATAACGAATTTATATAACTACTCCAAAGACTAGTATCATAACGTCACAGCAAAATCACGAGTACGCATCCATTGAGATATTAAACAAATTTACCGAAAATTGTCAACTTATCCATATAAACAATTCAAAAACTAACAAACCTACAGGTGTATGATCATCTCCTTGTAGCCTGGGTGCGATTGCCCCCCAGGACCTCTTGCAGATGGCATTTGAACTCACACTATAATCAGATAATATAATACAACCAAGGTGGTCAGTGAGCCTGGCTGCAAATTAAGCCGAGTGTAACGTTACCAGGGTGGTCAATATATTTCTGATGCTTATGTTTTGGTTCACCAGTATTAACGAATAGCTCTTTAACAGGCCTCAAACTTTTTACGCAATGTCTTGTATATTTTTATTTATCTTACACTAATAACAACTATTCCTCCTCTCAGGGTAATAAATTAGATTTTCAGCGAAAATATGCATGAAATAGATTCGCCCAACGACGGCGTTTCAGTGCGTCACGGTGGCTATATGATGTGGTTAAGGCCCGAACACCTAAAAACTAATAACTTGTAAAACGTGTGACGATTGTGGGGCTTTGAAGGAGAGGGGTTGTAGAGAAGCGATGAAGGCCGTCTAGGATTTTCAACAAAGTAATTGTCTGTGTGTGATGATAAATGTGGCTGTTTTCATTACTTGACACGGCATAGCTACTATGACAAATACCTTGGATGAGGCGCAAATGTTTTTGATGAAATTTTTATGGCGAGATAGACAAGAAATATACATCCATACGCATGTACATACGTTTTTATACATACATACATACATACATACATACATACATACATACATACATACATACATACATGCATACATGCATGTATGTATGTATGTATGTATGTATGCATGCATGCATGCATGCATGTATGTATGTATGTATGTATGTATGTATACATGTATACATACATACATACATGCATGCATACATACATACATACATACATACATACATACATACATACATACATACATACATACATACATACATACATACATACATACATACATACATACATACATACATACATACATACATACATACATACATACATACATACATACATACATACATACATACATACATACATACATACATACATACATACATGCATGCATACATGAACACTTATATAACATTTAGCAGTATTCCTATGTTGTGCCTTATAATAGCAGTATACCTGTTGCATCCTGTACCATCCATCCATCTTGCAGACGATGGGTTGGGTATTGTATTAACTCATGTTGTCTACTAATGACGGTGATTAATTGATGTCCCCTTCTTCTGTCATGCTTAGCCTTGACTCGGGATAGGGAGAGCTACCGTCTTCCTTAATGAGCGAGCATCGTGAAGCCCCGGAAACGTGCAGTCAGCCCAGCGCGGATCAGTCGCTTCTCTTACAAGCGCAGTTCTTCAAAAGACTTCTGATGGGATGTAAGAGATCTTGGTCTCCTTCAATGCAAAATGCTATAGTCACCTAATTGCTCTGCACATGGAGTGAATCACGTGGAGAGCGTGGGTAAATAATTACTATGGGTCCCGCCATAAATGATTTGCAATTTAACGCTCCGCTAGAAGTTTTTCGTGGTATGTCAGGACGAGAGCGTGTTATTCAGCAGAATCAGGTTTATGCGAGGCGGAAGGGGGCGTGGTCATTCTCCTGCTAGTTGCCCCTCCCTCTTCAGATTCCCTTTTTACTTGCCCCTTTTCGTTCCCTCGGTCGCTGGCTCGTCATTCGCTGAAATCTTAGCGGGCAGAATAAAGACGAGGCGTAGGGTGACGGCTGGTGTAGAAAGCCTCAGCATCGCCAGAGAACCAGCATCGAGAGCCAGCCACGTAGACGGCAAAGTCGAGAATCGTCAGCAAATATCGCACCCCTTATCTCCGTGGCCCTACTTCGTCACAAATCCAGGTATGTACTAAACTCTCTTCGTCATACTATATGGGATTCATAGTGGGTGTTAGGGTGGGGGAGGTGGGGGGGGGGGGGAAATGGGACCAAAAGGCTAATTGGATGATAGATTTAGGTTATTTAAAAGAAAACAGAGGTAGGAAGGGACTTGGTATGAAGTTCGATAAACTTGTTTCATCCTCAGTGCTGTGCATTTCACAAACAATACCTCATTAAGTCGTGAATAAGTTTGATCAAATTCTTACAAACACTTGTCGTAACACAAAAGGAAATATTGGTGATTTACATTCTTCTTATTGACGGAGATGCTATTGCATATTTGTTTTTATGAATAAGAACAAGTCAACTGGCGTATTATTAAAATGTCATACTGAGCATAAAACGCTCGTTTTCCTGAACTTGAACGCAATACCACAGTGATAGTACAGGGACCTTAGGCTTCTTGTTTGTGGACTGGTCTACAACTAATGATGACAACACCAATACGGATTACGTTAATACGATACGTACTAGTACGACCAGAATACCCCGATAATGGAATTGCCGCTATTACACAATAAGGCACTCATTGCGTTACTATCCAGGGTACACCCCTCATTGTTGTCATCAGCGCACCCTGTAATTCCCTATTGTTCTGCATACCAATGCTTTAATATTGTTTGCATGACATATGCGTTACAAACGTCACCTGACATATTTCCAATTTTACCATATATGGTAGCGTATATTGAACCTTGACATGACCTATATTCTGGCGTCATTCTCGTCTGTTTCCTAATGTAAGACAGCAAGAGTCACAGGTAAAGGATGACGCAGAATCATTTCCGGTCCTATTTTTCTGCATTCGCCACAAAAGTGCCACTACTATAAATAATGAATTATAGAAAAAGCTTGACATAAACGATGCAAAGTATTTTAATCTATAATTTATGTTTAAAAATGAAGCAAAAGAAAAAAACGAGTAACTCTTGATCACCTGTGTGTTAAATACACAAGAAACCCCAATGTATTCAAATGCCCCCAACCGATCAACTAACAAGAACACTTGTAGTTAATGCGTTGTAGACTGGTTCTGTACCGTCAACTTCATTTTTGTCAATAACCAGATATCGACGAGAAGTCTAATTGCTAGTGCAATTTATCTATCATTCGTCAGCTTAGATTTGATTTTGAAAAGAAATCACGAAGATTATTGGATGAGGATCCTTCTGACATCATTAGATCTGATGTCACGTGACAATTGCTGTGTGTCGCATACAAAGAACGAGGAAGATTATTATCAATGAGCGCTTCAACTGAAAAAGTCTCGCTCCGATCGATAATTTCGCGATGTCTCGTTACAAGTTGGTGACCGTGATCCTGTCGCTGCAGGTCAAACGCGACGTCCGTGTCACTGTACCTCGCAGTACGACACAACTAAAGCCTACGGTTTTTAACAGAATACAGCATCGCCCGAACACTGCATTGATTTCTGAAGTAAGAAATCTCGCGATTGTTTAACCGAGTTTCAGCTCTCTTATTTCCATTCGCGCTAAGAAGTGCCACGTGCTGTAATCCGTGCTCCTGTGGCTGATGAATGGCGTGTTTCGCTGATGCCCCGTCTCCAAACATATTCCATCATGGTGATAATGAATAGGAAACTCAAACAGAATGGCCATTAAGCTAAGTTAACACCGAGGGTAGTAATTAAGTTTGCGTTCATTAACAAGGGAGCTACGAGATTGATGTTGTCTCATTAATTGGTCAAATAGTAAACAACTGTGATGAAAGGATCTACATCAGCTTGATAACTCACCTGGTTGAGTGGTTATACTTTCCGGTCAGCCCACCTGGTGGAGTGGTTATACCTACCGGTCAGCCCACTTGGTGGAGCGGTTATACCTTCCGGCCAGCCCACCTGGTGGAGCGGTTATACCTTCCAACCAGCCCACATGGTGGAGTCATCTTACCATCACGTTATACCATGGCGGTTAGGCCATACCACTAACCCACCTTGTGGCGGTTATGCCATATCACTAGCGCACCTGGTGGAGCGGTTATACCATACCACAAGCCCACCTGGTGGAGCAGTTATGCCATACCACAAGCCCACCTGGTGGAGCGGTTATGCCATACCACAAGCCCACCTGGTGGAGCAGTTATGCCATACCACAAGCCCACCTGGTGGAGTGGTTATACCATACCACTAGCCCAGGTTATACCATACCACTAACCCACTAGGTGTAACCTGTTGTATCAGCCCAGTAGGTGTAATCTGTTAGGCGATATATAGCGACAGGTTTGACCAGCTGTTGGTGACTCATGTGTCCAGATCCCTCAATGCATTAGCTTCTGTGAATACCATCGCAGCAATGAACCATAAATATTCCAATATTGGGTGAGCAGTTCCACTTGTGATGTGTTGTTTTCGAGGCAAGAGCAACAACACTAGCAGCGCCATCTGTCAACACACGCAAGTTACCGCGGGATAACTTGGTTATCCCACTCGAGCCTAATCAGAGAACGAATACCGCTGATAAACGAACTTCCTGTTCTATTTCGACACGCCTAATTCTCAAGTGACGTTATGAAATGTTCCGAATGATTCCTATAAACACGTAAGCGACAGACCACGCATTGAACGAATGGCACTGTTATCGTAGGCCTCATTTAAAATCACACCGATACAAGATCATCCAATGATTAGAAAGGTTCTCACCTATTATAAATCATTGCTGGTATAGTATTAGAAATACAAAAAACAAACTCGACCCTTCGTCATGCTTGTTGATGCATGAACACATTTGGCAAACCCCATTTACCTTCAAGGCGCCTAGTTTCACTAATGACCCACTTGATTTGGAGGTTGGATTATACAATTATTCCCAGATACGTTGAATACCTGGACACGTTCAGACCATTTAGGGCTTGATTAGAATTTAGTAGCTAGTATATTAGCCATTGTAAATTGATGACATTCTAATTAAATCACGTCCCTCGGTAGAAAACGATGTATCAATGTATTTAGAGTTTGTGTATTCATGTTATAGCAATCGGAATTACAGGTAAGGTACAGGCATAAAGTCATCAATATGCGCCTCTTTTCATTGGCTGAGGAAAATAATGCTCCAAAGTCAACCTAAAATTACGTTCCCTGTCTACTTGAGTCGTCATGTTTAACATTAAACAGCCAGGGAAGACAAGTCATGTTACGATGGTACGCGACCAGTTTGTGAGTTGGTAGACCCGGATTAATAACAGGTGAATGAGACGCGAGTAATTATATTGGAGGATGGTCGTAGACTTACTTCTCGTCCGATCTCGCGTGGATATGCCATTCATGCTCACATTGCACAATATAATGTCGACGAGCATCAAGGTAAGTATTCAATAAGCGCAGTCTCTCTCGTTAGACGCTTCTTCTCTGCTAGGCTCAGATATGCTATTATTGGAGCATTAACTTGGCATTAACTGTGGACATATAATGCTGTCAACATATAATGATGGCTCATCGTCCTCATGTACCGTCATGGATCGGCACGGAAAACGACACGCGTCTTAACGGTAATAGCAGTTCTTATTGCTTGTTTGTTCATAATTAAAGGCACAATTTATCACTCATGGGGACTAGTAAATTATCCAAGACCTGCATTATTGGCATTAAATATCAGAGTTGATATAAGAAGCAGGGCTTATCATACAGATGGTGTAACAGTGTGTCCAGTATCATACAGTTGATGTTAGAGCCGGGCTGTATCTTGTACATTTTGCAAGACGTATACAGGAGTTTCGTGCCCGCGTTGTTCTATGATTGGTTGAATACGGGCTAGTATAATCCAACATCTCCCATTGCTAAACACAATCTTTATACAAAAGATTGCTACCCGTACTGTGATGGTTGGTATCATGAAGAAGTAAATGTTAAAGATCAAGCATCTTTGTTGATTCAAACAACTCCATTATTTTTATTGATGTGAAAGCAATCGGGATTGTTTGAGGTTAATCGCCAGTACCATTTCGACAGAATATCAGTAGGCCGTGAATATTTGCCTTCCTTTGAACTCTTGACTCTTTGAACAGATGACTCTCTTCGATGGAGTATATGGATTTATTATGTCCCCTACGGCATAAATGGTGACCATCAAAATGAAATATTCGTTTATGCAATGTGAAAATACCGATGAGGAGATGATTGCTGCTTCCGCGCGGTGTGTTACATTTCTCATTCTCCGACTGGGTTTCGGCTTTATGTGATTAAATATTGTCTGTACCTATATGCAACACAAGACAAATCAATTGTTCTGTTGCGAACATTAATCAGCGTGTGATTATTTATACGCCAGAAAATAGCGGTCTGACCGGTTAGGCCAAGGCCCATCAATCATATTTCAGAAGAGCAGGCACGAGTGAGTACGACGAGACAGCTACCGGTGTCTGGCAGATAAACACTCGCTGATTACTCCGCGCACCAATGGGAATTGCTGCATAAATCACATGGTCCCTGTGGCAGGTATGGCTACGCATTGGTGACAGTCGGCGAGAGGTGTTTCTCCTTATTATCGCCAATTAAATGGTTTTACGGTAAACGTGTTATGTCAATGGCATCGAGACACAATAGCTGTCGTCATCTTTTCCATTGATGCAGCATTTTATATTTTACCAGAAAGCTTTCACGTAATTTTATTTCCCATAATTCATGCATTTGTCAACAAGCATAAGGTGTTCTTTTGCAAAACAGTAAAACTTAAGCGTTATTATGCTCAATCAGATGTTATGATCCAATAGAATGTAAATACAAATGAGAATATTTTATTATTTGCCACAACTGTGTGCTTCCACATATATTTTAACTTGTTCAGTAGTAATCCTTTGCCATATAACACTGATGCCGATCTTGTAGAAAATATAATGCTGACGTATGCAATATGAATCTCCGAACCTTCTCGAAGTGCAAATATGTCAAGATTATATGCATAGATTGTTATCTTAAGGAAGTGCCTCGAATCAATCGATAAATCAACTCGGGATAGGAGTGAACTTACCATGTGACAGTATTGAACTTGTCTGGGGATTGTTTCTGTGGCATCGGCAAATGACATTTCTATATGGGACAAATGTATGAAATTTGTCTTTTATTTTCGCTGCCAGGGAATTGATAGGAAAATAGAAACAGCTGGGTGTGATTGGAGTGGATTCATCCTATATCATCATTGGACTTATTCCCTACCAAGATCTACGGTTGTTTATTACCACCAAAACAATCGAATCACTCATAGCAATGGTGGACGATTTAGTAAGTTACGAAATTGCACAGTCTCATCTAGTATTGGCCAAGTTTTTTTTATTCATTGCGAATCCTTCAGAGATATATCGCAGCTTCAAACGTCGATTGCTGATTGCTGATTTCTGATCGCGGTTTGTTTTTGCCAAAACATTTGCGCCCAAAAACAAGGCATATAATGATGTAAACTAAAGCTTCCGTGCATTGTAAACCTTAAAAAAATACTATTTCGCTTAGATAGATACTTGATTTCTGGTCGTGCTCGTTACGTTTTCCGCCATATTCAGTCGACGTGTCACAACTTAGTACGTTTAACGAGGGCGGGAAATCTACAGAGCATGTGTTCTTATCAATAATGCGCGCGACATACTGCCCAAATCCTGTTTCGTTTAGCAAGATCGTAGCGTAGCTGTGAACAGGCATATGTCATTTCAATGTGCATTTCATAACTCGGTATGCTTGTCAAATAAATGACAGAAAAGATGGGAAAATGTTGTGATGTATATTTGAGGCTATGGAAGTGACTAATTAACAAGAGCTGTCGCGGTATATGACGTCACTACCCCATGATCTACCTCTGGCCGAGGCAATCCACCTTGAATGCAATTGAGGACGTGTAGCCTTGTAGATGTGTATTGAAATACACGCGGCCCATCACACTTATAAGGCGCCCTGGGCGTGTTACGAATAATACGGAGCTAAGTTTAGAATTGTACCTGAGGTTTAGAACAGACACGTAGTTTCAGTTTCCTCTATCCTCTGAGACAAATAGCTGACAAATGGAACCGGGCCGAGCTTTCTTAACGTGCCATGGGGGTAATCCAATGATAATTCCGCTGCGCGAGGTCCAGTTTTGCAATTCATGTATCTCACTCAATATGATGAATGCATACACTGCATAGGACAATACTTGCCTCCTTTTCATAATGACCGAGCTATTGTTCAGAGCTAATTAACCACGTCACGTTGATGCAAAAATACTCTGACATAATGTCCGACCATTGTTTCATCTCTCTCGTCTGACAACAGCATCCTACTTACTGACAACCATTGTCACGGATTATTCAGGCCATGTCTGGAATATATTACAGACATCTTATCAAATGTACTTCGCATGGTTGCCTCGGTGATTGAATTAAATCAAATCCATACATCCGTTCTGAAGCACCGCAGCTACTGAAGTCGGTAGCTAGATTATTCTACGAAGTCGCCATGATCCTTGCGAAGGCAACTATTAACTGCATGGGGATGCTTAGAAATATGCACAGACAGACATCCATTGCGCTCATTTGCCGAGGAAGCTGGAAACTGGGAACTGAAGCACGATATCAAGTTTGTCATACAATGCGTTGATTTGACAAGGAGTATGCCGGAAACTGTAGCAAGCTGTCAAGTTTGTCATACAATATGTTGATTTGACGAGGAGTATGCAGGAAACTGGGAACTGAAGTTTGCATAACCAATTGTAGTGGTTAACTGTTCTACGGTAGCCGTCAGCTAATTATTTTAACACTAGAAATTGATTGTAGTAGGCAATGAACAAGGGGTATACAGGGTAAGTTGCATATAAATAGTATTGCAAGTGCAAAATTTCTTAGGCTTTTCTCTTTCGTGTTGTTATCTTAGAGCCAAGTCAAAGCCAGACATGGTCTGAACTTTGTGATTCTTAGTCGGCCATTCCAGTCATGTCATACATGCATTATGGAAGCTCTGACGGATCTTACGAAGACGTTATGGCATAAGCCTCCCCCATGTATCTCAATTTAGGTCTACTTGTATTCATTAGCACTGAGCTGAGTAATAGGTTTAGACACGCCTGCAGTAATGACAATTTGTTAGAGGGTTAGAATGTCGCTGGGATGTAATCTGCCCTGATAACATGCCGCCCGATGACAGCTGGTTACGCAGGTTGGGATGGACGCTAACATACCGTGGGTATTGTTTGTAGACTACAAAAGCACTCTCAATGGTGTACTTAGTCTCCGCAGTATGTATGAAAGCGCTGCTAAATAGCTACTAATGCTTTCAACAATTACCAACCATCCCCCACACGGGTTGTAATCAACAAGCTTTATGGCGGCGCAGGCATCTCTCTACACCCGTTTGACACCTGTAGCGCACAGTATATTCTCGCGCCCACGTTCTGTTGCCGCCGCCTTCTTGATTGAAGGTCTCTCTTGTTATACCTCCGATCAATATACGCCTAGACATCGTGTTTCAATCACCTTTTGCAGATTCATATTAACACGAGCTTCAGTATTTCTCTTTACGGATGAGCTGGTCGTCCAAATATACATTGATGTCTAGAAAACTTAAGGTGGCTATATAAATAAAGATGATGATGATGATAATGATGATGATGATGATGATGATGATGATGATGATGATGATGATGATGATGATGATGATGATGCACTGGCGGTGTTGTTAAGGGAATCAATCCTACCATGTCACTACTAACTAGTATATGAATTCAATCACCTGTTGGTCCAACCCATCCGTCATGTCTATATCATTGTTCGACAACAAGAGACTGCTCAATCACTCTGCTTAATGCAAGCTCGTTCATATTTGGTAAGTGCTATGACTGCATAGACTCGGTGATCCGTGAGTTAACAACGGACCATGGACATGTCGTCATTGGGAATATCTCTGACCTTATTATTCTGTTTCTGATTCTCTCTCCACTATTCTGACACGTGGCAAACGCAGGACATCAAAATAAGAGAACACTTTTCATTTGCGACTACATTGCTACCATATTTTGCAATATTGATTTGATTAAGAATATTTAATTCTTGGTTTGGAATGCAGGCACATAGCCCAAGAAACACACGATCGTCCACAAATGAGCACCCTCCGGCCAAGTATTTTCAGATTATAACATTATTCTATACAGGGTGTTTCAACTTTCACACCAATGCTCTGCCTAACGATGAATCATTTTTCGGTATCTTATAATTTCCGCCTCGAATCTTTCGCGACAACTGAATAATATGTCTTTGTATAAAACATCAAGGTTCCTCACCATATTTGGTATGGAGGTTATGGAGTGGTTTGTGTTTAGAATCACAACCACCATATTTCATATACTTTCATGCTTATCTATCAAGTCTAGTAAGTCACTATTCGTTATCATGGTCGTGTCCCTTGTAGTTTTATCAACTATTGTCTAAGATGTTGACCTGTAGACACGGGTATTGATTCATATTCACGTCAAGATGCTGAACCCATTGTACACAGTAGCGCCCAACTCTGTGTGTCATTCAGCGGTTAAATTATATTCTCTTTGTTTTCATTCAATGATATGCACAAAACGAAGAAACGCCTCTTGTCTAATTGGCATTTGGGTCGACAGAGAGACGTCTCAGACCGGAAGAGATGTAGAAGAGTTTGTTTCCAGATCTAATAAAAGTTGTAGCTGGCAACAGATAGTAGAACCATCTAAGTTGTCATCTTAAAAATGCATATCTGAGACTGAGACACATAAAGCACATATATTGGCATGATGCTAACAAAGTCCAAGAGCTTGCTAATAGAACCTTGGAATATAATGAATGTATGTTAATTCAATAAGACAGAGCTAAAGAAGAGCCATGATATATTGAATGATGCCGGTTGGATTTAATTACGAGTTCTACGTCCAATATGTGTGTGTAGGTGTATAATGCCAAGAATCCGAGCACCGAGCGAGCAGTCGCTAGACGAAAAACATAACTAGTCATTTAACGGCGCCGTTGACGCACCGGCTTGCCGGGTAATCCTAATATCTTGCAATCGATATCATCTTAAATTTGATATGCATCTAGCTTTAGGAAGAAGCTTTGATCAGAAGGATCAGTCAGGATTCATCACCACATGAGCACTGCTAGTGATGAATCTTTGTATAATGACACTCATATGTCTGTAGATAAATCCAAACCATTGACGAAATGTATGCTATAATGAATGATGGCTAGTATGGCTTACAATCTCGGTTGGGGGTCCTCAAGCAAAGTGGTTAGTGAGTTAAAGACCTGGGCTAGAGAGAAATTATCTTGGATTAGTATACTTGCCCCTTTGGTGTGTTAGATAAAAAATGAAGGAATGACCCTGCTCGTAACACTGGTTCTCTGCATCTTAGTCAGGGACAGGAACTTATCTATTTATAGACGGATGATCCGCAATATTGATGGTTTTGACAACACCCTTATCATAAGCATACAACTCTCAGGTTATTCCTATCTTACGCTTGAAAAATAGAGGAAAGTTTCAAGGAGCGTACATTGATTGGTTTCCTGTCCGTAAACGTCGAAAAAACAATTGCCAGGTAACTAGTCTGCGTCCCAGACTCCAGGGGTTCCGCTACGCTTCTCGCCCCAGAGTCAACGACAAGACAAGGTCTTAAACTGGCGCGTCCGAATATTCATTAGACACGTTCGTTAATCTTCGTGACCAATCAGCCCAAAGGTTGTGACCCGGATTGACCTTAATTGCGCGTGTCTGGCTCATGAAACTGGCTTGTGATACGCACCCTCGGTTCTATGTGACGTCATGTACATTGTTGTGGTCTGCGTCCAATGAGAACACATTGAATGTCTTCTGGAATTATGGGGCGTCCCAAAAGTTCAAATTGGCACCACAACAAGCGCTTTAATCGCTTAGCTGCACGATAGTATGTTTACGTAATAGTCAGTTAAAAAGAACCAGTTGTGTGTCTGCTTCTCTCGCCGTCTGTGTGATTAACGGTGCCACTCAGCGTGAAACAACAAATCGGGGCGTTGTAGAATGTGTGCCCGGCTCATAAAAATCACTCGTCCGGTTGGACAAGTTCTTCGGAAATTGTAGAACTGACCAATGAGAGACAACGACTCAAAAGTACCCGAGAGACCGAGAGACACGGCTTGTGATTGGAGCATGGGTGCTCGTCCAGTTCAAGACGCTATCGTCCCCTAGACCTGATGGCGAGACTATTGAATATCAGTAACATGTAAACAGCGCCCGCAGCCATCAGGCTAGGGAACCTTGACTGCCAGGTAACAGTGTGTCCGTGCTTGTATTGAATTTGTATGACCATTGCAGGTAAATTACACGGAATAAATTAATAAACCATGGCAAATCAAATGCATGGCGCGATTTCATTTGTCCATATGAAATGTCAAGACAATGAAGGGAGGGGGGGGGGGGGGTAATGGGTGGTTTGAATGACCTCGAGGCTTCACTGAACAAGCTCAGTCTGTGCGCGTCTCTTATTCCTAGCGATTCGGGACTTTTACTGTTGACCGTGAATCCTCGTGGGGTAGCTCTAATGTGTTAATGTTGGAGGCACAACCACAGAGTCCCCACCTCGTGTAATCTAAAGGTTAATGTCAAGAGAATGTTGTATTAACATGGATAGACCTCCCGATCATCTCCGATCATTGCTATCATGATCCAATAAACCAATTCCCTACGGAGAATGTCATTTGTAATGAAATCTTGTAGTGTTGTATCCTTTATCTCGAGTAGAAACCGAGCGTCAATGAATACGTCAGCTGCTATCTTATCTGTTTGATTCGATTTGTTGCAGGATGAATATGAAGGTTGCTCAGATAGCTGTGGTTCTATTAGCTACAGTAATGATGTTTGCAAGCCAATCAGCCAACGCCATTACCGTACCGGAACTACCCCCCCTCAACAAAATGCCGCCTGTCGACGGCTGTTTGTTTGGATGCAGCATGTGTTATACAGAGCAGGTAAGATTGGTAGAAGCGTTAATTAGTATGAACTCATCAATCAGGATCAACCGTAAGACGCGTCGCATATAGAGTAGAACTCGCGGCACGAAGCGAATACCCGTAGAACTGGGCGATATTAATCAAGCTGTGCACGGCGATTATCACGCAGTGTGACATAAACCTGGCGCTTCTAGTGTAAGATACGTGTGCAACACGTGTGGAGATAGCTGTAGATGCGCCGCTACCACCAGGTGTGCTAATGCTATCAGCGCGTACATTATCATCATCAACAACATGAAATAAATGCCCAAAACTAGGTTTTAGATCATTTAAGCAGATCGTAGCCGGTTTTGTAGAATGGTTGATGGAATAGTACGACCGCTGACAGTAACGCCAACGAGACTACAAAGCCCCCTCCCGTGAAACAATGATATAGTCTTAAGAGGGGGTGTTCTGGTTCTTTAGGCCCATCCAAAGCATTTTAGCACTTGCTTTGCTTTCAGTCATTGCTTGTAACACATTTGTCCTGTTAATGTCCGCTTCAGATAAAGCGTACGCCCTCCTGATAAGTAATGAGAAGATAACGGTTGTGTCGAACAAAGGATTCAGTTTCATTAGCGGTTGGTATGTTTTCTTTTAAACTGAATCTAATGGTTGGCAGACGATTTGTCAGCGTCGTACTACTACCAAATTAGATACAATGCGTTTACTGATAACATTGAAGAAGCCATCCTTCTTAATTAGCCTATGTTTTTTCCATTTACCTTTAAAGCGTTAGTGAGATTACAGAGCGAATAGTTTTGCTAATTAAGTAAATGTTCCTTAATGATCGTGCCAGGGAGGTTATCAGTTGATTAGGAGATTGTGGGTTTGTAAATTGCCTTGATCGAGAAGGGACTGGGTGCCAACGACAGGTACTGCCATGCCCATGGGTGTTAGATGCATGTCAGTATGTCGTGCATGGTGGTTAAGCTTGTCGCGTATTTTTGAAGCATTACAATTCAAATGGGTTAATGCTAGCCGTAAATAGTGTTTCCTTTGCTTCGTATGTAAACGATGGAAAGAATGAGAAACACGTTAATCACAAACACACATATACACCACTATATATATATATATATATATATATATATATATATATATATCTATATATATATATATATATATATATATATATATATATATATATATATATATATATATATATATATATACAGACATACATATATATTATTACCGTAGCGTCACCACCTCGCCCAGAGAAGCTTGTTTTGAAAGCGCGCTATTATGGGTGGCGAATGTCAATAAGACTTCCGTTTTGCTCTTATTTTGTTAATCTATGTTCACTGTCGCCCTCATTTTTCGCCATTTGAATTAATCCAACATGTCATATGATATACGCCATTTTTCACCAGGATTTCCTGCTCGAGTGTGCCAACAAGAGTCTGCCTTGGAGCGCTAACGCAAGGCCATCCACTACCCAAGATCTGGGCCCGGACCTGTCCCCGGACTTCAAGAGTTTTTCCACTGGCAATGACTAGCACGCCACCTTACACCTCTCTTGGGTAAGAGCTTGGCTCCCTGGTTCGCCAGGCAGATATCCGATGTGGTGGATATAACACACAATTTGGAATAAGACGCTGACCGACGTGGAAGACGATTCAGAACACCATATGCCATGGTAATTCGCGATATGTATATATTCCATTGTCCACTTCAACCGTAGAGAGGCAGGTATAATATGATGATATGCTATCAGCTCTGAGGAGCGTTGTGGGTTATGAAATGTTGATCCAAGCAGAAGCGAAGGAAGATTCTCAACGAGTTTGATCGGTGAAGAAGTGTGCTTGTAGTGAAGAGACATTGGAATAAATACTGACTTTCAATCACCATCCTTGTATTTTAAGCACACTCACAATTGCACGTTTATACAAACATACTGCAACACAATGGCAATTGACAACAAGCAGCTTTTGGGAAGACTTCCATAGCTATCCACGACTCGACAGATACTTGATCTAAACATTCTTCAGCGCAAGATACATATCCAACATTGATGTAATAATAGCGCACTTTGGTGAAATCACTGGAATGGTAGGTCCTTGGATATAAAATAATAAAAATAACCGAGTGAAGTTAAAGCCCCTATCCTCCAATGGCCACGCATGAGCCCAGTAACATATTACCTACCTCTAATCAGAGACAATTATCATTTTGTTCACGCGAGTCCGCTTCTTTTACCATCCTCATTTCTTTGCATCTCTCAGTCTCATTCTTGTGCAGCTTTGTCATGGTCAATTTTTAAGAATTTATATCGCATTTGAGCTAACACAACAGCATGGCGGTTGAGAGATGGTAACTTTAATTCGTCCTGTCAATCACAGAAATCGCTTTTTTGTCTTTGTTTCTCTTATAGCCATAATTTTGTCATGATTGATTGAAATGAATTTAACCAACATAGTGACCAGCATTTCAGTGAGAGATTGTCTCGTTATTCACCAAACAACAATTTCATTTCACAACCACGCAACGGCACCTTTACTCATGACGTGATTCAATCATTCTAACGTCATCAGACACGTAACAACTGCCATGGTCGTGTAGGCACGTAAGATTGTATGTCTGAGTGAAATGTGTCACTAAAGAAGGTACTATCCATAGCAACAGGTCGCACTATCTTTTAATGTAGATTGCTGGTACTCTAAATGATTGTGAGATTGCTGGAACTATAAATGATTGTGTGATTCCTGGTACTCTAAATGATTGTGTCATGGATGGCATGAGCATGGCAAAAATAAATAACAACGACACATAACAGCACAATCCGACCAACAAATGTGTCTATCGAATAAACCAAAACTCACGTTGCACGAATCATGCGAATTATGGATATAACAACAACAGCATTCTATTACGTACAATATATTACAATGAATATGGAAGCCAATCAGTGAAAGTTGTTCTATTTATATATAATCATTAACATCCTCACACATGGTAAACATTGGTTATGACTGGGTCTGACTTTAATTCCAATTCGGGAGCGACGACTGTGTCAATCTTGTAGGAGCGCACGTGTTCTGTCGCCAGCGACATCGTGATTATGGATGAAAAAGAAATAGGAGACAGAAGAGCCGGAATGTCTTGTCGACAGCGCAACATTTGCAAATTGTTGGATGTGAGATACGATTTATGCAAGCAACAAAGGCTACATATGTCCCTATTGTTAATTATCTGAGGTAACAGCACTTTGCTTATTAGAAAGCCATACGTCTTTGGCCATACATGACACAGCAACTTCAAAATTAAAACATTTAATAAGATGCTAGTCATGAAATATACAGCGGCATTGAAAAAAACTCTTATATTGTTGATATTTAATTATTAGAGTTGTAACTAAGACGGGGTTTAATGATCGTGTT
>CM067346.1:27827855-27987855 GCA_034190875.2 Urechis unicinctus
TATATATGATTTGGCCGCTTTGATGTAGGCGAGCAACGACGTCCCTAACACAATGATATCCACCTGTGTCAAATGCGTCGCTTCCTAGTGCTAACAGTCAACGATCGTGACTGCTGTAGAATATTGCATTTGTGTATTATATGAGATATCAGAGGTGGACAGAGAACATGTGAAATATCTAAGGTTTGACAATAACTTTAACAATGGCCCGGTCATGGATGAACGATCATGATAATATTATACAGTGTATTCTTTACATCTTATCGTGTGATGTGAGTTCTTTTCAGCGTATCCAAAATGGGGACAATCACGACAAAATGCAGCTTAAAGCTCCAATGCTTCGCATCATTTTCCGTTTCACACCCGTTAAATAGCCCTCGACCATGTCATCAAAAGACAAACAAGAAACAAATTGAACGAAAAGTGCTTTCCTGTATTGCTCCATTATTTAAGATTTCAGATATGCCAGAATAATGAGAACAAATTCTACTGGTGAAATGGCTGTCCCAAAGAGCGTTTCTTTCTCACATTCAGTAGTTGAGTCAGAGAACCAAAACATGTTCAATTGATGGCGAGAAATATATATTCTTAAAGAAACCGACTGCAGGTGACTTACGTTTCGCCTCGACTGATGCTTTAGCTCAGGAGGCGTTGTCTGAATTCGTTGGTACAAAGGGAACAATCCACCTGTAAGGATGTATGCAGCAGTAAATTCTCAACGCATGTGATTTGATTATGTGACTTCAAATGAGGTGGTATTGATTGGGGGAATCGAAGTATTCTGCTTACCTAGTTCTGCGTTATTGTAGCTTGATGAATTTGACAGGGTTGACAATGAGTTCTTTTGCAGTTTGTGTGTTGTGGCAGCCCTCCTCCTTCACTCCCCACTCCGCATTCATAACTATAAATGAAATATGTGTCTGCCTTGTGTGTAAATCAAGCTAATGATGAACCTCGATATAAATGGAATAAATAATATTTGAACTATCAAAGCATCTGCAGCCAATATAAAAGACATTTCGTTATTAATATGCCATCCTCCTGGCATTTCAAGTTCTTCGTCTATTGTGTTGGGGCTGATATCAAACAGTTACTTAGGTATAACAATAGCTACTAAGAAAACTATATATAACCCTGTAATTTACATCAACATCAAACTGACAATCTCTGTGTTGATGACGTTGCTAGAAATGAAATCGCTCATTTATCAGATTTCCATAAACTGCCAACTTTGTGAATCATTTGACAACCTTCAGACAGCTGTTACATCAAAAGCAACAGGATGTAGGAATAAATGTTTGACGATAATGAAGCTGACAGCCATTTGCCACTGAGTCAAGTGAGTCAAGTGTTGGGTTCTATCGCAAGAAACAGAATGTCGGGATAAAACATTTGTCAATAGCGAAGACGAGAATGGTAAAACGGCTTTCGTTGAGAACAACCCACATATTCTGTCGCGATATACGATTCCAGCTGTTGGGATTAAGTACTGGCCAATATGTCACGTTATGCTAAAAGTGCTGTTAAAATTGGTTCGTGCGAAACGCTCGGATTCTCAGAGAACGATTATCGAACATTTTAAAATGAAGCTGAACTTAGTCTGTGGCATTGACGCATAAGCAACGATATTGTACAGAATACTGTACTTCATTAAGGGAATGCATTCCCCGTGTGGATGTATTTAGGCATATGTAAAGTGTAAGAAAAAACCCATACTGTCTATGTGTAGATAACGTTGCTAAACTGTGTAGACTAACAGTAAAAGTGTATGTGTAAATGACGCTCACAAACCTGTATAGACTTAACGTAGATGACGGTAAGCGCATGTACAGTCACTGTGTTAATACATTACACACCTATGAAGTATTAGTGCTAATTAAACAGTAACGTACAGTTTCTGTGTTGATACATTACACACTTTTGAAGTGTTTGTGTACACTTAACAATAATGTACAGTTTTTGTGTTGATACATTACACACCTATGAAGTATTAGTATTTACTAAACGACGCCGTGTTTATAACATTGCAAATCTGTTCGGTCCTTAAATGGATGACATCACAAATCTGTACATTCTTTTTGTGGAACTCTACTTTATCATTCTATATGACGAAAAGCACTAATACTGGGCTAGTGTGGAGGACGTTAAACACCAGTATTGTCCTTGTGTAGATGACGTAAAACACTATTATTAATCACTTGCAATGTCCTTCTGCAGAAGAGGTTATAAAACTGAAGCTGCCTAAAATATTCAGCAAAGCTAAATATGTAAGTCTTGTAACGCAAATATGTGCTCCATCAGGTCTTTACAATCAAGAGCGCATGTTTGTTTCAATAAATACAGTATGTTGCCCAAATGAGGAAGTGGCAGTCCGCCTGCATTTGTTGCAGTGCGGAAACCTCAACAATCCAGTTGCTGTCTTTATGGATAAGGCGGAATCTATGTAATTAAAGCGCACAGTAAATGCTGTTATCTTATTGTGTGTCCATGTGATATAGCACTTCGGCATAATGAACACGTTGTGTTGGAAATGGTCGAATTTGCATATGTACCAGAAATTTCCGTGATGCTGTCTGTCTTTAAAGAGGTATTTAGATAGGTTGTTGCTGTTGGCTTTTCTCTCAGTTTATTATGGCAATATTAAACAAACACAAACAGCGGCAACTTCCTCTTGTCATACCATGCCATTCCTTCATAGTTCATGTGATAAATTAGCTAAACTCATCGTCGAGGTGTTCTTTGATTTGCGATAAGCCGCAGTGTTAAGCTGTGCCTTTCTTTGCATACAGCTACCACTGGTTATCCACACAGAGAATATCGTCTGGGGCACTATATGCTGTCAAATGGTAAATAAATTGTGTCAATTTGAGATTGATTATTGCTTGGTTGACGAGGCACTGGTTTTTGTTATCGAGATCTGAATTGCCATCCGTAAATAGGATCTATTATTGACCCAATATGTCAAAGTGTCTGCTATGCGCTGCACTGTTCAAGGTGAATATGAATAGGGCGAAGAGCGTCGTTTTTCCTGTTCACAGCTTCACATTTCCTTTGCCCGTGCATTCATGTACATGGATACTCAATCAATTCACCCCTTCCCAGATCACCCCTCTCTCAGAGGCCTGCCGGATGTCTAGATAATGACCTCCACCACAGTGTCATCAGAGAGATTTGGCATCTACTGTCTTGCCATCGCTGATATGTATCAAAAACCTATCTGTAAGGTATTTTAAAAATATTATATTTTCCTGCATTCTCTTCTAAATTTAAGTATATGTGGTAACTTTTTCTTCTTTATCGTCGGTCAACCATGCATTATGATAAATTAATGACCAACTAATGGAAATGAAACAAAAGAAGTGTCACTTAAATTTAGGGATGCTGTTCAAGATGAAATGCATATTACATACAATAAAGTGTCTCCGAACCTAAAAGCACTTATCGCGCCACAATATTATCCAGGCAGTAGTTCTGGCTTTCATAATGAGTAACAGCATCCATAGCTGACAACTACCCACCCACTCCCACCCCTTCTTCGATTACCTATATAGCATGTCATTGCAATGGTTTGTCACACAGATATATCAGTTACTACATATTGAATATAATTATTGATCCTAGAGAAGATGGTACCAAATACAGCTCCAATTTACACAGTTCCTCTTCCGAGCTAGTCATAAAAGGCAGCCGTGACACAATAAAATCTACTGAAAACAATCCAGCTTAATTGGTGTGTTCGGATATGGGTTGTTAATTACCATAACTATTGCACGATGTTGTCACCATGGGGATATGTTGATAAGGGTGTCGATTTCACAGAGGATAAAACTCTAGAGCTTCATTGTTCCTGTAAACAAATACAATGAGGGAGCTTGCTGCTTGTCAGGGACAAATTGCACATGTAGCAGCTTCTTTGTTCCAACGTCGTGAACAGAGTTATCATTCCACTTAAGCGTGTCATTCATTATAACACGCGTGATTGAAATACCACAAGTCAAACAAATGTGCGCTGGTCAGCCAACAATAAGAATAATGTATGTATGGTGAGGCCTCAGTAGCAGTAGAAATGACCCCAAAAGTGTCA
The DNA here is from genome assembly GCA_034190875.2 of Urechis unicinctus. Classification (NCBI taxonomy): domain Eukaryota; kingdom Metazoa; phylum Annelida; class Polychaeta; order Xenopneusta; family Urechidae; genus Urechis; species Urechis unicinctus. The sequence goes on from CM067346.1 coordinate 27,831,940, forward strand.
TTTGTAATTCACTGAGCTATCCATGGCGGATGAAAGATTTAGCAATGGAATGTCATAGTTATATCACTGACAGTGTTTGAGTCATTATGAATTATATGTTTATCGATTAAATTATCTTGTCTCTAGAGATAGCAACTACTGGCTAAATACCGTGAATTCACAGGAAAGGCCAGTCATGCTCCAAATTAGGATGATGATGCATTTCAAAAAATGTTATCTAATGGTTCGCGGACGATCTTTCACCGCGTGCATTATCATCATCAACAACATGAAATAAATGCCAAACTAGGTTTTAGATCATTTAAGCAGATGGCAGCAGGTTTTGTAGAATGGTTGATGGAATAGTACGACCGCTGACAGTAACGCCAACGAGACTACAAAGCCCCCTCCCGTGAAACAATGATATAGTCTTAAGAGGGGGTGTTCTGGTTCTTTAGGCCCATCCAAAGCACTTTAGCACTTGCTTTGTTTTCAGTCATTGCTAGTAACACATTTGTCCTGTTAATGTCCGCTTCAGATAAAGCGTACGCCCTCCTCCTGATAAGTAATGAGAAGATTACGGTTTTGTCTAACAAAGGATTCATTAGCGGTTGGTATGTTTTCTTTTAAACTGAATCAAATGGTTGGCAGACGATTTGTCAGCGTCGTACTACTACCCAAGTAGATACAATGCGTTCACTGATAACATTGAAGAAGTCATCCTTCGTAATCAGCCTATGTTTTTCCCATAGAAAGAAGGTACTATCCATAGCAACAGGTCGCACGATCCTTTAATGTAGATTGCTGGTACTCTAAATGATTGTGAGAATGCTGGTACTCTAAATGATTGTGAGATTGCTGGTACTCTAATTGATTATGAGATTCCTGGTACTCTAAATGGTTGTGTCATGGGTGGCATGAGCATGGCAAAAATAAATAACAACGACACATAACGGCACAATCCGACCAACAAATGTGTCTATCGAATAAACCAAAACTCACGTTGCACCAATCATGCGAATTATGGATATAACAACAACAGCATTCTATTACGTACAATAACTTACAATGAATATGGAAGCTTATCAGTGAAAGTTGTCCTATTTGCATATAATCATTAACATCCTCACATATAGTAAACATTGGTGATGACTGTCTACCCCAAATAGAGGTCTGACTTTAATTCCAATTCGGGAGTGACGACTGTGGTAATAATGAAAGAGCGCCCATGTTCTGTCGCAAGCAACATCTTGATTATGGATGAAAAAGAAATAGGAGACAGAAGAGCCGAAGAGCCGCAAGGTGCAGCGCTTGTCATGTGAGATACAACAACAAAGGCTACAACATTGAGGTAATAGCATTGTTAGAAAGCCATGAGATGTTTGGTCATAAATGACACAGCAACTTCAAAATTAAAACAAAGGCATTGAAAAAAACCCCTCATATTGTTCTTTAATTATTTTGAGGTTTAATGATCAGCAGATTGCTTATTAAAGAAAGGCATAAATGTCAGCCAACCTGGTCAAAAAAATAACTGAGCAGGACACAGCAACAGCAACTCAAATTAAAACAAATTATTTTATACAACGGCATTGAAAAAATGATAGCCCTCACGAATTGTTGATATTTAATTATTTTGAGCTATTAAAGACGGTGTTTAATCTCATTCATTTAATTTGAAAGCTATCCCCATTGTTCTGATTGCATTTCTCCTTAAATTTATCTCATTGACTGAATTAATTTCCATTCCATCCACCAGTTAATCATTGCAGATGAAGCATTGTTCCTGTAAACGTATACAATGATGAGGTTGTTTGTAAGGACAAATAACAGATGAAGCAGGACACACAAAGGGACCGAACATTCATTGTAACACGAGTGAGTGAATTGCATTCAAACAAATTACAGCAAACAATTTTTTAATGTATGTGTGGCGAAGGCTCATCAGCAGGACACTGCAATTGTCCATTATCAGAAACAAAGCTATTCAGCCCTCACGAATGAGCTTATGCATTGTCATCAGCAGAGAAACTGAATTTATTTGAATTAAGTTGCATTGTGCGTTAGCTATATACCCTCATTGTTCTCGAATTTCTGTTCTCTTCAACAGTTGACCCGTTTTTTGCTCATTTAGACGATGTGAATTTGTTGTCTTCACACCTTCACTCAGCACCGCTGAACGATCAAAAAAAAAAACCGTTGAGGTTCAAAATATTCTTAGAGCTTTGAAAGTTAATGATCTCTGTCCCTCACCTAACCGCTTATTCTTTGTTTTAAGAAGCATTCACGGATTTTTGACTAGTAACTAAGTTTTAAACATGCATTGTTTGTTCTCTTTCATCAACCCGTATAGTGATATGAATTTATTATGGTCATGTGACCAGTTTAAAATCAATGAAGCATTCGAGCTATCGTTTTCATTTGTTCCTGTAAACGTATACAATGATGAGGTTTGCTGCTTTGTAAGGACAAATTAACAAATGTAGCGGCTTCTTTGTTCTAACGTCGTGAACAGAGTTATCAATCAACTTAAGCGTGTCATTCATTGTAACACGAGTGAGTGAATTGCCACATTCAGTCAAACAAATGTGCGCTGGTCAGCAAACAGTAAGAAAAATGTATGCATGGCGAAGGCTCATCAGCAGGAGAAATGACCCCCAAAGTGTCATTTGCAATTCACTGAGCTATCCATGGCGGATGAAAGATTTAGCAATGAAATGTCATAGTTATATCACTGACAGTGTTTGAGTCATTATGAATTATATGTTTATCGATTGAAATGTCTTGTCTCTAGAGATAGCAACTACTGGCTAAATACCGTGATTTTTCAGGAAAGGCCAGTCATGCTCCAAATTAGGATGATGTTGCATTTTAAAATGGTTGTCTTCACACCTGGTGCCACGCACAAAAACGATATTCAATCACATACCTTCCACCAGCATGTCGATATCTGCAAGGCACATATATCCGCTCCTTTCATCTCTTATCAATTCGTCATTAGGCTTGCAGGCGTGAATGGATGATACATTGTGTATATCTGAAATACCAGCCAGTTATGCAGACCGCAGGAGGTTTTGTAGATTATCAATCGAATGGATGACGAAAAAGCACGAATAAGGACAGAATAATCACAAAGACTGGCGAGAGGACGGGGTGTTTTGATTGCATCAAAAAGGCCCAACAAAAGTAGCCCAAATGACAGAACTATGTGACAGATCGCTTTGTGTTCAGTCATTGCTAGTAATATTGGAATGTCTGCTGCCATATTAAAGACACACCTTCCTTACAATTTAGAAAACGATTGTGTTTAACAAAAAGTTCAGCTTCATTAGTTGCTGGTGCACATTCATTAAAATTATTCTGATGGTTGGCAGACGATCTGTCACGCCGTAGTACCTAAATATTATCTAAATAGGTACAAAACGTTCATTGAAGACATCCTTCCCAATCAGCACTATTGTTATTGCCTTTATGATAGAGTGAGATAACAGAGCAGAACGTCGTGCTAGCTTAGTAAACGATCATTAAGGATTAAAACATACGGCCCAAGATAAATTTGTTAATTGGTGGGTTTGACAACTTAACTCAAACGGGAGAGTTCTTGGGGGAACCGATAGTGCCACATAGATGTGCATCGTTGTGAGATGAATGGCGGGTATGTATGTAACATCCCTATCCCTATATATATATATATATATATATATATATATATATATATATATATATATATATATATATATATATATATATATATATATATATATATATATATATATAGATATATATATATTTTATATATATATATATATATATATATATATATATATATATATATATATTTATATATATATATATATTTATATATATATATATGTATATATATTCATATATTTATATATATATACAATTTGTTATCGATTATACTTCTAGCTCAGTGCGTCGTTATACAGTTATTGCTGTTCACACAGGGTATTAAAGTAATGCTATCAAGCAACAATGGAGCAACACAGAGTGATTCGATAATCAAAGAATACTTTGGAAGGTGTTCTGGTAGCGGGTAGCGGCTAGATGTATATACATGATCACCACACCCCTTTATAGTTTACAAACAGCGTGTTACCTTCCGACAATTGCACATGTTGCGCCTTGGATAAGACATCTTTTCTCCTCAACCCCGTATTCAAACCTTGTGATTAACCACGATGTCGCTGAAAACAGAACACGTGCTCCTACAAGATCACCACAGTGGCTCCCGAATTAGAATTATAGTCAGACCTCTACTGGACTATCCAGGCATCATCAAGGTTTGTCATGTGTGCGGGATGTTATTGAGTTTGTTCAAAAGTGACAACTCTCCCTGATTGAGATCCGTTAGCTGTACATGGTAGAATGCAAGGTTAGTTTTGTATACACTGGAACAATTTAATTTACCGTTTGTTTCATCGTCAATTCTTTCCCGGCCCAATACATATATTAAAAATTTAACTAGATCTGTTTACAGTATAACAACTAATATACACGGTGGCTGTCTTCTCTCCAGTAACTCCGCTGTCTGCTAAAACTAGTTAAATAAGCTGCATTCTTTGGTCCACTGTTTGAGGCATACGCATAATATGTATATTTGATTTGGCCGCTTTGATGTAGGCGAGCAACGACGTCCCTAACACAATGATATCCACCTGTGTCAAATGTGTCGCTTCCTAGTGCTAACAGTCAACGATCGTGACTGCTGTAGAATAATGCATTTGTGTATTATATGAGATATCTGAGGTGGACAGAGAACGTGAAATATCAAAGGTTTGATAATAACTTTAACAATGGCGCGGTCATGGATGAACGATCATGATAATATTATACAGTGTATTCTTTACATCTTATCGTGTGTGTGAGTTCTTTTCAGCGTATCCAATATGGTGACAATCACGACAAAAGCAGCATTAAGTTCCAATATTTCATATCGTTTTCCGTTTCACACCTGTTAAATAGCCTTCGACCAAGTCATCAAAAGACAATCAAGAAACAAATTGAACGAAAAGTGCTTTCCTGTATTGCTCCATTATTAAAAATTTCAGATACGTCAGAACAATGAAAACTAATTCTACCTGTGAAAGGGCTGTCCCAACGAGCGTTAAGTAATTGAGTCAGAGAACTGAAACATGTTCAATTAATGGCTTGAAATATATATTCTTAAAGAAACCGATTGCAGGTGACTTACGTTTCGCCTCGACTGATGATTTACCTCAGGAGGCGTTGACAGAATTCTTTGGTACAAAGGGAACAATCCACCTCTCAGGATGTTTGGAGCAGGTGCTTGAGAATTCTCAATGCATGTGATTTGATCATGTGACTTCTGATGAGGAGGTATTAATTGTGGAATCGAAGTATTCTGCTTACCTAGTTATGCGTTGTTGTAGCTTGATGAATTTGACAAGGTTGACATTGTGTTCTTTTGCAGTTTGTCCTCCTTCACTCCCCACCCCGCATTCATAACTATAAATGATATATGTGTCTGCGTTGTGTGTGTAAATCAAGCTAATGATGAACCGCTATGTAAATGGAATGAAAAAAATTTGAGTTATCAAGGCATCTGCAGCAAATATAAAGCGACATTTCGTTATTAATATGGCATCCTCCAAGCATTTCAAGTTCTTCGGCATGTTGTGTTGGGGCTGGTATCAAACAGTTACTTAGGCAAAACAATAGCTACTAAGAAAACTATATATAACCCTGTACATTACATCAACATCAAACTGAAAATCTCTGTGTTGCTGTCGTTGCTTGAAATGAAATCGCTCATTTATCCATAAATTGTCATTTTTGTGGATCATTTGACAACCTTCAGACAGCTGTTACATCAAAAGCCCGAAAATCCTTGGCTGGAGAAGAAAAAAAAATCGGAGGAAGACATAATAATTATGTCTTCCAACGATAGTTAGAAGACATATAGGTTTAGCCAGAATTTTTTTTTTTTTTTCTCCAGTCAAGGTTTTTCGGGCTTTTCTCCGGAACGTTAAACATATCAACATGAAATTTTGGGGAATGATAGATCAAGTTGGGACACAACTGCCGATCCAATTTGACGCGCATGCGCAGTGTTGGAGGCTTATGGGATTGATTTTTCGTCGATTTTTTCCCTCAGTTTCTGTAACTATCTCCTCCATAACTACTGCGGTTACAAACATATGAATTATATGGTTGTAACAAGCAATTATCGTAGCATGGAATAACGCAAAAAAATACTTATTTTCACCTTTTGTACTTTGTATAATGACATGTATTTTAGGGTACCTATCGCGATTTTTTCTATATGACTTCTCTCCTCGCTGATATCTCTGAAACGGCTGTATTTACGGACATGAAATTTTGTCAGTAATTAGAACTTGGCCTCGTGATAATGACTGTAACAGTATTTTAAGCATTCACAGTAAAAGAAAACAGTAAAAAGGACGTTTAGCTTGAATGTTTTCTACTGCAGCAGCTTAGCAGCAGGCTATGTGCAGTTCGTGTCTAAGTAGGCCAAACCTTACGTAATCGACCAGAGCCATTCATCGCTTACCTTGGCTGGCTTTAAGGGGTCATGTCAAAACAGCCCAAACCTTACGTAATCAATCAGCGGCAGCATTCATCGCTTTCGCGGTGTATTGACTTGGTTTAGGGGTCATGTCAAAACATCTAAGCGGCAGCAGCTTGTGATCTTATAATAGTGCGCGTTACCAGCAATTCTCGGTCCGTGTATGTACTGTCTTTATGTCTCAGCGACAGTGTGCACTGGATGTCCCGGTGCAATCAAAGCGGGTATATATACACAAACACGCATACACGCACATATATATATATATGTATACACACGGTTTCCGATGCCAAGCTTCTGAGCGCCGAGCAGCTATCTATAAATAGCATATATATGTGAATATTTATAAGTGTGTGTGTGTTTATATACGTATATATCTATATATATATATATATAAATATATATATATAGATAGAATATATATATACATACATATATATATATACATATCTGTATATATATATATATATATATATATATATATTTATATATACACATATATATATAGATAGACACACATATATGGGATAGACAGATATACATATATATACATACATATATATACATATATATATATATATATATATATATACATATATATAAATATACATATATACATAGATATATAAATAAATATATATAAATATATATATATATATATATATAGATATACATATTTATAAACATACATATATATACATATAAACATACATATATATAAATATACATATATATAAATATAAAATAAATATATATAAATAATGTATATATATATATATATAATATATATATATATATATATATATATATATAATATATATATATATATATATATATATATATATATATATATATATATATATATATATATATTCATATATATTTTGTTTTAGAGATAATATTGTTTGTGGTATATTGTTGGTACCGTATTGCTGGTCGTCCTGGCTTGTCGTTGGAAGACATGCCGTTGGCGCATGTCCCAACTCTATGTAGGCCAAACCTATAAGTGTGTGTGTGTTTTATATACGTATATATATTTTCTGCTATGGTTGCCAAGTTAGAGGGTTTTATCCAGGACTCCTTCATAGATACTGTGCTTGATTCCATGTATTTTGTTTGTGAGTTTGTGTAGACTTGTGCACTGATTTCATTTTTCCTGAAATAATCGTTCACCTGCACCTCTAGTTGCATATTGTCTGTGGTGGAATGTATGATAAACTTAAGAGTCCTAAGGAGATTCCAGGGAGCCTCATTGTTGAAATTTAATAAACCAAATAAGCATCTCAACTCGAGGATTCGTTTTATTCCTCTGGCTAGTCCCCACTCCAGCAACTACAGGTAGCAAAGTAGCATTACTCAAACGAAGGAGCATCAAAACAAGAAAAGCCTAGAAAATAAAGAATAAGAGGTGGTGGAGAATCAAGGGGGAGGCTTTTCAAAAACATATGAGCCAGAATAGTATTATAACACAGCACGCAGCATTGCGGCCCTTCGCCCGCTTCCGTGGTCAAATACACCCGGTTTACATAGAAGATAGCGCAACGTCGAGTCCTGTGTTATTTTTGATCGAACCTTTTGTGATATTTTTGCTCAGACAATTCAGGGACCCAACTAGAGTGTGAGTAAATCAGTATTTTTATTTCAAACTGCTGCACTTCCTGAAGAAATTCCAAGTGCATCGAATGGAATAGATGTGTTACATAGTATAGCAGCTTGAAATAATTACATAAAAGTAGTATGTGAATGATAAAAACATACTGACAGAAAAATTATATATTGTGCTAGCTACAGATGATAGGCATGTTTACTTATGATTTGACAGTGAAACTGTAGCATGAATGTTGCTGTACAAAACTAAAATCTAAGACATTATACATTCAATGTAACATAATAATATATAATGATATTGATATCAATATGCTACCTAGTAATAATAATTTGGATGCCCTCGGAGAGCGCCAAGAACGAGCAAGTCAGATGAACTGCGAGAGGCATCCAGAAGAAAAAGAAAAGAAGAAATAAAATGGTGAGATGTAAGGAGCAGCGAAAGCAGACTCTTGTATTGTGGTGCTGTGGAGGAGCAGCAAAAGCTGACTCCTGCTTAGTGTTGCGATATTGCAGCAAGTAGAGGAACAGTAAAAGCTAACTCCTGCTTGGTGTTGTGATGTTGCAGCAAGCGTAGGGGCAGTGAAATCTGACTTTCCCTTGCTGGTTTATAGCATACTCAAGTGTAATAGCCAAATGGTGGAAAAGAAATAACAATAAAATAAATGAATAATAAATTTGATATGTTTGCCCAACAGAACCACTAAAGCTGATCCACAAGGAGGTATTTAGATGTATTTGCTAGTTGGGTAAAGTTAAATGGTTTGGTCGAATGTATTTTAGGAAGGCATTACTTTTCCAATGGCCTGTGACTTTAATGATGTTATCTGGGTGCCCGTTGGCCGCCATTTGGGTAGCACGTCCAATGCGAAAGGAATGAGTGTTGTATGAATGTAGTGGAAGGCTGCAAAATGACAGACAGGCCTTGAGGAAAGAAAGAAAGTGGCCACCGTAAAGCGGGTTGCGAGATTGATACAATTGGACAATGCTATTACAGGGCAGTAGAGGCTGGTTGATTGAGTAGTGATCAGGATTGTAGGAAAGTGGTTAGGCCCACTGTGTTTAAAAGACAGGAATGTTATTAGGAACACTAACGAGTTCCTGGAAAGTTGTTGATATTGTAATGTATGAGAGAGGATGTTTGAATGTACAGCCTCACCAACCCGTAGGCAGGCATAGTAAGTGAGTAGAAATAGTGCTTTGTATAATGTGCGCTGGTAAGGGCATGTGGTGCAGAAGGGGATAGCATCAATTAACCGATGTAGAAGAAGTTTTGTGATGGGGAGTAATTGATTTGGTTGAAGAGATGTTATATTCTGAGCCCCTTGTAACACTTTGGCCACTTGAAATGATGCAGTTGGGTCAGATGCACCCGATAGTTTATGAACGAAGGAAATTGCAGACATATATGATCTAATGGTGGATAATTTGAGGCCGGACTGATGAAGGTGAGCAATAAACAGGGTGGTTGGCTCTGAGGAGACAGGAATGGTAATGGTCATGTTAAGGTGAGTCAGAGCAAAAGATATTAAAGAATTCCAATGGTGAAGGTATGCTTTACTAGTGGATTGTTTCAGTGAACATGTTGTGAGGGATTCTACATGTGATTTGAGTTGCAAGGCAGAAGATGAGGCGGTATTTGAGTGGGCTTGGCTTGCATCCCAAATCGACGTAGCAAAGACCATGCTACCTGTTGACGAGAAATTGCATTACATAAATTATTATTGACACCGGGAACATGAACTGCTGAGAAAGAGATGTGATGCTTAAGTAAGATTAGAATGAAAGGCCTCAGAATTTTCATGATGTGGGGACCCTTTGAGGATTGTTTGTTGATAACAGTAACTATTGTTTGATTATCACAGTGAAATGTGATAAAGGCATGACTGACTTTTGATGCAACCATAGAAAAAAGGATGAAAATTGGGAAGAATTCTAGAAAGGTTATGTCATACCCCTTCCAAGAATCAGGCCACAGCCCCTGAATCCATGTTGTGCCATATGTTGCCCCAAATCCTGATTTTGAAGCATCCGAGAACAAATGTATACACTGCGAATCGACAACAGAGGGACTTTTGATGAGAGATCGACCATTGTGGAATTGGAGGAAAGAAAGCCACATTTCAAGGTCTAATTTTGTTCCTCTGTTGAGGCGGATGAAATGAAAAGGTTTTTTAACACCTATCGTTAAGTCATAAAGCCTTCTGAGGAATGCTCTGCCAGAGGGAATTACTGAAGTAGAGATTGTAGTTTGCCTATAGTGGACTTAAGCTCCCTAAGGGTTATTTTGTTTTTGCTCATCAAAGCCTGTATGTCTGCCGTGTAGGAAGTTAACTTATCTTGGGGCAGCAATGACACCATGTTGACGGTATCCAGTTGTATGCCAAGAAAAGTGAGAGAAGTGGTAGGACCTGTAGTTTTATGGGGAGCAATGGGAACACCTAACTGAGTACAGAGACTTTTGAATGTATTGAGGTCAGCTTGACACCGTGAAGGGGAACTAGAAACAAAAAGAAAATCATCTAGAACTTTAACGACATTTTGTACCCCAAGCTTGTTCTGTAGAATCCACTTAATTGCAGAGGAGAAAGTGTCAAATATTTGACATGAAGATGAACATCACATGGGAAGGCATTTATCATAATAGTACCCATTGAACTAGAAACCTGTGAGGTGGTACTGGGATGGATGAAGGGGGATTAGACGAAAGGCGTTGGCTATGTCGCTTTTAGCTAAGAAAACACCGGGGGAACATTTTAGAATGAGGTTAATGGCATCAGTGATTGTCTCATACTTTACTGCGGAATTAGTTTATGAAATATTGCTGTTGACTGATAAAATGTCATACGGATATGAAAGGTTGTGAAGGAGCCTGAATTTCCCAGACTCTTGTTTTTCCCTCAAAGCTAAGGGGGAGCTTTTAAAATGGTCTAAAGGGGATTTATCAAAAGGACCAGCTATGCGGCCAAGCTTGAGCTCATGGTCTATTTTCTGTTTGGCTATTTGTAGGTTACAGTGAACTGAGCGGGAATTTTTTGAGGTGAATGATGCGTCTTCCCCATCAAACTTAAGGCGAAACATATTGGTAAAACCTTCAGTTAGATACCGGCTATGGCTGTAACCCACTAGAAGTCTAGCGAGCGTTTTTGGCTTGACTGGGCTTGGGAGCTGGATTGGACTGATGGAGGAAAGGACCAGTTCTGCAGGGGTTGAATGCCGGATGGTTCTTGTGGCATCTAGGGCAGGAATGTTTGTAGGGACAGTTCTGTGTGGTACAACGGGTGCAGGGTTGATGGAATTTAAAGCAGTATCCAACAGGCATTTTGGTTTTGGAATGGAAATTTGTGGGGCCACCGAGAAAGGGCTGCTTTTGTTGTACATTTCTGTATGCTTTTAGCTCAAGGTCCTGACGGACCATCAGCCAAGAGCATTGGGTGTATTCCCTGTCAGTACGATACTGCGTATCATAAGCCAGCCAGTCAGCCCCCTGCCTCATTAATTCCTTGATGTGTTGGCTGTATGTAAGAAGGTTATTCAGCTGATTTGGAAATTTATGGACATAAATGGCTGTGAAAATATCCATAGCAGCTGCCCATTGGGTTTCAGTGAGAGACCTTTTCCGTTTAGGGGTCAGCTGGAGGGCTGGTGGCTGGGAATCGTGCGATGAAAAGGATACGGAAAACTGGGAGGTGGCATTAGGGTGGATCAGGTCATGAAAATCTATAAATTTGTGTTGCCAAATTTTGTTTTTGATCGGGTCTTTTATATTGGTGCCAATTGGAATACCTGCACTCTGCAATGGACGTTGGCCCAAAGAGCTGCTTGGGGCAGGCACAGTAGTGAATTCCGGAGAGTGCACGTTGTCAGCTGCTGGGAGGGACTCATCAAACTGTAACGAGGTTGTGGAGGGCTGTTGAGGCAATTGCACAACACTTGGGGGGCAGTCCATGGAAGCTATATTGTGGTCAACAGTGGGCGGGGATGATATTTCTGCAGCAGGAGTATTAGCCGGCATGAGGGCAGTGATGGCTGTCATCATAGTGACCATTGTGGCCTGCATATCCTGCATACATGTTAACACTCTGTTGAGTGGATTATTGTCAATGGAGCCAGTGGCATCATCTGAGGCTGGGGTGGGCTGCGAAGGACTGGCAGAGTCTTGTGTAATGAATAACTGGAGCCTTAATCCATGAGGAGATTTAGGATCGAAGAATTGCGCTAAGGCAATTGCATAGAGCTTTGTTGTTTCAATGCAGAAAACTTACAGCTCGGAGTGAAATAATAAAATAGAGCCTTGGCAAATCGAAAGCTCGGAGTAACTGGAACCTAATGCCATGAGGAGATTTAGGATCGAAGAATTGCGCTTAGGCAATTGCATAGAGCCTTGTTGTTTCAAAGCAGAAAACTTACAGCTCGGAGTGAAATAATAATAAAATAGAGCTTTGCCGAATGGAAGGCTCGGAGTAACTGGAACCTAATCCCATGAGGAGATTTAGGATCGGAGAATTGCGCTAAGGCAATTGCATAGAGCCTTGTTGTTTCAACGTAGAAAACTAACAGCTCGGAGTGAAATAATAATAAAATAGAGCTTTGCCAAATGGAAGGCTCGGAGTAACTGGAACCTAATCCCATGAGGAGATTTAGGATCGAAGAATTGCGCTTAGGCAATTGCATAGAGCCTTGTTGTTTCAACGCAGAAAACTTACAGCTCAGAGTGAAATAATAATAAAATAGAGCTTTGCCGAATGGAAGGCTCGGAGTAACTGGAAACTAATTCCATCAACAGAATTAGGATTTAAGAATTGCGGTAAGACAATTGCATAGAGCCGTGTAATTTCAATGCAGAAGTTTACAGCTCGAAGTGAAATATTAATAAAATAGAGCCTTGAGGAAGAGAACGTTATACTAAAATATCACCTGTGAGGAGTGTGTGTACATACATGAGGCTCTTATTAGTTTGTGGTGCTAGGAAATGGTTACCTTCAACCGAGTGTGTTTGTTGACTTTTGTAGCGCTTTGAAAATGGCAGCTCGGAGAGATCTTTTGTATAGTTTCCTACCCATGGGAGTGTTAGGGTGTAACCCATCCCGTGACCACAGGTCCATCGGACTGGACCAAAAACCCTTGTGCAACCAAAATGAAATGGAAGTTTCTACTTCACATAGATGTTTAATGTAGCCATTGCACCTGAAGATCTTTTCCTAAAGAGATTGCTCTGAAGTTTTATCAATTCTGTACAAGATGGAACAAATCAGCACGTGTTGAACAGTGAATCTGCTGCAAAGGTGACTAGCTAAGTCCACTAATTTGACTGCTACTTGAAGGGGGTCAGTACCCTTTGCAAGGTCATTGGAACCCACATCTATTATGACAAACTGTGGGCGTCTAAGGGTTAGGTATCTGTGAGGCAAGGACAAAGAGTTGTCTAGCACACAAGCTCCCCTTGAACCGAACAGGTCAACACCACTGACTAAGTGCTGAACTTTGAGAAGAGTAGCGATATCGTTTGCAGTTAGAGGTGCTTTTTGAGCATGTGTCAAATGATCATGTAATCCTCTGACAAAGCTGTGGCCGAGAACAATACCATGCATGTCGATATTCAATTTAGGCTTATCAGAGAGAAATGGTAGGGAGATAGTTCACAGTACAGCGAACAAAGGAAGCGACACCAAAAATGGCGGGAAGTCTTACACCAAAATAACTGGACTGCAATAATGGATATAAGCGAAAAATGAAAATATGTTAAGTAAACAGCTAGTAGCGTGGTAGTCTTAGGGAATGGAGATCGCCCCTGCCCCTTAATCAATGACAAGCGTCCTTGCGTTTGGCATTTACATGCAGAGTGACAGGGTAATGGCGATGGAGACATAAATCAAGAATATGGAGATGGGGAGTGGGTCGTCAACAAAGGCGCGCCCATAAAATGAAATCAACTCATGTGCAATGTGTCCAGCTTCATTCAGGCTAAATTCAAAGCGGCCAAGTAGGTAATTGCGTTTATCCAAGAGCGAACTGAACAAAGTGGTGAATTTACATAATAATAGCTGAGCGCTCGCCGTGCTATCTCGCGGAAAATTCCGGCGAGCAGTGTTAAACGCAGGTAATAAACAGAAAAATTCGCACTCAAGCTCTCAGAATAAAATCTATTACCTCAGTGCGTTCAAGATGATGCAGGAGAAAATTCAAATGATTAGGTATTTTCAAACCAAGCTTTGGGTTGAAATGATGTTTATGGTGCAGCCTCCGGGAAGGATGCGAGGAGGATGCTGCGTCTGATAGGACCTGAGGCACTGTACCGCGGGATATTGACCGACGCCCATAGGTGGATGAAGGTCATATGATGTGGTTATGACCTAGAACCTATGGTAAACTTACAACAACAATACCTGAATAGCCCGCGCAAAAATACGGCTGTGGCTAGGCCACAACCGATAGTTTTCTACATATTTGTTTGTTATCGATCTTGCTGTTACTAGATAAGAATTGTTTATTGCACCGCCATATGCCTTGTATAAGAAAGCAAAATATCTGATATCATAATAAAGCCAAAAAGCGGGTCAGCAGGTAGCAGAACGACAAAATGCAATATTTAATCTTCATCTTATTTTATTTTTAATGGAAACAATTCAATAGAAATAGATTGAAAATCGTTGTTACGAGTCATGTTCTTGTCTCATCGTGAATTTGGGCAACCGGGAAATATGCGCGACGTGTTCGCAATTACATCTTCGTTCACTTTCCGTTTGAGAGGGTCAGGTAAGCGTTGTATAGCGGCTGCCCATAAATCCATGTAATTTTTTGTGCGACCCCCGTGCATCACATAATGTTCGATTCTCTGGGAACAGTTCATATATACCGCTTTCGGACTCATGTCGCCTGAAATCCACTTGGCTACAGTGCTATTTGAACCCAAGTGATTAACGTTGCCCACATTTTTGGCAACTATACCAGTAATGAAAACATCTTCTAAATCAACACTTAATGGTGTTTCCATGGCCTTTTGTAGGAGTGCATAAGCCAAGCTTTTGTGAAATAAATAGAACGGGCCATAGCAAAACGTAGGGAATCTTTGTTCTGACCATTGTTCAATGCTTACTTTGTATTTGCCGTTGCGATTTACTTTTGCATTCACGAATGCATGACATGCGATGGTCATTTGGTCTATGGGATTAGATTCGAGGTATTCCATGATAGGCACGATATTAAGGAATGTGTCGTCGTCAGTCTTAATGACGTAGGTTGTGTTAGAACAATATTGGGCAATCCACTGCAGACCAGCAACAGTTTTTATGGTACAATGCGGTAGGATTCCATATGATCACTTTGGATGATATCGCCATGTTCTTCAGCTTCACGGGCAAGTTTAGTCTGTATTTCACTGCTGTTTGTTGATCCCACTAAATACCCAACAACGATATGTGGGTTTTTGAAAAGCCGTGGATTGAACCATAATTGACGGAGTGATCGACGCGTCTCAAATCCAGTCACCCTTGAATTACCCAAAACAACCGCATACAGGGAGGGAACTCGTTTGCATAAATCGGGATTGTGTACAGGGAATTGTCGGTTTAGGAATTCAGGTGTACCTAACAATTGCACCGAGGCGTCTGCCTTCCCATCAAAATTGTGCAAATCCTGCTTGCCGGTGGTCACCCCGATTGATGGATGATTTATCGATGTGTCTTGTTGCATCAGTAGGTCTTGGTTTCCTGTACTATGCCAGATTTGTGTCTTCTTCCAATCTGCTCGTACATCACTGGTATTGACAGAATTAATCTGATCGGAACTGTTAACAAATTTGTCTCCGTGTTCAAATAGCTGAACTGGCAAGGCTTTATTTTGCCTAACGGCTAATACTTTAGTACGGCCAACACTACGAACCACGCTCGAGAATATTGTATGTGTGCCGGGTTCCTCTTTCTGTCTGTTGGTAGCCATGTAGACGGAAAGCAAGGTGAAACTTAGAATGTGAAAATTAATTTGTCCTTCCTCGTTGATAGTCTACCCATTTTGGTTGAAGAGAGAATTATCGAAAAGTGGCGACAATGAAAGACCCGTCTCCAACTGGAGCTTTAGAACAATTAGCTGTATGCGATAGATTAATATACTGTATCGGCTGTAGATTATGCAAAATAGAAGTTCTAAAGGTCGGCCGCCTATCGAAGCGCTGTAAACTAATCGTTTTACGTGTACTCTTTAAAAATGAGTACATCTAGACAAAATATTGGCCATTATTTGTATGATGCCAGTGATATGGAAAAAATAATGTGTTTTTGTGGGCTTTTAAAGTTTACCAAAATCACTAAGAGAAACATGATCAAACCAAAGCATTTAAGGAAATATGACCAAATATAGAGTACCCCTATTTATGGCAGTGGTTGTCCATGTGCCGTGAAAAATGCTAAAGGGCTGAAGTTTGATGTATACAAGAAAATGAAGAGTACAATATGGATTGTGCAAGTGAAAGTAAACACGATAACAACCGAAGTGAGAAGATTCAGGAAAATAGCCAAGATAACGGAATTGGAGTCAGTGAAACCGCCAAGAAGAGAGAGGAACCACAAAGAAGAGGGTGGGAAGAGAGTGTGGGGTTTCGTGGAAACGTTTGTGATAAGTGTTAAGTTGCTCAAGACGGAGGTGGTAAGCGGTAAACCAAACTAGCGCAAGGAGAGGACGTGTATGTGCAAACGTTACAGCAGTCATGCAAAATCCGAAAATCGATCACTAACACGAAGGCGGCTCACAACATCACACCAAACGGTACGTATATATACATATATAGATATTTTGTGACTCAATAATAAAGTCAATGTATGGGTTAAAATAAGATATTTATTCAGCACTGTGGATATGATACGCAATACTTGTGTAGCGTGCAACCAAAAGAAGTGTTTTACATCAGCAGTAATGTCTGGCTTACTCAGTGAATGATAACACGGTTTGTAAAGAAAACACAGGTTTGGGGCGGGAACCCGGGGGTGGCACTTAATGGTATAGAGGTAGTACATATGTGCCGCGCGACGGGGTATGTTTTTTCGGCCTCTTGACTTGTACGACGGGTTTTTCGGCCTCATACTTGTACGACGGGGTATGTTTTTGAGCTTCAATCTGTACGAGGGGTTATACATTCGCATAATACCTTGTACGACGGGGTATGCTTTTGGCCATTTTGACCTTGTACGACGGGTACGGGTTTTCGAGGTCCCGCGGCACACCCCTATCCAGAATAAGGCCAAGTGCCCCCCCCCCCCCCGGGGGCGGGAACACCCCCCAGCCACATTTTGTGGTGGGGGCCGAGGCATCATACCTGTTACTGAGATAGTTTGCCTTTTCCCCACTGGGCAGGAAGCGGATGCTCCCGTTCTTCCCTCGTGTGTCACGTGATCATCAGTACTCCATTGTCTTTTCGAATTAGCCTTCGACAAGACAACACCTATCGCCAGCCAATCTCAAAGTCAAAGCCTAATGCCTAGCCTCTGACTTTGGCGTTTTTCAATTCCATCACCTTTTTCACATCAAGTTGTACATACTTACCTATAGTTTTTATGTAACGCTTGCTATGGTAACAGCATTATGGTATGTCTGTATATGTATATCCACATATTTTAGCCCAACAGACCAACAGTCGATCGGGTACTCCCTTGTTGGTCTAACAGGAAAACCCACTTTTATCGGTAGATTGACAAACATGATTAACTGATCATCACTTATCAAGTTAAATAATAATTTAATATGCATATAATTAAATTGGTTTTATGGTGGTGATCATGTCTTACTTTTATCGATTGATATGCAGGCTTTTTATTAATTTCTGTAGTTTAGCATTGATTGTAATCATAGCGTGAGTTGATGTCAATGTTTGGCGATCTCTCGGCCTTATCTTGTACATGTGACCCGTTGCTTATCGGCTTGCCGACCTGCTAGGATCTCACATGACTTCTAATTACTGCAGTTGCCGATAGGGGCGATCTTCACTTCCTACTTTCTGTGACTGTCGCCATCTTGGCTCACACGATTTTTTATTCTTGATAATCCGTTGCCATCAGGTCATCTCGATCGTTATCAGTGCCTCGCCTATTCTTCTACGCTATATATTTGTAGCCCTGCTCTGCCTGGCGCAATTTTAAGGTCGGTGTGATTTTTAGTTATACTTATTTTTGTTGGTCACTTTATATCTCGACGGTTTTCTTTCATGGTATTTCGGGCCTCACTTTGCCAAAGTTGCTCAACGAAGTGGGTATGGTTTCTGCCTTGAACCCGGCCATCGTGGTCATCGATATTGGCTCTAATGATTTGTCTGCGTTCCCAAGTTTTCTTTCGCGATGTCGTGGCGTGTAACCGTGCCTACCCTCAACATTACGCCCGCAACGACTTCAATTCTTGTGTCTTGCTTTACAACTATACCTTGTCCTCTCTTTGTGCGTCTAATCCCCGCATTCTGTTTTAGCGGCATCGTGGTATTTGGTCTAACTGGCAACTATATTTGCGTCACGATGGAGTGCATCTCAATCTGGCAGGTCTAGCAAAATATTTCAACAGCTTTCGTGGTGCTGTCATAGCAGCTATTAACTTGCAGTTTTCACACTCACAATGATTCCTGGTCCTTGTGACATAACTTCTGCAATGTATTTTTAGGCTTGTGACCTTATATATTCCCTGAGCTTTCTTAGCCTGGGTTATATTTTTCCGTGAGCTTATGTTTCACGATGGAGCCTTTCTTTTGTTTTGTCTCTTGTAACGGTATTTACCTTGCCCGGGGCTCTATTCCGTGGACTTATGCTTCACGAGGTAGACTTTGGTCTCATTGTTTGCGTGAGCTTGTCTGTCACGTAGCTATTTTGCGTGAGCTTGTCTGTCACGTAGCTATTTTGGCATGAGCTTGATTGTCACGTAGCTATTTTGGCGTGAGCTTGATTGTCACGTAGCTATTTTTGTGTGAGCTTGATTGTCGCGTAGTTATTTGGCGTGAGCTTGATTGTCACGTAATTATTTGGCGTGAGCTTGTCTGTCACGTACTTATTAGGCGCGAGCTTGCTTGTCACGTAATTATTTGGCGTGAGCTTGTCTGTCACGTAACCCCCACTTTTTTGGCCGGGCCGTTATTTTTTCCGTGAACTCATGCTTCACGAGGAGACTTTGGCTCAATATCATTTCGCAACTTTTTGTCTTGCTAACCTATCTATGTCTTGGTGCCTTGGCCAAGTTTATAATATTTCTGGCATTAACTTGTATGCTGGGTAATTTTGTAATAATTTATCCATTTTATTGATCTTCATCTACACTTGTCTTCACTAGTCGCACTATTTGGCTGTTACCTTTAACTGTTCAATGGCCTTGTTCTTTACAATTCTTGCCAGAAGTGGTCTGGTTATATTCATAATTGTACGCAGTTACTCTGCCGTTGAATTCCATGTGCTGCAGATGTCCACATCAACTCGAGGGCGCAAACGAAAACCGTCTGCAAAGGTGGCAGCACCCAAGTCCAAGAAATCAGCTGGTGATCCTCAAGCCCCAGTCCAGCCCGACATGGCAACTCAATTGCAGGTCATGCAAGACAAAATGGACCAAATGCAAGCCATTGTGTGTGACCTTGCTGCTGCCCAGAGCTCATCGCCTTCTTCTAAGGAACGGCCTCCGGTCCAGTCCGTTCCAGAATCAAGTTCAGCCATCCGCAGCCAGCCTTTGTCCAGTTCTGACTCCGGTCCAGTTACCGAGTCCATTACCATTAACCCCTCCCCCCAAGGTGAGCCATTGTACCAACCAATGGCCTCGCTTGATATGGTGCCATTGGGATATCTGGTCGATACCAAAATTAAATCTAAAATTTGGGCAGGCCAGTTCGTCAATCTTGACTCATTGATATCCGCTCAGTCGGAACATTACACTCTC
Organism: Urechis unicinctus; assembly: GCA_034190875.2. NCBI lineage: Eukaryota > Metazoa > Annelida > Polychaeta > Xenopneusta > Urechidae > Urechis > Urechis unicinctus. The sequence goes on from CM067346.1 coordinate 27,851,984, forward strand.
TCCTTTTCTGCTTGGAAGTCCCAACAGCTAGATCTAATTCCTAAGGCGCAAACCAAAGTCTTGACTTTAGACCAGTGGACAGATGCCTTTGTAGTTTTCATGGGCATACATCTCCAAGTTCATCCAGCGGATGCTATTGCTATGCTCAAATATATGCAGACAGTTCGAAATATGGCAGTGACTTTGAAAAATGGGGGCTGGTTCAGCTACGACATCGCATTTCGAAAACTCAGGACCCATTCCCCCTTGCCCTGAGATCGCATCCATAATGAACTGTACATAAATGCGTCGATGCAGTCCTCTCCTGGGCAATCTCCTCACCCCTTTTGATCCATGTGGCCGCAAGCACAAGGCGGCACAGTCTCAAGCAAGGATATTGTTTCTCCTACAATAACAATGGACAATGCCACAACCCTCAGGCATGCTCCAAATTCAAACATTTGTGCTCCTCCTGTGATGGTACCCACCCCAACATCCACTGCAGGAAGAACCTACCAAAACAAACTCCCAACCCCAGTAAACCAAAATAGAATTGTGGGAAATTCATGGAGGACCACTCCCTCAACAAGTCTCAGACTCCCATTCCCACTCGAATTCTCCTTGCAATTGGTCGTCTCCTCTCTCCTAGACAACGCGTTAGCTCCTGACACCTGCAAGCTTTATTCTAGATCTATAGCATTGTTTCGACAGTTTGTAAGCACCCTTGGCCCAGAAGTTCAGTGGTTCCCTGCCAAAATTCCAACTGTCGTTTCATACATTGCACATCTTTTTTCATTAAGTTATGCCTCTTCCTCCATACTTTCTTCGGTCTCGGCCATTTCCTAATATCACAAAATGCGTTCTGCTGTGGACCCTACTTCGGCCTTCGTGGTCAAAAAAGTTCTCCAGGGCGCCTGTAACCTCCGCCCTTCGCTGGATTTGCGGGCCCCTATAATTCCATCTGTGCTCTATAAACTCATCGATTCCGCCCCCCATATTAGTGATTCAATATTTACCTGCCATCTCATTTCTGCCATGTATATTCTGGCCTTTTATGCTTTTCTAAGGGTCTGTGAATTCACTGCTAAATCTCGGCATGATGCCAAACAATCTATGCAGTTTCATCAGCTGTCTATTGAAGATAACTGTATCATTCTCAAATTTACAAAGTTTAAGCATCATAAAGGTCCACCTATATCCATCCTTATTTCTTCTCAGAAGCCTCCCTATTGTCCTGTTCTTATCATCAAAAAATATCTCACTCTCGGAGGGTCTTCTGGAGGCCCTTTGTTTTCCTTTCCCAATGACATTCCTGTTAGCAGATCTTGGTTCTCCCAAATCCTACAGCGTTCTTTGTCCTGGGCGGGCCTCTCTGACCAGAAATATCAAAGCCATAGTTTCCGCATAGGAGCTGCCACTACAGCTGCTATGAAAGGCATTTCCAAAGAGAAATACAGTGAATGGGTCGCTGGAAATCTTCTTTCAAGAAATACATTCAAATACCAACACTTTCAATCACCTAATAACTCCCCCCCCCCCCCCCCCCCCCCCTGCTAGCTGCTTCTTCAGGGAATTTTGGTCTAGTGTCTGTATATACTGCCAGGTAATCATGTCAACTGAGGTTGGTGATTCCTAGCTCTAGGTGGTCTATTGTTTATTTTTTATCTGTACCATGACATAATCTTCTAAAATTTGTGTTATCACAAGTTATTTTAGCTCAAAAATTTGTATCTGGCATCACTCATTGAGGCAACTTTGATCTATGCATTTCAACTGAGGTTGGTGCATAGCATCGTTTAAGTTTACTTTGTTGATGTACATTTGTGGCCACTTCGATCTATGCATTTCAACTGAGGTTGGTGCATAGCATCGGTTATGTTTACTTTGTTGATGTACATTTGTGGCAACTTCGATCTATGCATTTCAACTGAGGTTGGTGCATAGCATCGGGTATGTTTACTCTGTTATGTACATTTGTAATGTACATTTGTACTTCTTGTTCAATGTGACACAGAAACCTTTTGGGTGGGGGTGGCCAGGCTCCTCAGCCTAGCCTTGGTGGTTGTCTTCTCCCCCACCTTTGCTGTGTGCGATGTATGGTGTTCACCTTATTATATATATGCACCTGGCTTCCAATAAATAAGCCCATTTGTCAACTCTATATATGGCTTTTCTCTCACAGCAAACTAGCTGCAAGGTTTTGGATTACTCTAAAACTTATTCATTTTATTTTATTACAATATGAGCACCCAACATAAATAATAATTTAATATGCATATAATTAAATTGGTTTTATGGTGGTGATCATGTCTTACTTTTATCGATTGATATGCAGGCTTTTTATTAATTTCTGTAGTTTAGCATTGTTTGTAATCATAGCGTGAGTTGATGTCAATGTTTGGCGATCTCTCGGGCTTATCTTGTACATGTGACCCGTTGCTTATCGGCTTGCCGCCCTGCTAGGATCTCACATGACTTCTAATTACTGCAGTTGCCGATAGGGGCGATCTTCACTTCCTACTTTCTGTGACTGTCGCCATCTTGGCTCACACGATTTTTTATCCCTAACCCACCCACCCACTGTTTTAATTCTTGTTGTAGTATTTTTTAATGTATTACCATTTTCTTGTAGTGGTGGTTGTCTTCTCCCCCACCTTTGCTGTGTGCGATGTATGGTGTTCACCTTTTTATATATATGCACCTGGCTTCCAATAAATAAGCACATTTGTCAACTCTATATATGGCTTATCTCTCACAGCAAACTAGCTGCAAGGTTTTGGATTACTCTAAAACTTATTCATTTTATTTTATTACAATATGAGCACCCAACATAAAAATATTTACTGAGAAGAATTTAAAGCCACCAACGGTCAGAGTATTGACTGAATTTAATGAAAATGGGTCTCCGGGCGAACACTTGATAATCGATTAATTTTGTAACATTTCGGCGAAATTTCACTCCGAATTCTGGTGGTTGTCAACAACCGGTCTCTTGCATTACGTTGTCGTTAACGACCGCGCGGAATTTGCTAAGTTTTTATCATACCATCATCTGCCTGATAATACATTTCACAGGTGAGTCAGTTTATACTAGATTCATACCTTATAACTTAACGACCTAGTTGCCTTTTCCTCTCCTTTATCCAGCATAATAACAAGTCCGTTTTCATCCGAATTACGTGGCGCAATCTCGCCGCCATATTGGAATTTAGTCGGAAAGGTTAATCGCCTCGCATATTTTAGGCGATTATGCATATTAACAAGTTGTTGCGATTCCTGAGACTCTAATGCGATACATAATACTGCTTGCTTATTAAATTGGACTTGTTTAATCAAGTTGACATCGTAAAGGTAAGGTCGTATCATCGAATTTTCTACATTGGAAATGCCATCTTCGAGAACCAAGAGGGAGCGCAAGCTCCACTTGGTTCAAAAGAGCTAACATATTTTGCTATTTAGGTCATTATCAATTTATAATTTTTTTCCTGCGTATTGTAATCTAGCCGTAGGCAGTTATTTTATCTCACAAACTTATCTAATACCAATATGTAACTTATGATAATTATCTATCACACTTATCTTTTACCTGTATTTTATCTGCTATCCGTGCCTTAGTTATCTTGCTCCAGGAATTATAACCTTTTATACTGGTATCACGTGACCTTGTATATTCTTTAATATCTAATACTTTTATACTTTATTTGTAATAAAAATTTATGATTGTTTATCCCAATCTGTGTTGGTTACTCGGCTCCCCCACAAAATATTGTTAATTTACGTGACAACCAATGATATTGACAAAAATGTACAGTTACAATGACTTATACCTTGCCTGAAATATGGTGGTTGATAAGCTGGATGAGCAGCGAGGAGAGCTGGGCAGAGCAGCGAGGAGAGCAGGACGAGCTGCGAGGAGAGCTGCAGAGTGCTCGCTGGCTGGCAACGAGTCTTGCCTACCCTCCGAAAACATCCTTATTTATATCCTCCTCCGCATTCAGTAAATAATTACATCATTTGATTATATATTTCTATCAAACATGAGCGAACACAAATCTTGGCAAAAATCACTAGATGTTCAGGAAGTCACGTTGGAAATGTAGCACAATTCCAACAACCGGAAGATGCTGGTTACTACTAATAATACTATCCATATTCCCGTGATACAACATGGGAAAGTGACTTAACCAATTAAAACCCTAAATATCATCAAAACCCTTCTTGATATTGTTTAGCCCCCTCAATATACTAGATAATACTTAATCTGTTAATAATGGATGAGGAACAAATCCAACGTCCTACCCACAATATGTCAAAAATAAGGGTGGGGGGGGGGGGGTATGCATGCAGCCCGCCAACTGATGAGGTAAGTTGGGGTTGATTTAACCCCATGACAACTGATCGATTGAGCATGATCAAAAACCCTGTGTGTGTGGTATGTGATGTGGGGCTCCACCTCTGTAAGATTTCGCATGAATTTATTGCAAGAGTTATCCTTGACTGTAAAAATCTCCCGCGACATGTTTTTGAGATTAGCTCCTGCATACAGCAACGAACAAACTGCGACGTGTCGGACCCCGTGGTGTGAAATCAGGATCTGAAATATATCACCATGTTAGAGGCGAGGTTCAACACCTTACACAAGGTCATTGGTGCACATAACCACAAATGTGGGGTTAATTCACGGGAGGAGGCGAAAGGAAGGGAATCTTCTTAGGTACATCCCTGCTGCTCAGGCAGAAAAACCTCGCTGACATGATGCTATACTTTAAGAGTAGCGGCAACCTGATACGGAGACAACGAATCCAGCCATTGATATAATGGCCAATGAATGTTTGATGCCAGAAACAAAAATTACCGATTATCAAAGCATTTGGCGTCATATCACAGAGTAGCGCGGTTGACGAAATCAAATAAAAAATGATTGATTGTTGGATGATTGTTGAATACAATTTAACACAGGTAAATAACACGAGAACAGCCGACAGATAAAAAAAGCGTCCATCTTTTAGCTAAGCACGCTTGAAGATTTTCCAGAAGAGGAAGACTTGAGTAATTGGCTGAGACCATCACGAGACCTGGCCTGGTATTACCGAATGTTGCTGACCCAGGTCAAATATAATGCATTATGTAAATCAATTACACATTGGTGTAATTGTCTTCGCAAACGGATAATATATATACAGGTTCAGAAACTTCCGATACGTTTGTTTTTGAGGCACAGAAAACATAATCAATGAGGGTGTGACCTGGTCGGAATCTCACTAATGTTCTTTAGCTGCTTTCATGCATTACAAATCCACAAATGTATGTTGATAACCTTTACTCTCGTGTATTTAATGTCATTTCTCATATAAAGAATCCTTTTTTATTCATAACTTAAATAATCCGATATTAAAATACCCATTTTCATTATTTTTATATCAATATTTCTTAGGTGCTTTTTGTTGAGGCAAAAGCGAAATATATACGAGTTGTATATGTATCCCTGTCATATTAGATAGATTGATAATGATTGCATAGAAAGGTTCTATATTGTATAAAGATTGTTGAGGTACGGTTTCTGTTCACGTTAAGGGAGCGTTACCTACCGAGTCAGAGGCCACACTTCAATTGGCGATGTATGTGTACGAATGTGTAAGGTATGTATATATTCTTGTAATATCAAATAGACTAAAATATTGAATAGAAAAGCTCACTGGATCCGTGTATATACCGTCTTTTCCTTTTTAGTTTATCAAAACCAAAAAAGAACATAAGTAACTAAACCGTAAACCGTGTTTTATATGCGACGACAAAAAACGGATAACGCTAAACGTATTCGTTTTTCGTTTTTCAATCTGTCAAACGGAAAACGAGTGGCGCTGCAATCGGCAATGTTTTTACTGATACAAGCGGCTGGAAAGGTTGTTGCTGGTCGTCCAGGCTTGCCGTTGGAAGACATGCCGTTGGCGCTTGTGCCAACTCTAAGTAGGCCAAACCTATAAGTGTGTGTGTTTATATATATATATATATATATATATATATATATATATATATATATATCTATATATATATATATATATATATATATATATATATATATATATATATATATATATATATATATATATATATATATATCTATATATATATATATTTATATATATACACATAAAATATATATATATTTATATATACATGAATATATATAAATTTTTCAGCTTGAGCTTAATATTTCAATGTTATGTGTTATTCGAGCTGTATGTTTTAAAATAAAAAGTATTATCTAAGTAATTTTACTATGTTATATGTGTAATTTATCAAATATGATATTTGAAAAATTATGCGCATAATTTACAATGAGTAATGACTCACCATAAAGTGTCACAATGCCGTTATAAATATATTACTGTGGAATTTAAGTATGATATAACATCAGTTTGGGTAATATGCTGATACCGTATTGATGGTCGTCCAGACAAGCCGTTGGAAAACATGCCGTTGGCGCTTGTGCCAATTCTAATCATATCACTGTGGAATTCAAGTAAAAGATTACATCAGTTTGGGTAATATTGTTAATACCGTATTGCTGGTCGTCCAGACAAGCCGTTGGAAGACATGCCGTTGGCGCTTGTGCCAACTCAAAGAAGTCCAAACCTTACGTAATCGACCAGTAACGTGGGTGTGTGTGTTTGTGTGCATCGAAACATATTCGTATTTAGCAATTATAAGCTATGTACGACTACAATTGAGTAAATTACGCTAAACTGGTCACTGCTACGGAGCACGTCGTCCTCAAATGATCTTTTACATCCTTTTTCACAGATGGGACCACCATTTGTACGTGATCATCCGAGTCACGAGTCAGGTTGTCACACCTTGGAGTCGAACCCACAGTCTGTGGATCAAAAGGCGAAGCAGTAAACCACCAAGCCACTGAGACCGGCTAAGTACCATGCCCTCGGCTTTGTATTGACTTGGTTAAGGGGTCATGTCAAAACAGCTGCTAAGGGGTCATATCAAAACATGTAAGGGGCTGCAGCTTGTGACATCTATCCAAAAATAGTGCGCGTTACCAACTCCCCTCGCTGACATCTATCGTAAACGTGTGCGGCGCATAGGGTTTCTTAACAAGGCGCAATCACAGACCCGATTGCTTGCCATTGGAAGACATGCCGTTGGCGTTCCTGCCGAATCTAGTTGTGAACATAATTGATAATATCATTGTGTCAAGTTTGCGCTGTGTGGAAGAAGACAAGTTTTAAGAGTCTTCTTTTAATCTTAACCTGAACTCACAGTTTACTGGATTTCGTGTGGCGGCAAGAGATGCTTGAGATTTAGTTCGCATTGTAGTATTGATGTGCAATTAATAGGGTGGCAGCTTTGTACCTCTGGGACAGCTGTGTCTGTTGTAAATGAAATCGGGACTGTGATTCTTGACCTATACATGAAAGAGGCTCTCTTATCTATGTTAGATTGTAGCATGTTTCCAAAAGGAGTTTAACAGCCCAGGTCGTAATTTCTTATATGGGACCGGCAGTATGAATCTAAATTGGACAGGTCAAAATCTGAATTTCGAGGTTTTGTTATCGCTGACACTTAAGCAGTAAGTGCGTTCGCTTTGATAATTTGAATTTGTCTAACCGTTAGGCGTTCATGCGTTTGACACGTGGCTGCGATGGTATGGTTGGAAAAACTGTTGTATGGTTGGAATAGTGAAAGAATTATGTGTGTGAAAGTTGTGTTAAATAGTTGCGTGAAAAAAATGGTTATGCATATAAAATGTATATAGAGTCCTGCTCTGAGTAGATAGTTTATGGCTAAAAATAATATGACATAGGTGGAAAAAATTTCTGAAAAGGGAAATATGTACGAAGAACACTATGAAAATGAATCAATGAGGCTAGGTAGACATAATTCGTTATTGGTTTCAAAATCGGTAATGCTCATCTTCCACGCCACATCCATGCGTCCTCGAAGACCCACTCATATTGTTTGCAAACAGCTATAATATTGAATACTTAATTTTAATATGGTGGAGGTTAAAATTAAGGCGATAGCGGGAGGGGTTTTGTGTGGAGGAGGTACTTATGCGCGGCGGAAGGTCCGAATGAGCAGTTGTAGTTTTATGGTCAACTCATTTTAATGTGAAATATGAGTGACGTACTTACCAGTGGAAGAAGGTGAAAGGGGGTATGTGGTAGTCATCTTCGAAGTCTGGTCTTGATAGCGCCAGGTTGCTAGCATGCCTTAAATGGTGGCAAGTCGAGTGGAAGAGGCCGATGTACATTGCCCTTTTCCTGAGTCATGCTTGCGGTGGTAATTTGTGGCCTCGTGTCTCTTCTCTCGACGTGTGTAGCAATTGTCAGCTTTCTTTTCTAACGAACGTTTAGGGTGAGGTGTGTAAGTAGCGCAATTTGAGCACCGTTGCTGTCACTGTAAGGTATGGGGCTTACGGATTTCGTACTATAAAGCTGCCAGGTAGGATCCCACACGGCTTACTGCAGCCCACCACCACCCACACGCTACACCAACACAACTGCTTACATGAAAGAGCACTAGCACTTGCCAAGGTCGCTGACGATTCCTGCAAAACTGTAAGATGCAGGCACTGGAATGTAGAAACGACTCTCGTTGAGAAAAACCAAAAATACTGTCGCGATAGACGATTCCAGTTGTTGGGAATAAGTGCTGGCCAATATGTCACGTTATGCTAAAAGTGTCAAGTGCTATAAAAATAGGTTCGTGCTAAACCGTCGGATTCTCCCAGAACGATAATCGAATATTTTAAAGTAAAGCTGAACTTAGTCTGTGGCATTGACGCATAAGCAACGATATTGTACGGAATACTGTATTTCATTAAGGGAATGAATTCCCCGGGTGTGGATGTCATTAGGCATCTGTAAAGTATAAGAACAGACAATGTTACAGACCCATATTGTCTAAGTGTAGATAACGTTGATAAACTGTGGAGACGGACAATAAAGGTGTTAAGAACCTGAAATGATTATGCGTAAATGACCCTAAAAACCTGTATAGACTTAACGTAGGTGACGTTAAGCACATGTACAGTCGCTTTGTTAATACTTACACGCCTATGAAGTATTAGTGTTAACTAAACAGTAACGTAACAGTTTCTGTGTTGATACATAACACACCTTTGAAGTATTTGTGTACACTAAACAATAATGTACAGTTTTTGTGTTGATACATTACACACCTATGAAGTATTAGTGTTCACCGAACGACACCTTGTACGGTCATTAAGTGGATGACGTCATAAATCTGTACATTTGTTTTGTGGAACTCTACTTTCTCATTGTATAGGAAGAAATACTCTCGTATTGGCCTTGTGTAGAGGACGTTAAACACCAGTATTGACCTGGTGTAGATGACGTAAAACATTAGTATTGTCCTTGTGTAGATGACGTAAAACACTAGTATTGTACTTGTGTAGATGACGTAAAACACTAGTATTGTACTTGTGTAGATGACGTAAAACACAAGTATTGTCCTTGTGAAAGCACCTGTATTGTTCTCCTGCAGAAGAGGTTACAAAACTGCAGCTGCCTAAAATATGCAGCAAAGATAAACATGTTAGTCTTGTAATGTAAATATGTGATCCATCAGGTCTTTACAATCAAGAGCGCATGTTTGTTTCAATGAATACAGAATTTTGCCCAAATGAAGAAGTGGCAGTCCGCCGGCATTTGTTGCTGTGCGGAAACCTTAATAATCCAGTGGCTCTCTTTATGAATAAGGCGAATTCTATGTGATTAAAGCGCACGGTAAATGCAGTTATCTTATTGTGTGGGGCACAACGCGCCTGTTCTCAACTGACTGAAGCACATTGATGTAGACATTGATCTATGGTGCGTCCATTGATCTATGGTGCGTCCATTGATCTGTGGTGAGTCCATGTGATAATATACTTCGGCATAATGAACACGTTGTGTTGGAAATGGTCGAATTATCAAATGTACCAGAAATTCCCGTGATGCTGTCTGTCTTAAAAGAGGTGTTTAGATAGGTTGCTGCTGTTGGCTTTTCTCTCAGTTTATTACGGCAATATAAAACAAACCCAATCAGCGGCAACTTCCTCTTGCCATACCATGCCATTCCCTCATAACCTTTTGGTTGTTAAACACAGCTTTCTTTACAGTTCATGTGATAAATTAGCTAAATTCATCGTCGAGGTGTTCGTTGCGCCTGGGGCGCTATATGTTGTCAAGTGGTAAATATATTGCGTCAATTTGAGATTAATCATTGCTTGGTTGGCAAGGCACTGGGATTTTGTTGTCGAAATCTGAATTGCTATCCGTAAATAGGATGTATTATTGACCCAAAATGTCTTAGTGCCTGCTATGCGCTGCACTGTTCAAGGTGAATATGATAAGGGTGAAGAGCGTCATTTTTCCTGTTCACAATCTCACGTTTCCTTTGCTCGTGCATGCATCTACACGGATACTCTATCAGTTCACCCCATCCCAGATCACCCCTCTCTCAGAGACTTGTCGGCCGAATGTCTATTTAATGACCGCCACCACTGTGTCATCAGAGAGATTTGGCATATACTGTCTTGCCATCGCTGATATGTATCAAAAACTTATCTGTAAGGTATTTTTAGAATATAATATTTTTCTGCTTTTTCTTCTTAATTTTAAATATATGTGATAACTTTTTCATATTGATCGCCGGTCAACTATGTATTATGATAGACTTATGACCACCTTATGGAAATGAAACAAGGGAAGTGTCACTTAAATTTGGGGATGCTGCTCAAGATGAAATGCATATTACATACAATGAAGACTCTCAATACTTAAAAGCACTCATCGCGCCACAACATTATCCAGGCAGTCGTTCTGTTTCGTTTCCTGATTATCTTCATGTGGCGGGCCAAAGGGCTTTCAGCCTCAGTTGCTGACAACTACCCCAACCACAATTACCTTTATAGTACGTCATTGCAATGGTTTGTCATACAGATATGTCAGTTACTACACATTGAATATAATAATTGATCCTAGAGCAGATGATAACAAATACAGCACCAAATCACACAGTTCCTCTTCCGAGCTAGTCATACAAGGCAGCCGTTAACGCAATAAAATGCGAAATGAAAATAGTCTACTGACAACAGTTCAGCTTAATTAGTGTGTTGTGATATGAGTTGTAAATTCCCCTAACTATTTGCACCATGTTGTCACCAAGGAGATATGTTGATAAGGGCGTTGATTATTTTTTAGTCATACTTCCACTCGATTTCACAGAGAATAAAACTCTGGAGCTTCAACATCTTTTACTGTGGGACATTTGCAATAATCATTAACAACCGCACACATGGTAAACATTGGTGATTACTGTCTACCCAAAATAGAGGTCTGACTTTAATTCCAATTCGGGAGTGACGACTGTGGTAATCTTGTAAGAGCGCACATGTTCTGTCGCCAACGACATCGTGATTAAGGATGAAAACGAAATAGGAGACAAAAGAGCCGGAATGTCTTGTCGACAGCGCAACATTTGCCATTGTTGGATGTGAGATATGATTTATAAAAACAACAAAGGCTACATATGTCACTATTGAGATGAGCGCATCTGAGGTAACAGCACTTTGCTTGTTAGAAAGCCATACGTGTTTGGTCATAAATGACACAACAACTTCAAAATTAAAACATCTAATAAGATGCTAGTCATGAAATATACAGCGGCATTAAAAAAACTTATATTGTTGATATTTAATTATTTTGATTGAGTTATTAAGACGGGGTTTAATTATAATGTGTATATATCTAGCCCTTACATATAACCTTCTGATTATCAGTGATCCAGGCTTCTTTCACCTCAGCCAACCTTTCCAGGAAAATAACTGAATAGAACACACGAAGGGACGGAACAGCAACTCATATACCATTATCCGTTTAACAATCATTATTTTTTAACATGCACTGCAATTCGTTTAAGCAGATGATAACCCTCCCCGATGAGCTTATGCATTTCTCCTTAAACAGGTTTAATTTGCAAAGCGCTACCCTCGTTGTTCTCGAATTTCTGTTCGCTTCAAAAGTTGGCCCGCTTTTTTGCTTATTGAATGATTTTCTCCGTTTATTATTCCATTCCAAACTTAATTTCACCAGTTAAGGAGCAGATGGAGCATTCGAGCCCTATAGCTCCATTGTTCCTGTAAACAAATACAATGATGAGGTTTGCCGCTTGTTAAGGACAAATTGACAAACGTAGCAGCTTCTTTTTTCTAACGTCGTGAAAAGTGTTATCATTCCACTTAAGCGTGTCATTCATTATAGCACGCGTGAGTTGAATACCTCATTAAGTCATACAAATGTGCGCTGGTCAGCCAACATTAAGAAGAATTTTTGTATGGCGAGGCCTCATCAGCAGGAGAAATGACCTCAAAAGTGTCATTTGCAATTCACTGAGCTATCCATGGAGGATGAAAGATTATTCTTGTCCTTTTGTATTCATCAAATAATATATACAATATGAGGAAGGAGAAGCGTAGCAGACCAGGAGATACCAGAATTGTTTACAAACTAAAATATTTGGAGTTTTATCACCTACTAAAACTTGTAACAGATAACAGATGAAGACAACCTTTTGCTACAAGTATCTTGAAATATAATTCAAATTAACTCACTAATACAGAGTTATGGAATAACGCAGAAAAATGTGATGCTGTAGCTTAGCGTCCAACTCATGTGTGAGTGTTATTTTGAGTGTACTCCTTTTTTGAAGTGTTGCTTTATACAGTAAATATATATGTACGGTCCGTGTATATAGGTATTTCCGTTTTTTGTTTATCAAAACCAAAACCCAAAACGAACAACAGTAGCTAAATTCGTTAGCCGTGTTACATATGCGACAACCAAAAACGAATAACACAAAACAGATTCGCTGAGGAATACGATCATGCGTCGACAAAAATATCACATCACACTTAGGCACTGTATAAAAGTTCCAAAACAAATAAAAATTGCTAATAGTAACGGAACGTAATTGTGCATGTAAAGTAGTTACAAAAACGATAAACAATAACTAAACCTTCCACAAGCATGTCGATATCTGCAAGGCACATATATCCGCTCCTTTCATCGCTACTCAATCCATCATTAGGCTTGCAGGCATGAATGGATGATACATTGTGCAATTACACACTGACTGAAATACCAGCCAGTTATGCTGACCACAGTAGGTTTTGTAGATTATCAATCGAATGGATGACGAAAAAAGCACGAATAAGGACAAAATAGTCACAGAGACTCGCAAGAGGACGTGGTGTTTAGGTTGCACCAAAGTCCAATCAAAAGCAGCCTAATTGACAGAACTATGTGACAGATTGCTTTGTGTTCAGTCATTGCTAGTAATATTGGAATGTCTGATGCCATATTAAACACACACCTTCCTTATAGGTAAGATAATGATTGTGTTTAACAAAGGTTTCAGCTTCATATGTTGTTGGTGCACATTCATTAAAATTAATGTAATGGTTGGCAGACGATCTGTCACGCCGTATTAACTAAATATTATCTAAATAGGTACAAAGCGTTCATTGAAGACATCTTTCCCAATCCGCATATTTCATTTATGATAGAGTGAGATAACAGAGCAGAGCGTCGTGCTATCCTAGTAAGCGATCATTAGGGATTGTCACATGCGGCTCAAGGTAAACTTGTAAATTGGTAGGTTTGACAATTGGACAATTTCTTTGGGGAACCGATACTAAGCGCAAAATAAGTTGTACATCGATGTGAGATGCATGGCGGCTAGGTATGTAGCATTTCTATGAATATATATATATACATATACATATATATATATAGAGAGATATATATATATAGAGATATATATATATATATATATATATATATATATAGAGATATATATATATATATATATATATATAGAGATATATATATATATATAAACATATATATATACATATATATGTATATATACATATATATATACATATATATATACATATATATATATATATATATTTATGCATATATATATACATATATATGTATATATATTAGTATTTATACATATATTTAGATTCATATATATTTTCATATATATGTATGTATGTATACATGTATATATATATATTTATATATATATATGTGTATGTATATATATATATATGTATATATGTATATATACATATATGTGTATATATATATAAAATATATATATATATGCAGATATATTAATATATATATATAGATATATATATATATATAAATATATATATATGTATATATATATATATATATATATATATACATATATATATATATATATATATATATATATATATATATATATATATATATATATATACATATATTTATATACGTATATAAACACACACACACTTATAAATATACACATATATATGTTATTGATAGATAGCGGCTCGGCGCTCGGAAGCTTGGCATCGAAAACCGAGCGCCTGTGTATACATATATATATATGTGTGCGTGCATGTGTGTTTGTGTATATATACCCGCTTTGATTGCACGGGGACATCCAGTGCACACTGTCGCTGAGACAAAAAGACACGGACCGAGAAGAGCTGGTAACGCGCACTATTATAAGCTGCCGCTTAGATGTTTTGACATGACCCCTCTGCCAAGTCAATATTGAGCAACGAAAGTGATAAATGCCGCTGGTCGATTTCGTAAGGTTTAGACTGTTTTGACATGACCCCTACCCAAGTCAATGCAAACCCAGCCAAGGCCACTGGTCGATTACGTAAGGTTTGGCCTACTGAAACAGCACCTGCTGTTAGCCTGCGCGCTAAGCTGCTGCAGTAGAAAACCTTGAAACTAATCGTCCTTTTTACTGTTTTTTGTTACTGTGAATGCTAAAAAATACTGTAACAATCATTATCACGAGGCCAATTTCTAAATACTGACAAAATTTCATGTGCGTAAATACAGCCGTTTCAGAGATATCAGCGAGGAGAGAACTCGTAGCAAAAATTGCGATAGGTACTCTAAAATACATGTCATTATACAAAGTTCGAAGGTAAAATAAGTATTTTTTTCACCTATTCCATGATACGATAATTGCTTGTTACAACCATATATATATATGTATATTTATATATATCTATATATATATATATATATATATATATATATATGTATATATATATATATACATATGTATGTATATATATATGTGTACATGTATATTTACATATATGTGTATATATATAAATATATATATATATATGTGTATATATATATCAATATATATACATATATATTTAGATATATATATATATATACAGATATGTATATATATACATGGTATATATATATATATATATATATATATATATATATATATATATATATATATATATATATATATATATATATATATATATATATATATATATATATATATATATATATATAAACACACACACTTATTAATATACACATATATATGCTATTTATAGATAGCGGCTCGGCGCTCGGAAGCTTTGCATCGGAAACCGTGTGTATACATATATATATGTGTGCGTGTATGCGTGTTTGTGTATATATACCCGCTTTGATTGCACCGGGACATCCAGTGTACACTGTCGCTGAGACATAAAGACAGTATATACACCGACCGAGAAGAGCTGGTAACGCGCACTATTATAAGATTACAAGCTGCTGCCGCTTAGATGTTTTGACATGACCCCTAAACCAAGTCAATACACGGCGAAAGCGATGAATGCCGCTGATTGATTACGTAAGGTTTGGCCTGTTTTTTGGACATGACCACTTAAAGCCAGCTAAGGTTAGCGATGAATGGCTCTGGTCGATTACGTAAGGTTTGGCCTACTTAGACACGAACTGCAGATAGCATGCTGCTAAGCTGCTGCAGTAGAAAACATTCAAGCTAAACGTTCTTTTTACTGTTTTCTTTTACTGTGAATGCTAAAAATACCGTTACAGTCATTATCACGAGGCCAAGTTCTAATTACTGACAAAATTTCATGTCCGTAAATACAGCCGTTTCAGAGATATCAGCGAGGAGAGAAGTCGTAGCAAAAATCGCGATAGGTACTCTAAAATACATGTCATTATACAAAGTACAAAAGGTGAAAATAAGTATTTTTTTTGCCTATTCCATGCTACGATAATTGCTTGTTACAACCATATAATTCATATGTTCGTAACTGCAGTAGTTATGGAGGAGATAGTTACAGAAAATGGGGGAAAAAATCGACGAAAAATCGATCCCATAAGCCTCCAACACTGCGCATGCGCGTCAAATTGGATCGCCAGGTGTGTCTCAACTTGATCTATCATTCCCCAAAATTTCATGTTGATATATTTAACCGTTCCGGAGAAAAGCCCGTTATTTCCCATACACACCAGATCAATATTGCATAATATGCAAATGTTGAATATTGATGATTCAAACTTAACATGAAAGTATTCAAGCCGACATGTGGATGTCAATAGGTCAGCTGCACAGAGAGCAAGAAACGGGATTCGCCTCGAGGAGTGCCAGAGTGATTCACAAAACGCTTGGCTTTACCCCCTGACACGAGTGAGCCACTTTCTGTCAGATACAATCTCAAGGAATTGGCCGATTAGTTTCCAAACGGTCGAAATATCGTCTGTGAATAATGAGCGCTCCCGCCGGAAGCAGACGACACGTGGCGGGAAAGTGGAGCTGGCATCGCGCTTGTAGGCAATATATACCAAAACCAAAACGAACAACAGTAGCTAAATTCGTTAGCCGTGTTACATATGCGACAACCAAAAACGAATAACACAAAACAGATTCGCTGAGGAATACGATCATGCGTCGACAAAAATATCACATCACACTTAGGCACTGTATAAAAGTTCCAAAACAAATAAAAATTGCTAATAGTAACGGAACGTAATTGTGCATGTAAAGTAGTTACAAAAACGATAAACAATAACTAAACCTTCCACAAGCATGTCGATATCTGCAAGGCACATATATCCGCTCCTTTCATCGCTACTCAATCCATCATTAGGCTTGCAGGCATGAATGGATGATACATTGTGCAATTACACACTGACTGAAATACCAGCCAGTTATGCTGACCACAGTAGGTTTTGTAGATTATCAATCGAATGGATGACGAAAAAGCACGAATAAGGACAAAATAATCACAGAGACTCGCAAGAGGACGTGGTGTTTAGGTTGCACCAAAGTCCAATCAAAAGCAGCCTAATTGACAGAACTATGTGACAGATTGCTTTGTGTTCAGTCATTGCTAGTAATATTGGAATGTCTGATGCCATATTAAACACACACCTTCCTTATAGGTAAGATAATGATTGTGTTTAACAAAGGTTTCAGCTTCATATGTTGTTGGTGCACATTCATTAAAATTAATGTAATGGTTGGCAGACGATCTATCACGCCGTATTAACTAAATATTATCTAAATAGGTACAAAGCGTTCATTGAAGACATCTTTCCCAATCCGCACATTTCATTTATGATAGAGTGAGATAACAGAGCAGAGCGTCGTGCTATCCTAGTAAGCGATCATTAGGGATTGTCACATGCGGCTCAAGGTAAACTTGTAAATTGGTAGGTTTGACAATTGGACAATTTCTTTGGGGAACCGATACTAAGCGCAAAATAAGTTGTACATCGATGTGAGATGCATGGCGGCTAGGTATGTAGCATTTCTATGAATATATATATACATACAGATTTATATAGATATATATATATATATATATAGATATATATATATATATATATATATATATATATATATATATAGATATATATATATATATATATAATATATATATATACATATATATATATATATACATATATATATACATATATATATATCATATATATATATATATATATTTATGCATATATATATACATATATATGTATATATATTAGTATTTATACATATATTAGATTCATATATATTTTCATATATATGTATGTATGTATACATGTATATATATATATATTATATATATATATGTGTATGTATATATATATATATATATATATATATATATATATACATATATGTGTATATATATATAAATATATATATATATATGCAGATATATTAATATATATATATATATATATATATATATAAATATGTATATATAGTTATGTATATATATATATACATATATATATATCATATATATATATATATATATATATATATATATATATATATATATATATATATACATATATTTATATACGTATATAAACACACACACACTTATAAATATACACATATATATGTTATTGATAGATAGCGGCTCGGCGCTCGGAAGCTTGGCATCGAAAACCGAGCGCCTGTGTATACATATATATATATATGTGTGCGTGCATGTGTGTTTGTGTATATATATACCCGCTTTGATTGCACGGGGACATCCAGTGCACACTGTCGCTGAGACAAAAAGACACGGACCGAGAAGAGCTGGTAACGCGCACTATTATAAGCTGCCGCTTAGATGTTTTGACATGACCCCTCTGCCAAGTCAATATTGAGCAACGAAAGTGATAAATGCCGCTGGTCGATTTCGTAAGGTTTAGACTGTTTTGACATGACCCCTACCCAAGTCAATGCAAACCCAGCCAAGGCCACTGGTCGATTACGTAAGGTTTGGCCTACTGAAACAGCACCTGCTGTTAGCCTGCGCGCTAAGCTGCTGCAGTAGAAAACCTTGAAACTAATCGTCCTTTTTACTGTTTTTTGTTACTGTGAATGCTAAAAATACTGTAACAATCATTATCACGAGGCCAATTTCTAAATACTGACAAAATTTCATGTGCGTAAATACAGCCGTTTCAGAGATATCAGCGAGGAGAGAACTCGTAGCAAAAATTGCGATAGGTACTCTAAAATACATGTCATTATACAAAGTTCGAAGGTAAAATAAGTATTTTTTTCACCTATTCCATGATACGATAATTGCTTGTTACAACCATATATATATATGTATATTTATATATATCTATATATATATATATGTATATATATATATATGTATGTATATATATATACATATGTATGTATATATATATGTGTACATGTATATTTACATATATGTGTATATATATAAAATATATATATATATGTGTATATATATATCAATATATATACATATATATTTAGAGATATATATATATATATATATATATAGATATGTATATATATATATATGTAGTATATATATATATATATATATATATATATATATATATATATATATATATATATATATATATATATATATATATATATATATATCTATATATAAACACACACACTTATTAATATACACATATATATGCTATTTATAGATAGCGGCTCGGCGCTCGGAAGCTTTGCATCGGAAACCGTGTGTATACATATATATATGTGTGCGTGTATGCGTGTTTGTGTATATATACCCGCTTTGATTGCACCGGGACATCCAGTGTACACTGTCGCTGAGACATAAAGACAGTATATACACCGACCGAGAAGAGCTGGTAACGCGCACTATTATAAGATTACAAGCTGCTGCCGCTTAGATGTTTTGACATGACCCCTAAACCAAGTCAATACACGGCGAAAGCGATGAATGCCGCTGATTGATTACGTAAGGTTTGGCCTGTTTTGACATGACCACTTAAAGCCAGCTAAGGTTAGCGATGAATGGCTCTGGTCGATTACGTAAGGTTTGGCCTACTTAGACACGAACTGCAGATAGCATGCTGCTAAGCTGCTGCAGTAGAAAACATTCAAGCTAAACGTTCTTTTTACTGTTTTCTTTTACTGTGAATGCTAAAAATACCGTTACAGTCATTATCACGAGGCCAAGTTCTAATTACTGACAAAATTTCATGTCCGTAAATACAGCCGTTTCAGAGATATCAGCGAGGAGAGAAGTCGTAGCAAAAATCGCGATAGGTACTCTAAAATACATGTCATTATACAAAGTACAAAAGGTGAAAATAAGTATTTTTTTTTGCCTATTCCATGCTACGATAATTGCTTGTTACAACCATATAATTCATATGTTCGTAACTGCAGTAGTTATGGAGGAGATAGTTACAGAAAATGGGGGAAAAATCGACGAAAAATCGATCCCATAAGCCTCCAACACTGCGCATGCGCGTCAAATTGGATCGCCAGGTGTGTCTCAACTTGATCTATCATTCCCCAAAATTTCATGTTGATATATTTAACCGTTCCGGAGAAAAGCCCGTTATTTCCCATACACACCAGATCAATATTGCATAATATGCAAATGTTGAATATTGATGATTCAAACTTAACATGAAAGTATTCAAGCCGACATGTGGATGTCAATAGGTCAGCTGCACAGAGAGCAAGAAACGGGATTCGCCTCGAGGAGTGCCAGAGTGATTCACAAAACGCTTGGCTTTACCCCCTGACACGAGTGAGCCACTTTCTGTCAGATACAATCTCAAGGAATTGGCCGATTAGTTTCCAAACGGTCGAAATATCGTCTGTGAATAATGAGCGCTCCCGCCGGAAGCAGACGACACGTGGCGGGAAAGTGGAGCTGGCATCGCGCTTGTAGGCAATATATACCAAAACCAAAACGAACAACAGTAGCTAAATTCGTTAGCCGTGTTACATATGCGACAACCAAAAACGAATAACACAAAACAGATTCGCTGAGGAATACGATCATGCGTCGACAAAAATATCACATCACACTTAGGCACTGTATAAAAGTTCCAAAACAAATAAAAATTGCTAATAGTAACGGAACGTAATTGTGCATGTAAAGTAGTTACAAAAACGATAAACAATAACTAAACCTTCCACAAGCATGTCGATATCTGCAAGGCACATATATCCGCTCCTTTCATCGCTACTCAATCCATCATTAGGCTTGCAGGCATGAATGGATGATACATTGTGCAATTACACACTGACTGAAATACCAGCCAGTTATGCTGACCACAGTAGGTTTTGTAGATTATCAATCGAATGGATGACGAAAAAGCACGAATAAGGACAAAATAATCACAGAGACTCGCAAGAGGACGTGGTGTTTAGGTTGCACCAAAGTCCAATCAAAAGCAGCCTAATTGACAGAACTATGTGACAGATTGCTTTGTGTTCAGTCATTGCTAGTAATATTGGAATGTCTGATGCCATATTAAACACACACCTTCCTTATAGGTAAGATAATGATTGTGTTTAACAAAGGTTTCAGCTTCATATGTTGTTGGTGCACATTCATTAAAATTAATGTAATGGTTGGCAGACGATCTGTCACGCCGTATTAACTAAATATTATCTAAATAGGTACAAAGCGTTCATTGAAGACATCTTTCCCAATCCGCACATTTCATTTATGATAGAGTGAGATAACAGAGCAGAGCGTCGTGCTATCCTAGTAAGCGATCATTAGGGATTGTCACATGCGGCTCAAGGTAAACTTGTAAATTGGTAGGTTTGACAATTGGACAATTTCTTTGGGGAACCGATACTAAGCGCAAAATAAGTTGTACATCGATGTGAGATGCATGGCGGCTAGGTATGTAGCATTTCTATGAATATATATATATACATATTTATATATATATATATATATATATATATATATATATATATATATATATATATATATATATATATAGATATATATATATATATATATATATATAAAAATATATATATATACATATATATGTATATATACATATATATATACATATATATATACATATATATATATATATATATTTATGCATATATATATACATATATATGTATATATATTAGTATTTATACATATATTTAGATTCATATATATTTTCATATATATGTATGTATGTATACATGTATATATATATATATTTATATATATATATGTGTATGTATATATATATATATGTATATATGTATATATACATATATGTGTATATATATATAAATATATATATATATGCAGATATATTAATATATATATATAGATATATATATATAAATATGTATATATATTTATGTATATATATATACATATATATATATATATATATATATATATATATATATATATATATATATATATATATATATATATATATATACGTATATAAACACACACACACTTATAAATATACACATATATATGTTATTGATAGATAGCGGCTCGGCGCTCGGAAGCTTGGCATCGAAAACCGAGCGCCTGTGTATACATATATATATATATGTGTGCGTGCATGTGTGTTTGTGTATATATACCCGCTTTGATTGCACGGGGACATCCAGTGCACACTGTCGCTGAGACAAAAAGACACGGACCGAGAAGAGCTGGTAACGCGCACTATTATAAGCTGCCGCTTAGATGTTTTGACATGACCCCTCTGCCAAGTCAATATTGAGCAACGAAAGTGATAAATGCCGCTGGTCGATTTCGTAAGGTTTAGACTGTTTTGACATGACCCCTACCCAAGTCAATGCAAACCCAGCCAAGGCCACTGGTCGATTACGTAAGGTTTGGCCTACTGAAACAGCACCTGCTGTTAGCCTGCGCGCTAAGCTGCTGCAGTAGAAAACCTTGAAACTAATCGTCCTTTTTACTGTTTTTTGTTACTGTGAATGCTAAAAATACTGTAACAATCATTATCACGAGGCCAATTTCTAAATACTGACAAAATTTCATGTGCGTAAATACAGCCGTTTCAGAGATATCAGCGAGGAGAGAACTCGTAGCAAAAATTGCGATAGGTACTCTAAAATACATGTCATTATACAAAGTTCGAAGGTAAAATAAGTATTTTTTTCACCTATTCCATGATACGATAATTGCTTGTTACAACCATATATATATATGTATATTTATATATATCTATATATATATATATGTATATATATATATATGTATGTATATATATACATATGTATGTATATATATATGTGTACATGTATATTTACATATATGTGTATATATATAAATATATATATATATATATGTATATATATATCAATATATATACATATATATTTAGATATATATATATATACAGATATGTATATATATACATGTATATATATATATATATATATATATATATATATATATATATATATATATATATCTATATATATATATATATATATATATATATATATATATATATATATAACACACACACTTATTAATATACACATATATATGCTATTTATAGATAGCGGCTCGGCGCTCGGAAGCTTTGCATCGGAAACCGTGTGTATACATATATATATGTGTGCGTGTATGCGTGTTTGTGTATATATACCCGCTTTGATTGCACCGGGACATCCAGTGTACACTGTCGCTGAGACATAAAGACAGTATATACACCGACCGAGAAGAGCTGGTAACGCGCACTATTATAAGATTACAAGCTGCTGCCGCTTAGATGTTTTGACATGACCCCTAAACCAAGTCAATACACGGCGAAAGCGATGAATGCCGCTGATTGATTACGTAAGGTTTGGCCTGTTTTGACATGACCACTTAAAGCCAGCTAAGGTTAGCGATGAATGGCTCTGGTCGATTACGTAAGGTTTGGCCTACTTAGACACGAACTGCAGATAGCATGCTGCTAAGCTGCTGCAGTAGAAAACATTCAAGCTAAACGTTCTTTTTACTGTTTTCTTTTACTGTGAATGCTAAAAATACCGTTACAGTCATTATCACGAGGCCAAGTTCTAATTACTGACAAAATTTCATGTCCGTAAATACAGCCGTTTCAGAGATATCAGCGAGGAGAGAAGTCGTAGCAAAAATCGCGATAGGTACTCTAAAATACATGTCATTATACAAAGTACAAAAGGTGAAAATAAGTATTTTTTTTTTTGCCTATTCCATGCTACGATAATTGCTTGTTACAACCATATAATTCATATGTTCGTAACTGCAGTAGTTATGGAGGAGATAGTTACAGAAAATGGGGGAAAAATCGACGAAAAATCGATCCCATAAGCCTCCAACACTGCGCATGCGCGTCAAATTGGATCGCCAGGTGTGTCTCAACTTGATCTATCATTCCCCAAAATTTCATGTTGATATATTTAACCGTTCCGGAGAAAAGCCCGTTATTTCCCATACACACCAGATCAATATTGCATAATATGCAAATGTTGAATATTGATGATTCAAACTTAACATGAAAGTATTCAAGCCGACATGTGGATGTCAATAGGTCAGCTGCACAGAGAGCAAGAAACGGGATTCGCCTCGAGGAGTGCCAGAGTGATTCACAAAACGCTTGGCTTTACCCCCTGACACGAGTGAGCCACTTTCTGTCAGATACAATCTCAAGGAATTGGCCGATTAGTTTCCAAACGGTCGAAATATCGTCTGTGAATAATGAGCGCTCCCGCCGGAAGCAGACGACACGTGGCGGGAAAGTGGAGCTGGCATCGCGCTTGTAGGCAATATATACCAAAACCAAAACGAACAACAGTAGCTAAATTCGTTAGCCGTGTTACATATGCGACAACCAAAAACGAATAACACAAAACAGATTCGCTGAGGAATACGATCATGCGTCGACAAAAATATCACATCACACTTAGGCACTGTATAAAAGTTCCAAAACAAATAAAAATTGCTAATAGTAACGGAACGTAATTGTGCATGTAAAGTAGTTACAAAAACGATAAACAATAACTAAACCTTCCACAAGCATGTCGATATCTGCAAGGCACATATATCCGCTCCTTTCATCGCTACTCAATCCATCATTAGGCTTGCAGGCATGAATGGATGATACATTGTGCAATTACACACTGACTGAAATACCAGCCAGTTATGCTGACCACAGTAGGTTTTGTAGATTATCAATCGAATGGATGACGAAAAAGCACGAATAAGGACAAAATAATCACAGAGACTCGCAAGAGGACGTGGTGTTTAGGTTGCACCAAAGTCCAATCAAAAGCAGCCTAATTGACAGAACTATGTGACAGATTGCTTTGTGTTCAGTCATTGCTAGTAATATTGGAATGTCTGATGCCATATTAAACACACACCTTCCTTATAGGTAAGATAATGATTGTGTTTAACAAAGGTTTCAGCTTCATATGTTGTTGGTGCACATTCATTAAAATTAATGTAATGGTTGGCAGACGATCTGTCACGCCGTATTAACTAAATATTATCTAAATAGGTACAAAGCGTTCATTGAAGACATCTTTCCCAATCCGCACATTTCATTTATGATAGAGTGAGATAACAGAGCAGAGCGTCGTGCTATCCTAGTAAGCGATCATTAGGGATTGTCACATGCGGCTCAAGGTAAACTTGTAAATTGGTAGGTAGGTTTGACAATTGGACAATTTCTTTGGGGAACCGATACTAAGCGCAAAATAAGTTGTACATCGATGTGAGATGCATGGCGGCTAGGTATGTAGCATTTCTATGAATATATATATATACATATATATATATATATATATATATATATATATATATATATATATAGATATATATATATATATATATATATATATATATATATATATATAGAGAGATATATATATATATATATAAACATATATATATATACATATATATGTATATATACATATATATATACATATATATATACATATATATATATATATTTATGCATATATATATACATATATATGTATATATATTAGTATTTATACATATATTTAGATTCATATATATATTTTCATATATATGTATGTATGTATACATGTATATATATATATTTATATATATATATATGTGTATGTATATATATATATATATATATATGTATATATACATATATGTGTATATATATATATAAATATATATATATATATATGCAGATATATTAATATATATATATATATATATATATATATATATGTATATATATATTATGTATATATATATACCCTATATATATATATATATATATATATATATATATATATATATATATATATATATATATATATATATATATATACGTATATAAACACACACACACTTTAAATATACACATATATATGTTATTGATAGATAGCGGCTCGGCGCTCGGAAGCTTGGCATCGAAAACCGAGCGCCTGTGTATACATATATATATATGTGTGCGTGCATGTGTGTTTGTGTATATATACCCGCTTTGATTGCACGGGGACATCCAGTGCACACTGTCGCTGAGACAAAAAGACACGGACCGAGAAGAGCTGGTAACGCGCATTATTATAAGCTGCCGCTTAGATGTTTTGACATGACCCCTCTGCCAAGTCAATATTGAGCAACGAAAGTGATAAATGCCGCTGGTCGATTACGTAAGGTTTAGACTGTTTTGACATGACCCCTACCCAAGTCAATGCAAACCCAGCCAAGGCCACTGGTCGATTACGTAAGGTTTGGCCTACTGAAACAGCACCTGCTGTTAGCCTGCGCGCTAAGCTGCTGCAGTAGAAAACCTTGAAACTAATCGTCCTTTTTACTGTTTTTTGTTACTGTGAATGCTAAAAATACTGTAACAATCATTATCACGAGGCCAATTTCTAAATACTGACAAAATTTCATGTGCGTAAATACAGCCGTTTCAGAGATATCAGCGAGGAGAGAACTCGTAGCAAAAATTGCGATAGGTACTCTAAAATACATGTCATTATACAAAGTTCGAAGGTAAAATAAGTATTTTTTTCACCTATTCCATGATACGATAATTGCTTGTTACAACCATATATATATATGTATATTTATATATATCTATATATATATATATGTATATATATATATATATGTATGTATATATATACATATGTATGTATATATATATGTGTACATGTATATTTACATATATGTGTATATATATATATAATATATATATATATATGTGTATATATATATCAATATATATATATATATGATAGATATATATATATATATATATATATAGATATGTATATATATATCATATATATATATATATATATATATATATATATATATATATATATATATATATATATATATATATATATATATATATATATATATATATATATATACACACACACTTATTAATATACACATATATATGCTATTTATAGATAGCGGCTCGGCGCTCGGAAGCTTTGCATCGGAAACCGTGTGTATACATATATATATGTGTGCGTGTATGCGTGTTTGTGTATATATACCCGCTTTGATTGCACCGGGACATCCAGTGTACACTGTCGCTGAGACATAAAGACAGTATATACACCGACCGAGAAGAGCTGGTAACGCGCACTATTATAAGATTACAAGCTGCTGCCGCTTAGATGTTTTGACATGACCCCTAAACCAAGTCAATACACGGCGAAAGCGATGAATGCCGCTGATTGATTACGTAAGGTTTGGCCTGTTTTGACATGACCACTTAAAGCCAGCTAAGGTTAGCGATGAATGGCTCTGGTCGATTACGTAAGGTTTGGCCTACTTAGACACGAACTGCAGATAGCATGCTGCTAAGCTGCTGCAGTAGAAAACATTCAAGCTAAACGTTCTTTTTACTGTTTTCTTTTACTGTGAATGCTAAAAATACCCGTTACAGTCATTATCACGAGGCCAAGTTCTAATTACTGACAAAATTTCATGTCCGTAAATACAGCCGTTTCAGAGATATCAGCGAGGAGAGAAGTCGTAGCAAAAATCGCGATAGGTACTCTAAAATACATGTCATTATACAAAGTACAAAAGGTGAAAATAAGTATTTTTTTTTGCCTATTCCATGCTACGATAATTGCTTGTTACAACCATATAATTCATATGTTCGTAACTGCAGTAGTTATGGAGGAGATAGTTACAGAAAATGGGGGAAAAATCGACGAAAAATCGATCCCATAAGCCTCCAACACTGCGCATGCGCGTCAAATTGGATCGCCAGGTGTGTCTCAACTTGATCTATCATTCCCCAAAATTTCATGTTGATATATTTAACCGTTCCGGAGAAAAGCCCGTTATTTCCCATACACACCAGATCAATATTGCATAATATGCAAATGTTGAATATTGATGATTCAAACTTAACATGAAA
Organism: Urechis unicinctus; assembly: GCA_034190875.2. Lineage (NCBI taxonomy): Eukaryota > Metazoa > Annelida > Polychaeta > Xenopneusta > Urechidae > Urechis > Urechis unicinctus. The sequence continues at coordinate 27,880,033 of CM067346.1, forward strand.
GTATTCAAGCCGACATGTGGATGTCAATAGGTCAGCTGCACAGAGAGCAAGAAACGGGATTCGCCTCGAGGAGTGCCAGAGTGATTCACAAAACGCTTGGCTTTACCCCCTGACACGAGTGAGCCACTTTCTGTCAGATACAATCTCAAGGAATTGGCCGATTAGTTTCCAAACGGTCGAAATATCGTCTGTGAATAATGAGCGCTCCCGCCGGAAGCAGACGACACGTGGCGGGAAAGTGGAGCTGGCATCGCGCTTGTAGGCAATATATACCAAAACCAAAACGAACAACAGTAGCTAAATTCGTTAGCCGTGTTACATATGCGACAACCAAAAACGAATAACACAAAACAGATTCGCTGAGGAATACGATCATGCGTCGACAAAAATATCACATCACACTTAGGCACTGTATAAAAGTTCCAAAACAAATAAAAATTGCTAATAGTAACGGAACGTAATTGTGCATGTAAAGTAGTTACAAAAACGATAAACAATAACTAAACCTTCCACAAGCATGTCGATATCTGCAAGGCACATATATCCGCTCCTTTCATCGCTACTCAATCCATCATTAGGCTTGCAGGCATGAATGGATGATACATTGTGCAATTACACACTGACTGAAATACCAGCCAGTTATGCTGACCACAGTAGGTTTTGTAGATTATCAATCGAATGGATGACGAAAAAGCACGAATAAGGACAAAATAATCACAGAGACTCGCAAGAGGACGTGGTGTTTAGGTTGCACCAAAGTCCAATCAAAAGCAGCCTAATTGACAGAACTATGTGACAGATTGCTTTGTGTTCAGTCATTGCTAGTAATATTGGAATGTCTGATGCCATATTAAACACACACCTTCCTTATAGGTAAGATAATGATTGTGTTTAACAAAGGTTTCAGCTTCATATGTTGTTGGTGCACATTCATTAAAATTAATGTAATGGTTGGCAGACGATCTGTCACGCCGTATTAACTAAATATTATCTAAATAGGTACAAAGCGTTCATTGAAGACATCTTTCCCAATCCGCACATTTCATTTATGATAGAGTGAGATAACAGAGCAGAGCGTCGTGCTATCCTAGTAAGCGATCATTAGGGATTGTCACATGCGGCTCAAGGTAAACTTGTAAATTGGTAGGTTTGACAATTGGACAATTTCTTTGGGGAACCGATACTAAGCGCAAAATAAGTTGTACATCGATGTGAGATGCATGGCGGCTAGGTATGTAGCATTTCTATGAATATATATATATACATATTTATATATATATATATATATATATATATATATATATATATATATATATATATATATATATATATATATATATATATATATATATATATATATATATATAAAACATATATATATACATATATATGTATATATACATATATATATACATATATATATACCTATATATATATATATATTTATGCATATATATATACATATATATGTATATATATTAGTATTTATACATATATTTAGATTCATATATATTTTCATATATATGTATGTATGTATACATGTATATATATATATTTATATATATATATGTGTATGTATATATATATATATGTATATATGTATATATACATATATGTGTATATTTATATAAATATATATATATATATCATGCAGATATATTATATATATATATAGATATATATATATAAATATGTATATATATTTATGTATATATATATATCATATAGATATATCTATATATATATATATATATATATATATCTCTATATATATATATATATATATATATATATATATATTATATACGTATATAAACCCACACACACTTATAAATATACACATATATATGTTATTGATAGATAGCGGCTCGGCGCTCGGAAGCTTGGCATCGAAAACCGAGCGCCTGCCTGTATATACATATATATATATATGTGTGCGTGCATGTGTGTTTGTGTATATATACCCGCTTTGATAGCACGGGGACATCCAGTGCACACTGTCGCTGACAAAAAGACACGGACCGAGAAGAGCTGGTAACGCGCACTATTATAAGCTGCCGCTTAGATGTTTTGACATGACCCCTCTGCCAAGTCAATATTGAGCAACGAAAGTGATAAATGCCGCTGGTCGATTACGTAATGTTTAGACTGTTTTGACATGACCCCTACCCAAGTCAATGCAAACCCAGCCAAGGCCACTGGTCGATTACGTAAGGTTTGGCCTACTGAAACAGCACCTGCTGTTAGCCTGCGCGCTAAGCTGCTGCAGTAGAAAACCTTGAAACTAATCGTCCTTTTTACTGTTTTTTGTTACTGTGAATGCTAAAAATACTGTAACAATCATTATCACGAGGCCAATTTCTAAATACTGACAAAATTTCATGTGCGTAAATACAGCCGTTTCAGAGATATCAGCGAGGAGAGAACTCGTAGCAAAAATTGCGATAGGTACTCTAAAATACATGTCATTATACAAAGTTCGAAGGTAAAATAAGTATTTTTTTTTTCACCTATTCCATGATACGATAATTGCTTGTTACAACCATATATATATATGTATATTTATATATATCTATATATATATATATATATGTATATATATATATATGTATGTATATATATACATATGTATGTATATATATATGTGTACATGTATATTTACATATATGTGTATATATATAAAAATATATATATATATGGTATATATATCAATATATATCATATATTTATATATATATATATTATAGAGATATGATATATATACATATATATATATATATACTATATATATATATAATATATATAGATATATATATTATATATCCTATATCTATATCTCTATATATATCTATATATATATATATATATATATATATATATATATATATATATATAACACACACACACTTATTAATATACACATATATATGCTATTTATAGATAGCGGCTCGGCGCTCGGAAGCTTTGCATCGGAAACCGTGTGTATACATATATATATATGTGTGCGTGTATGCGTGTTTGTGTATATATACCCGCTTTGATTGCACCGGGACATCCAGTGTACACTGTCGCTGAGACATAAAGACAGTATATACACCGACCGAGAAGAGCTGGTAACGCGCACTATTATAAGATTACAAGCTGCTGCCGCTTAGATGTTTTGACATGACCCCTAAACCAAGTCAATACACGGCGAAAGCGATGAATGCCGCTGATTGATTACGTAAGGTTTGGCCTGTTTTGACATGACCACTTAAAGCCAGCTAAGGTTAGCGATGAATGGCTCTGGTCGATTACGTAAGGTTTGGCCTACTTAGACACGAACTGCAGATAGCATGCTGCTAAGCTGCTGCAGTAGAAAACATTCAAGCTAAACGTTCTTTTTACTGTTTTCTTTTACTGTGAATGCTAAAAATACCGTTACAGTCATTATCACGAGGCCAAGTTCTAATTACTGACAAAATTTCATGTCCGTAAATACAGCCGTTTCAGAGATATCAGCGAGGAGAGAAGTCGTAGCAAAAATCGCGATAGGTACTCTAAAATACATGTCATTATACAAAGTACAAAAGGTGAAAATAAGTATTTTTTTTTTGCCTATTCCATGCTACGATAATTGCTTGTTACAACCATATAATTCATATGTTCGTAACTGCAGTAGTTATGGAGGAGATAGTTACAGAAAATGGGGGAAAAATCGACGAAAAATCGATCCCATAAGCCTCCAACACTGCGCATGCGCGTCAAATTGGATCGCCAGGTGTGTCTCAACTTGATCTATCATTCCCCAAAATTTCATGTTGATATATTTAACCGTTCCGGAGAAAAGCCCGTTATTTCCCATACACACCAGATCAATATTGCATAATATGCAAATGTTGAATATTGATGATTCAAACTTAACATGAAAGTATTCAAGCCGACATGTGGATGTCAATAGGTCAGCTGCACAGAGAGCAAGAAACGGGATTCGCCTCGAGGAGTGCCAGAGTGATTCACAAAACGCTTGGCTTTACCCCCCCTGACACGAGTGAGCCACTTTCTGTCAGATACAATCTCAAGGAATTGGCCGATTAGTTTCCAAACGGTCGAAATATCGTCTGTGAATAATGAGCGCTCCCGCCGGAAGCAGACGACACGTGGCGGGAAAGTGGAGCTGGCATCGCGCTTGTAGGCAATATATACCAAAACCAAAACGAACAACAGTAGCTAAATTCGTTAGCCGTGTTACATATGCGACAACCAAAAACGAATAACACAAAACAGATTCGCTGAGGAATACGATCATGCGTCGACAAAAATATCACATCACACTTAGGCACTGTATAAAAGTTCCAAAACAAATAAAAATTGCTAATAGTAACGGAACGTAATTGTGCATGTAAAGTAGTTACAAAAACGATAAACAATAACTAAACCTTCCACAAGCATGTCGATATCTGCAAGGCACATATATCCGCTCCTTTCATCGCTACTCAATCCATCATTAGGCTTGCAGGCATGAATGGATGATACATTGTGCAATTACACACTGACTGAAATACCAGCCAGTTATGCTGACCACAGTAGGTTTTGTAGATTATCAATCGAATGGATGACGAAAAAGCACGAATAAGGACAAAATAATCACAGAGACTCGCAAGAGGACGTGGTGTTTAGGTTGCACCAAAGTCCAATCAAAAGCAGCCTAATTGACAGAACTATGTGACAGATTGCTTTGTGTTCAGTCATTGCTAGTAATATTGGAATGTCTGATGCCATATTAAACACACACCTTCCTTATAGGTAAGATAATGATTGTGTTTAACAAAGGTTTCAGCTTCATATGTTGTTGGTGCACATTCATTAAAATTAATGTAATGGTTGGCAGACGATCTGTCACGCCGTATTAACTAAATATTATCTAAATAGGTACAAAGCGTTCATTGAAGACATCTTTCCCAATCCGCACATTTCATTTATGATAGAGTGAGATAACAGAGCAGAGCGTCGTGCTATCCTAGTAAGCGATCATTAGGGATTGTCACATGCGGCTCAAGGTAAACTTGTAAATTGGTAGGTTTGACAATTGGACAATTTCTTTGGGGAACCGATACTAAGCGCAAAATAAGTTGTACATCGATGTGAGATGCATGGCGGCTAGGTATGTAGCATTTCTATGAATATATATATATACATATATATATATATATATGTATAGAGCGATATATATATATATATATATATATATATATAAATATGTATATATATCTAGGTATATATATATATATAGATATATATAGATATATGTATATATATATATGTATGCATGTGTGTTTGTATATATATACCCGCTTTGATCACGGGGACATCCAGTGCACATCGCTGAGACAAAAAGACACGGACCGAGAAGAGCTGGTAACGCGCACTATTATAAGCTGCCGCTTAGATGTTTTGACATGACCCCTCTGCCAAGTCAATATTGAGCAACGAAAGTGATAAATGCCGCTGGTCGATTACGTAATGTTTAGACTGTTTTGACATGACCCCTACCCAAGTCAATGCAAACCCAGCCAAGGCCACTGGTCGATTACGTAAGGTTTGGCCTACTGAAACAGCACCTGCTGTTAGCCTGCGCGCTAAGCTGCTGCAGTAGAAAACCTTGAAACTAATCGTCCTTTTTACTGTTTTTTGTTACTGTGAATGCTAAAAATACTGTAACAATCATTATCACGAGGCCAATTTCTAAATACTGACAAAATTTCATGTGCGTAAATACAGCCGTTTCAGAGATATCAGCGAGGAGAGAACTCGTAGCAAATATTGCGATAGGTACTCTAAAATACATGTCATTATACAAAGTTCGAAGGTAAAATAAGTATTTTTTTCACCTATTCCATGATACGATAATTGCTTGTTACAACCATATATATATATATGTATATATATATATATATATATATATATATATATATATATATATATGTATGTATATATATACATATGTATGTATATATATATGTGTACATGTATATTTACATATATGTGTATATATAATATATATATATATATATATGTATATATATATATCTATATATATATATATTTAGATATATATATATATACAGATATGTATATATATATATATATATATATATATATATATATATATATATATATATATTAATACAAACACACACACTTATTAATATACACATATATATGCTATTTATAGATAGCGGCTCGGCGCTCGGAAGCTTGGCATCGGAAAACCGTGTGTATACATATATATATGTGTGCGTGCATGTGTGTTTGTGTATATATACCCGCTTTGATTGCACGGGGACATCCAGTGCACACTGTCGCTGAGACAAAAAGACACGGACCGAGAAGAGCTGGTAACGCGCACTATTATAAGATTACAAGCTGCTGCCGCTTAGATGTTTTGACATGACCCCTAAACCAAGTCAATACACGGCGAAAGCGATGAATGCCGCTGATTGATTACGTAAGGTTTGGCCTGTTTTGACATGACCACTTAAAGCCAGCTAAGGTTAGCGATGAATGGCTCTGGTCGATTACGTAAGGTTTGGCCTACTTAGACACGAACTGCAGATAGCATGCTGCTAAGCTGCTGCAGTAGAAAACATTCAAGCTAAACGTTTCTTTTTACTGTTTTCTTTTACTGTGAATGCTAAAAATACCGTTACAGTCATTATCACGAGGCCAAGTTCTAATTACTGACAAAATTTCATGTCCGTAAATACAGCCGTTTCAGAGATATCAGCGAGGAGAGAAGTCGTAGCAAAAAAATCGCGATAGGTACTCTAAAATACATGTCATTATACAAAGTACAAAAGGTGAAAATAAGTATTTTTTTTGCCTATTCCATGCTACGATAATTGCTTGTTACAACCATATAATTCATATGTTCGTAACTGCAGTAGTTATGGAGGAGATAGTTACAGAAAATGGGGGAAAAATCGACGAAAAATCGATCCCATAAGCCTCCAACACTGCGCATGCGCGTCAAATTGGATCGCCAGGTGTGTCTCAACTTGATCTATCATTCCCCAAAATTTCATGTTGATATATTTAACCGTTCCGGAGAAAAGCCCGTTATTTCCCATACACACCAGATCAATATTGCATAATATGCAAATGTTGAATATTGATGATTCAAACTTAACATGAAAGTATTCAAGCCGACATGTGGATGTCAATAGGTCAGCTGCACAGAGAGCAAGAAACGGGATTCGCCTCGAGGAGTGCCAGAGTGATTCACAAAACGCTTGGCTTTACCCCCTGACACGAGTGAGCCACTTTCTGTCAGATACAATCTCAAGGAATTGGCCGATTAGTTTCCAAACGGTCGAAATATCGTCTGTGAATAATGAGCGCTCCCGCCGGAAGCAGACGACACGTGGCGGGAAAGTGGAGCTGGCATCGCGCGCTTGTAGGCAATATATACCAAAACCAAAACGAACAACAGTAGCTAAATTCGTTAGCCGTGTTACATATGCGACAACCAAAAACGAATAACACAAAAAACAGATTCGCTGAGGAATACGATCATGCGTCGACAAAAATATCACATCACACTTAGGCACTGTATAAAAGTTCCAAAACAAATAAAAATTGCTAATAGTAACGGAACGTAATTGTGCATGTAAAGTAGTTACAAAAACGATAAACAATAACTAAACCTTCCACAAGCATGTCGATATCTGCAAGGCACATATATCCGCTCCTTTCATCGCTACTCAATCCATCATTAGGCTTGCAGGCATGAATGGATGATACATTGTGCAATTACACACTGACTGAAATACCAGCCAGTTATGCTGACCACAGTAGGTTTTGTAGATTATCAATCGAATGGATGACGAAAAAGCACGAATAAGGACAAAATAATCACAGAGACTCGCAAGAGGACGTGGTGTTTAGGTTGCACCAAAGTCCAATCAAAAGCAGCCTAATTGACAGAACTATGTGACAGATTGCTTTGTGTTCAGTCATTGCTAGTAATATTGGAATGTCTGATGCCATATTAAACACACACCTTCCTTATAGGTAAGATAATGATTGTGTTTAACAAAGGTTTCAGCTTCATATGTTGTTGGTGCACATTCATTAAAATTAATGTAATGGTTGGCAGACGATCTGTCACGCCGTATTAACTAAATATTATCTAAATAGGTACAAAGCGTTCATTGAAGACATCTTTCCCAATCCGCACATTTCATTTATGATAGAGTGAGATAACAGAGCAGAGCGTCGTGCTATCCTAGTAAGCGATCATTAGGGATTGTCACATGCGGCTCAAGGTAAACTTGTAAATTGGTAGGTTTGACAATTGGACAATTTCTTTGGGGAACCGATACTAAGCGCAAAATAAGTTGTACATCGATGTGAGATGCATGGCGGCTAGGTATGTAGCATTTCTATGAATATATATATACATATTTATATATATATATATATATATATATATATATATATATATATATATATATATATATATATATATATATATATATATATATATATTTTATACATATACATATACACGGCGAAAGCGATGAATGCCGCTGATTGATTACGTAAGGTTTGGCCTGTTTTGACATGACCACTTAAAGCCAGCTAAGGTTAGCGATGAATGGCTCTGGTCGATTACGTAAGGTTTGGCCTACTTAGACACGAACTGCAGATAGCATGCTGCTAAGCTGCTGCAGTAGAAAAACATTCAAGCTAAACGTTCTTTTTACTGTTTTCTTTTACTGTGAATGCTAAAAATACCGTTACAGTCATTATCACGAGGCCAAGTTCTAATTACTGACAAAATTTCATGTCCGTAAATACAGCCGTTTCAGAGATATCAGCGAGGAGAGAAGTCGTAGCAAAAATCGCGATAGGTACTCTAAAATACATGTCATTATACAAAGTACAAAAGGTGAAAATAAGTATTTTTTTTGCCTATTCCATGCTACGATAATTGCTTGTTACAACCATATAATTCATATGTTCGTAACTGCAGTAGTTATGGAGGAGATAGTTACAGAAAATGGGGGAAAAATCGACGAAAAATCGATCCCATAAGCCTCCAACACTGCGCATGCGCGTCAAATTGGATCGCCAGGTGTGTCTCAACTTGATCTATCATTCCCCAAAATTTCATGTTGATATATTTAACCGTTCCGGAGAAAAGCCCGTTATTTCCCATACACCACCAGATCAATATTGCATAATATGCAAATGTTGAATATTGATGATTCAAACTTAACATGAAAGTATTCAAGCCGACATGTGGATGTCAATAGGTCAGCTGCACAGAGAGCAAGAAACGGGATTCGCCTCGAGGAGTGCCAGAGTGATTCACAAAACGCTTGGCTTTACCCCCTGACACGAGTGAGCCACTTTCTGTCAGATACAATCTCAAGGAATTGGCCGATTAGTTTCCAAACGGTCGAAATATCGTCTGTGAATAATGAGCGCTCCCGCCGGAAGCAGACGACACGTGGCGGGAAAGTGGAGCTGGCATCGCGCTTGTAGGCAATATATACCAAAACCAAAACGAACAACAGTAGCTAAATTCGTTAGCCGTGTTACATATGCGACAACCAAAAACGAATAACACAAAACAGATTCGCTGAGGAATACGATCATGCGTCGACAAAAATATCACATCACACTTAGGCACTGTATAAAAGTTCCAAAACAAATAAAAATTGCTAATAGTAACGGAACGTAATTGTGCATGTAAAGTAGTTACAAAAACGATAAACAATAACTAAACCTTCCACAAGCATGTCGATATCTGCAAGGCACATATATCCGCTCCTTTCATCGCTACTCAATCCATCATTAGGCTTGCAGGCATGAATGGATGATACATTGTGCAATTACACACTGACTGAAATACCAGCCAGTTATGCTGACCACAGTAGGTTTTGTAGATTATCAATCGAATGGATGACGAAAAAGCACGAATAAGGACAAAATAATCACAGAGACTCGCAAGAGGACGTGGTGTTTAGGTTGCACCAAAGTCCAATCAAAAGCAGCCTAATTGACAGAACTATGTGACAGATTGCTTTGTGTTCAGTCATTGCTAGTAATATTGGAATGTCTGATGCCATATTAAACACACACCTTCCTTATAGGTAAGATAATGATTGTGTTTAACAAAGGTTTCAGCTTCATATGTTGTTGGTGCACATTCATTAAAATTAATGTAATGGTTGGCAGACGATCTGTCACGCCGTATTAACTAAATATTATCTAAATAGGTACAAAGCGTTCATTGAAGACATCTTTCCCAATCCGCACATTTCATTTATGATAGAGTGAGATAACAGAGCAGAGCGTCGTGCTATCCTAGTAAGCGATCATTAGGGATTGTCACATGCGGCTCAAGGTAAACTTGTAAATTGGTAGGTTTGACAATTGGACAATTTCTTTGGGGAACCGATACTAAGCGCAAAATAAGTTGTACATCGATGTGAGATGCATGGCGGCTAGGTATGTAGCATTTCTATGAATATATATATACATATTTATATATATATATATATATATATATATATATATATATATATATATATATATATATATATATATATATATATATATATATTTATACATATACATATACACGGCGAAAGCGATGAATGCCGCTGATTGATTACGTAAGGTTTGGCCTGTTTTGACATGACCACTTAAAGCCAGCTAAGGTTAGCGATGAATGGCTCTGGTCGATTACGTAAGGTTTGGCCTACTTAGACACGAACTGCAGATAGCATGCTGCTAAGCTGCTGCAGTAGAAAACATTCAAGCTAAACGTTCTTTTTACTGTTTTCTTTTACTGTGAATGCTAAAAATACCGTTACAGTCATTATCACGAGGCCAAGTTCTAATTACTGACAAAATTTCATGTCCGTAAATACAGCCGTTTCAGAGATATCAGCGAGGAGAGAAGTCGTAGCAAAAATCGCGATAGGTACTCTAAAATACATGTCATTATACAAAGTACAAAAGGTGAAAATAAGTATTTTTTTTTTTGCCTATTCCATGCTACGATAATTGCTTGTTACAACCATATAATTCATATGTTCGTAACTGCAGTAGTTATGGAGGAGATAGTTACAGAAAATGGGGGAAAAATCGACGAAAAAAAAATCGATCCCATAAGCCTCCAACACTGCGCATGCGCGTCAAATTGGATCGCCAGGTGTGTCTCAACTTGATCTATCATTCCCCAAAATTTCATGTTGATATATTTAACCGTTCCGGAGAAAAGCCCGTTATTTCCCATACACACCAGATCAATATTGCATAATATGCAAATGTTGAATATTGATGATTCAAACTTAACATGAAAGTATTCAAGCCGACATGTGGATGTCAATAGGTCAGCTGCACAGAGAGCAAGAAACGGGATTCGCCTCGAGGAGTGCCAGAGTGATTCACAAAACGCTTGGCTTTACCCCCTGACACGAGTGAGCCACTTTCTGTCAGATACAATCTCAAGGAATTGGCCGATTAGTTTCCAAACGGTCGAAATATCGTCTGTGAATAATGAGCGCTCCCGCCGGAAGCAGACGACACGTGGCGGGAAAGTGGAGCTGGCATCGCGCTTGTAGGCAATATATACCAAAACCAAAACGAACAACAGTAGCTAAATTCGTTAGCCGTGTTACATATGCGACAACCAAAAACGAATAACACAAAACAGATTCGCTGAGGAATACGATCATGCGTCGACAAAAATATCACATCACACTTAGGCACTGTATAAAAGTTCCAAAACAAATAAAAATTGCTAATAGTAACGGAACGTAATTGTGCATGTAAAGTAGTTACAAAAACGATAAACAATAACTAAACCTTCCACAAGCATGTCGATATCTGCAAGGCACATATATCCGCTCCTTTCATCGCTACTCAATCCATCATTAGGCTTGCAGGCATGAATGGATGATACATTGTGCAATTACACACTGACTGAAATACCAGCCAGTTATGCTGACCACAGTAGGTTTTGTAGATTATCAATCGAATGGATGACGAAAAAGCACGAATAAGGACAAAATAATCACAGAGACTCGCAAGAGGACGTGGTGTTTAGGTTGCACCAAAGTCCAATCAAAAGCAGCCTAATTGACAGAACTATGTGACAGATTGCTTTGTGTTCAGTCATTGCTAGTAATATTGGAATGTCTGATGCCATATTAAACACACACCTTCCTTATAGGTAAGATAATGATTGTGTTTAACAAAGGTTTCAGCTTCATATGTTGTTGGTGCACATTCATTAAAATTAATGTAATGGTTGGCAGACGATCTGTCACGCCGTATTAACTAAATATTATCTAAATAGGTACAAAGCGTTCATTGAAGACATCTTTCCCAATCCGCACATTTCATTTATGATAGAGTGAGATAACAGAGCAGAGCGTCGTCGCTGCTATCCTAGTAAGCGATCATTAGGGATTGTCACATGCGGCTCAAGGTAAACTTGTAAATTGGTAGGTTTGACAATTGGACAATTTCTTTGGGGAACCGATACTAAGCGCAAAATAAGTTGTACATCGATGTGAGATGCATGGCGGCTAGGTATGTAGCATTTCTATGAATATATATATACATATTATATATATATATATATATATATATATATATATATATATATATATATATATATATATATATATATATATATATATATATATATATATACATATACATATACACGGCGAAAAAGCGATGAATGCCGCTGATTGATTACGTAAGGTTTGGCCTGTTTTGACATGACCACTTAAAGCCAGCTAAGGTTAGCGATGAATGGCTCTGGTCGATTACGTAAGGTTTGGCCTACTTAGACACGAACTGCAGATAGCATGCTGCTAAGCTGCTGCAGTAGAAAACATTCAAGCTAAACGTTCTTTTTACTGTTTTCTTTTTTACTGTGAATGCTAAAAATACCGTTACAGTCATTATCACGAGGCCAAGTTCTAATTACTGACAAAATTTCATGTCCGTAAATACAGCCGTTTCAGAGATATCAGCGAGGAGAGAAGTCGTAGCAAAAATCGCGATAGGTACTCTAAAATACATGTCATTATACAAAGTACAAAAGGTGAAAATAAGTATTTTTTTTGCCTATTCCATGCTACGATAATTGCTTGTTACAACCATATAATTCATATGTTCGTAACTGCAGTAGTTATGGAGGAGATAGTTACAGAAAATGGGGGAAAAAATCGACGAAAAATCGATCCCATAAGCCTCCAACACTGCGCATGCGCGTCAAATTGGATCGCCAGGTGTGTCTCAACTTGATCTATCATTCCCCAAAATTTCATGTTGATATATTTAACCGTTCCGGAGAAAAGCCCGTTATTTCCCATACACACCAGATCAATATTGCATAATATGCAAATGTTGAATATTGATGATTCAAACTTAACATGAAAGTATTCAAGCCGACATGTGGATGTCAATAGGTCAGCTGCACAGAGAGCAAGAAACGGGATTCGCCTCGAGGAGTGCCAGAGTGATTCACAAAACGCTTGGCTTTACCCCCTGACACGAGTGAGCCACTTTCTGTCAGATACAATCTCAAGGAATTGGCCGATTAGTTTCCAAACGGTCGAAATATCGTCTGTGAATAATGAGCGCTCCCGCCGGAAGCAGACGACACGTGGCGGGAAAGTGGAGCTGGCATCGCGCTTGTAGGCAATATATACCAAAACCAAAACGAACAACAGTAGCTAAATTCGTTAGCCGTGTTACATATGCGACAACCAAAAACGAATAACACAAAACAGATTCGCTGAGGAATACGATCATGCGTCGACAAAAATATCACATCACACTTAGGCACTGTATAAAAGTTCCAAAACAAATAAAAAAATTGCTAATAGTAACGGAACGTAATTGTGCATGTAAAGTAGTTACAAAAACGATAAACAATAACTAAAAACCTTCCACAAGCATGTCGATATCTGCAAGGCACATATATCCGCTCCTTTCATCGCTACTCAATCCATCATTAGGCTTGCAGGCATGAATGGATGATACATTGTGCAATTACACACTGACTGAAATACCAGCCAGTTATGCTGACCACAGTAGGTTTTGTAGATTATCAATCGAATGGATGACGAAAAAGCACGAATAAGGACAAAATAATCACAGAGACTCGCAAGAGGACGTGGTGTTTAGGTTGCACCAAAGTCCAATCAAAAGCAGCCTAATTGACAGAACTATGTGACAGATTGCTTTGTGTTCAGTCATTGCTAGTAATATTGGAATGTCTGATGCCATATTAAACACACACCTTCCTTATAGGTAAGATAATGATTGTGTTTAACAAAGGTTTCAGCTTCATATGTTGTTGGTGCACATTCATTAAAATTAATGTAATGGTTGGCAGACGATCTGTCACGCCGTATTAACTAAATATTATCTAAATAGGTACAAAGCGTTCATTGAAGACATCTTTCCCAATCCGCACATTTCATTTATGATAGAGTGAGATAACAGAGCAGAGCGTCGTGCTATCCTAGTAAGCGATCATTAGGGATTGTCACATGCGGCTCAAGGTAAACTTGTAAATTGGTAGGTTTGACAATTGGACAATTTCTTTGGGGAACCGATACTAAGCGCAAAATAAGTTGTACATCGATGTGAGATGCATGGCGGCTAGGTATGTAGCATTTCTATGAATATATATATACATATATTATATATATATATATATATATATATATATATATATATATATATATATATATATTTATATATATACATATACATATATATATATATATAAACATATATATATACACATATATATGTATATATACATATATATATACATATATATATACATATATATATATATATTTATGCATATATATATACATATATATGTATATATATTAGTATTTATACATATATTTAGATTCATATATATTTTCATATATATGTATGTATGTATACATGTATATATATATATATTTATATATATATATGTGTATGTATATATATATATGTATATATGTATATATACATATATATATGTGTATATATATATAAATATATATATATATATATGCAGATATATTAATATATATATAGATATATATATAAATATGTATGTCTATATATTTATGTATATATATATATATATATATATATATATATATATATATATATATATATATATATATACATATACATATATACGTATATAAACACACACACACTTATAAATATACACATATATATGTTATTGATAGATAGCGGCTCGGCGCTCGGAAGCTTGGCATCGAAAACCGAGCGCCTGTGTATACATATATATATATGTGTGCGTGCATGTGTGTTTGTGTATATATACCCGCTTTGATTGCACGGGGACATCCAGTGCACACTGTCGCTGAGACAAAAAGACACGGACCGAGAAGAGCTGGTAACGCGCACTATTATAAGCTGCCGCTTAGATGTTTTGACATGACCCCTCTGCCAAGTCAATATTGAGCAACGAAAGTGATAAATGCCGCTGGTCGATTACGTAATGTTTAGACTGTTTTGACATGACCCCTACCCAAGTCAATGCAAACCCAGCCAAGGCCACTGGTCGATTACGTAAGGTTTGGCCTACTGAAACAGCACCTGCTGTTAGCCTGCGCGCTAAGCTGCTGCAGTAGAAAACCTTGAAACTAATCGTCCTTTTTACTGTTTTTTGTTACTGTGAATGCTAAAAATACTGT
The DNA here is from genome assembly GCA_034190875.2 of Urechis unicinctus. Classification (NCBI taxonomy): domain Eukaryota; kingdom Metazoa; phylum Annelida; class Polychaeta; order Xenopneusta; family Urechidae; genus Urechis; species Urechis unicinctus. Next base: position 27,895,788 of record CM067346.1, read on the forward strand.
AACAATCATTATCACGAGGCCAATTTCTAAATACTGACAAAATTTCATGTACGTAAATACAGCCGTTTCAGAGATATCAGCGAGGAGAGAAGTCGTAGCAAAAATCGCGATAGGTACTCTAAAATACATGTCATTATACAAAGTTCGAAGGTAAAATAAGTATTTTTTTCACCTATTCCATGATACGATAATTGCTTGTTACAACCATATATATATATATGTATATTTATATATATCTATATATATATATATGTATATATATATATATATGTATGTATATATATACATATGTATGTATATATATATGTGTGTACATGTATATTTACATATATGTGTATATATATAAATATATATATATATATGTGTATATATATATCAATATATATATATATTTAGATATATATATATACAGATATGTATATATATACATGTATATATATATATATTTATATATATATATATATATATAAACACACACACTTATTAATATACACATATATATGCTATTTATAGATAGCGGCTCGGCGCTCGGAAGCTTTGCATCGGAAACCGTGTGTATACATATATATATGTGTGCGTGTATGCGTGTTTGTGTATATATACCCGCTTTGATTGCACCGGGACATCCAGTGTACACTGTCGCTGAGACATAAAGACAGTATATACACCGACCGAGAAGAGCTGGTAACGCGCACTATTATAAGATTACAAGCTGCTGCCGCTTAGATGTTTTGACATGACCCCTAAACCAAGTCAATACACGGCGAAAGCGATGAATGCCGCTGATTGATTACGTAAGGTTTGGCCTGTTTTGACATGACCACTTAAAGCCAGCTAAGGTTAGCGATGAATGGCTCTGGTCGATTACGTAAGGTTTGGCCTACTTAGACACGAACTGCAGATAGCATGCTGCTAAGCTGCTGCAGTAGAAAACATTCAAGCTAAACGTTCTTTTTACTGTTTTCTTTTACTGTGAATGCTAAAAATACCGTTACAGTCATTATCACGAGGCCAAGTTCTAATTACTGACAAAATTTCATGTCCGTAAATACAGCCGTTTCAGAGATATCAGCGAGGAGAGAAGTCGTAGCAAAAATCGCGATAGGTACTCTAAAATACATGTCATTATACAAAGTACAAAAGGTGAAAATAAGTATTTTTTTTGCCTATTCCATGCTACGATAATTGCTTGTTACAACCATATAATTCATATGTTCGTAACTGCAGTAGTTATGGAGGAGATAGTTACAGAAAATGGGGGAAAAATCGACGAAAAATCGATCCCATAAGCCTCCAACACTGCGCATGCGCGTCAAATTGGATCGCCAGGTGTGTCTCAACTTGATCTATCATTCCCCAAAATTTCATGTTGATATATTTAACCGTTCCGGAGAAAAGCCCGTTATTTCCCATACACACCAGATCAATATTGCATAATATGCAAATGTTGAATATTGATGATTCAAACTTAACATGAAAGTATTCAAGCCGACATGTGGATGTCAATAGGTCAGCTGCACAGAGAGCAAGAAACGGGATTCGCCTCGAGGAGTGCCAGAGTGATTCACAAAACGCTTGGCTTTACCCCCTGACACGAGTGAGCCACTTTCTGTCAGATACAATCTCAAGGAATTGGCCGATTAGTTTCCAAACGGTCGAAATATCGTCTGTGAATAATGAGCGCTCCCGCCGGAAGCAGACGACACGTGGCGGGAAAGTGGAGCTGGCATCGCGCTTGTAGGCAATATATACCAAAACCAAAACGAACAACAGTAGCTAAATTCGTTAGCCGTGTTACATATGCGACAACCAAAAACGAATAACACAAAACAGATTCGCTGAGGAATACGATCATGCGTCGACAAAAATATCACATCACACTTAGGCACTGTATAAAAGTTCCAAAACAAATAAAAATTGCTAATAGTAACGGAACGTAATTGTGCATGTAAAGTAGTTACAAAAAACGATAAACAATAACTAAACCTTCCACAAGCATGTCGATATCTGCAAGGCACATATATCCGCTCCTTTCATCGCTACTCAATCCATCATTAGGCTTGCAGGCATGAATGGATGATACATTGTGCAATTACACACTGACTGAAATACCAGCCAGTTATGCTGACCACAGTAGGTTTTGTAGATTATCAATCGAATGGATGACGAAAAAGCACGAATAAGGACAAAATAATCACAGAGACTCGCAAGAGGACGTGGTGTTTAGGTTGCACCAAAGTCCAATCAAAAGCAGCCTAATTGACAGAACTATGTGACAGATTGCTTTGTGTTCAGTCATTGCTAGTAATATTGGAAATGTCTGATGCCATATTAAACACACACCTTCCTTATAGGTAAGATAATGATTGTGTTTAACAAAGGTTTCAGCTTCATATGTTGTTGGTGCACATTCATTAAAATTAATGTAATGGTTGGCAGACGATCTGTCACGCCGTATTAACTAAATATTATCTAAATAGGTACAAAGCGTTCATTGAAGACATCTTTCCCAATCCGCACATTTCATTTATGATAGAGTGAGATAACAGAGCAGAGCGTCGTGCTATCCTAGTAAGCGATCATTAGGGATTGTCACATGCGGCTCAAGGTAAACTTGTAAATTGGTAGGTTTGACAATTGGACAATTTCTTTGGGGAACCGATACTAAGCGCAAAATAAGTTGTACATCGATGTGAGATGCATGGCGGCTAGGTATGTAGCATTTCTATGAATATATATATAGACATATTTATAGAGATATATATATATAGATATATATATAGATATATATATATATATAGATATATATATATATATATGTATATATATATATATATATTTATATATATACATATATATATATATATATATATATATATATCTATAAACATATATATATACATATATATGTATATATACATATATATATATACATATATATATGCATATATATATATATATTTATGCATATATATATACATATATATGTATATATATTAGTATTTATACATATATTTAGATTCATATATATTTTCATATATGTGTATGTATGTATACATGTATATATATATATTTATATATATATATGTGCATGTATATATATATATATATGTATATATGTATATATATACATATATGTGTATATATATATAAATATATATATATATATATATGCAGATATATTAATATATATATATAGATATATATATATAAAATATGTATATATATTTATGTATATATATATATATACATATATATATATATATATATATATATATATATATATATATACATATATATATATACGTATATAAACACACACACACTTATAAATATACACATATATATGTTATTGATAGATAGCGGCTCGGCGCTCGGAAGCTTGGCATCGAAAACCGAGCGCCTGTGTATACATATATATATATGTGTGCGTGCATGTGTGTTTGTGTATATATACCCGCTTTGATTGCACGGGGACATCCAGTGCACACTGTCGCTGAGACAAAAAGACAGTATATACACCGACCGAGAAGAGCTGGTAATGCGCACTATTATAAGATTACAAGCTGCTGCCGCTTAGATGTTTTGACATGACCCCTAAACCAAGTCAATACACGGCGAAAGCGATGAATGCCGCTGATTGATTACGTAAGGTTTGGCCTGTTTTGACATGACCACTTAAAGCCAGCTAAGGTTAGCGATGAATGGCTCTGGTCGATTACGTAAGGTTTGGCCTACTTAGACACGAACTGCAGATAGCATGCTGCTAAGCTGCTGCAGTAGAAAACATTCAAGCTAAACGTTCTTTTTACTGTTTTCTTTTACTGTGAATGCTAAAAATACCGTTACAGTCATTATCACGAGGCCAAGTTCTAATTACTGACAAAATTTCATGTCCGTAAATACAGCCGTTTCAGAGATATCAGCGAGGAGAGAAGTCGTAGCAAAAATCGCGATAGGTACTCTAAAATACATGTCATTATACAAAGTACAAAAGGTGAAAATAAGTATTTTTTTTGCCTATTCCATGCTACGATAATTGCTTGTTACAACCATATAATTCATATGTTCGTAACTGCAGTAGTTATGGAGGAGATAGTTACAGAAAATGGGGGAAAAAATCGACGAAAAATCGATCCCATAAGCCTCCAACACTGCGCATGCGCGTCAAATTGGATCGCCAGGTGTGTCTCAACTTGATCTATCATTCCCCAAAATTTCATGTTGATATATTTAACCGTTCCGGAGAAAAGCCCGTTATTTCCCATACACACCAGATCAATATTGCATAATATGCAAATGTTGAATATTGATGATTCAAACTTAACATGAAAGTATTCAAGCCGACATGTGGATGTCAATAGGTCAGCTGCACAGAGAGCAAGAAACGGGATTCGCCTCGAGGAGTGCCAGAGTGATTCACAAAACGCTTGGCTTTACCCCCTGACACGAGTGAGCCACTTTCTGTCAGATACAATCTCAAGGAATTGGCCGATTAGTTTCCAAACGGTCGAAATATCGTCTGTGAATAATGAGCGCTCCCGCCGGAAGCAGACGACACGTGGCGGGAAAGTGGAGCTGGCATCGCGCTTGTAGGCAATATATACCAAAACCAAAACGAACAACAGTAGCTAAATTCGTTAGCCGTGTTACATATGCGACAACCAAAAACGAATAACACAAAACAGATTCGCTGAGGAATACGATCATGCGTCGACAAAAATATCACATCACACTTAGGCACTGTATAAAAGTTCCAAAACAAATAAAAATTGCTAATAGTAACGGAACGTAATTGTGCATGTAAAGTAGTTACAAAAACGATAAACAATAACTAAACCTTCCACAAGCATGTCGATATCTGCAAGGCACATATATCCGCTCCTTTCATCGCTACTCAATCCATCATTAGGCTTGCAGGCATGAATGGATGATACATTGTGCAATTACACACTGACTGAAATACCAGCCAGTTATGCTGACCACAGTAGGTTTTGTAGATTATCAATCGAATGGATGACGAAAAAGCACGAATAAGGACAAAATAATCACAGAGACTCGCAAGAGGACGTGGTGTTTAGGTTGCACCAAAGTCCAATCAAAAGCAGCCTAATTGACAGAACTATGTGACAGATTGCTTTGTGTTCAGTCATTGCTAGTAATATTGGAATGTCTGATGCCATATTAAACACACACCTTCCTTATAGGTAAGATAATGATTGTGTTTAACAAAGGTTTCAGCTTCATATGTTGTTGGTGCACATTCATTAAAATTAATGTAATGGTTGGCAGACGATCTGTCACGCCGTATTAACTAAATATTATCTAAATAGGTACAAAGCGTTCATTGAAGACATCTTTCCCAATCCGCACATTTCATTTATGATAGAGTGAGATAACAGAGCAGAGCGTCGTGCTATCCTAGTAAGCGATCATTAGGGATTGTCACATGCGGCTCAAGGTAAACTTGTAAATTGGTAGGTTTGACAATTGGACAATTTCTTTGGGGAACCGATACTAAGCGCAAAATAAGTTGTACATCGATGTGAGATGCATGGCGGCTAGGTATGTAGCATTTCTATGAATATATATATATACATATTTAGATATATATATATATATATAGATATATATATATATATATATATATATATATATAGATATATAGATATATATATATATTATATATATATATATATATATATATATATATATATATATATATATATATATATAAACATATATATATACATATATATGTATATATACATATATATATATATATATATATATATGCATATATATATATATATTTATGCATATATATATACATATATATGTATATATATTAGTATTTATACATATATTTAGATTCATATATTTTTTCATATATGTGTATGTATGTATACATGTATATATATATATTATATATATATATATGTGCATGTATATATATATATATATGTATATATGTATATATACATATATGTGTATATATATATAAATATATATATATATATGCAGATATATTAATATATATATATAGATATATATATATAAATATGTATATATATTTATATATATATATATATATACATATATATATATATATATATATATATATATATATATATACATATATATATACGTATATAAACACACACACACTTATAAATATACACATATATATGTTATTGATAGATAGCGGCTCGGCGCTCGGAAGCTTGGCATCGAAAACCGAGCGCCTGTGTATACATATATATATATGTGTGCGTGCATGTGTGTTTGTGTATATATACCCGCTTTGATTGCACGGGGACATCCAGTGCACACTGTCGCTGAGACAAAAAGACAGTATATACACCGACCGAGAAGAGCTGGTAATGCGCACTATTATAAGATTACAAGCTGCTGCCGCTTAGATGTTTTGACATGACCCCTAAACCAAGTCAATACACGCGAAAAGCGATGAATGCCGCTGATTGATTACGTAAGGTTTGGCCTGTTTTGACATGACCACTTAAAGCCAGCTAAGGTTAGCGATGAATGGCTCTGGTCGATTACGTAAGGTTTGGCCTACTTAGACACGAACTGCAGATAGCATGCTGCTAAGCTGCTGCAGTAGAAAACATTCAAGCTAAACGTTCTTTTTACTGTTTTCTTTTACTGTGAATGCTAAAAATACCGTTACAGTCATTATCACGAGGCCAAGTTCTAATTACTGACAAAATTTCATGTCCGTAAATACAGCCGTTTCAGAGATATCAGCGAGGAGAGAAGTCGTAGCAAAAATCGCGATAGGTACTCTAAAATACATGTCATTATACAAAGTACAAAAGGTGAAAATAAGTATTTTTTTTTCCTATTCCATGCTACGATAATTGCTTGTTACAACCATATAATTCATATGTTCGTAACTGCAGTAGTTATGGAGGAGATAGTTACAGAAAAAATGGGGGAAAATCGACGAAAAATCGATCCCATAAGCCTCCAACACTGCGCATGCGCGTCAAATTGGATCGCCAGGTGTGTCTCAACTTGATCTATCATTCCCCAAAATTTCGCATAATATGCAAATGTTGAATATTGATGATTCAAACTTAACATGAAAGTATTCAAGCCGACATGTGGATGTCAATAGGTCAGCTGCACAGAGAGCAAGAAACGGGATTCGCCTCGAGGAGTGCCAGAGTGATTCACAAAACGCTTGGCTTTACCCCCTGACACGAGTGAGCCACTTTCTGTCAGATACAATCTCAAGGAATTGGCCGATTAGTTTCCAAACGGTCGAAATATCGTCTGTGAATAATGAGCGCTCCCGCCGGAAGCAGACGACACGTGGCGGGAAAGTGGAGCTGGCATCGCGCTTGTAGGCAATATATACCTCTAACTGGCATCCTGGCTTTGAGCTTGTGTGGGGCTGTATATGTTCTGACGTCTTTACCCAGGGTAGGTTCATCTCTATCATTTAATGAAACATATATGCTGTCATTTGAACTACTTAATTAGCCGACGATAATCGTATAAAAACAATACTAGAGTATTGTATCAATGTTGAATGGCATTGATGGGACGATAATATGTCCCAAATCAATAGAAAGAGGTCTGTCGCTTATATCAAAGTTTCTGTGTAGTTGATCAGTTCTACTTAAAATTTAAAAAGGTGGGTCTGCTTGATTGTTTCAGTCGCATGGTTTGTGTTTCAGAAGGAACATGTTATAAGCCTGAACGCGAGTACAAAGAGTGAAATTGTCCAAGCGTCCCCTGGTTCACATTCAAACGAAAGTAATCCAGTAAGAGGTGGCACAACATATACTTCCAAAGGTACACAAGTTGCAAGCACTTCATCTGAGAGCTCCAGGGATTATACAAGAATTACACGTCTTTCGTACAATGATGATGGTTTGAAAAACAAAGTGACTATAGTTACGGCTTATTTCAATATAGGAAGCTTCGCTAAAGAAAATAATACAAATATTTACACACCGGAGCTTTATTTCCACTGGATGCGAATTTTCTGCCATATTCATAACCCTCTGATAGTGTATGTGGACACGAAAGCAGCTATATCCCAGTTCCAAAACATACGAAAGGATTTTTTAAAGCATACAAAAATTATTTATGTCTCCAGGCCGGACATGTGGAGTTTTCAACTGTACTCGAGAATTGCGAATATCTATTCCGATACAGAGTATCCTAAACACCTCCCAAATACAGTTAACGCGAACTACTCGTGTGCTATGCACGCCAAATATGAATGCATGCTGAGATCAGTGGTGCACAATCCATTCAGGACAAAATACTTCGCTTGGCTTGACATTGGCTATTTCAGATATATCCTTCAAACAGGCCTCGAAGATTTCTCGCTGGGGCCACCGATTGATTTTGATCAGAACAAAGTTGGCTATTCCCTGATCGAATCGTTGGTACCCTGTCAATTCAGCCCCACACAGATTTTCCATGACAACCTTGTATGGGTGGCCGGAGGTTTTTTCATAGCACAGGCCCATGTGATGTTTACATGGGTTCAGGAATACATACGAGCTACTGAGTATTTCCTGTCTCAAGGCCTTATGAATACTGACGAGCAAGTTATATTGGCCATGCATTGTGACCACAATCTTACAGTCAAAACCTCTCTGCAATTTTTCAACGCCTCTACTGGTATCCCGTGGTTTTATTTGGGGCATCTCTGCAGGAAACCCGTGAGAATGGGAATTTCTTACAAACCGAAAATCTGTCACTGACTCAGCGATCTTTGTTTTATTAATCCAACTATAGTGTTACATGATGTAATCGAGGCGTGTGTATTTATCAACGACGCGAATGCATTACTCACATAATCAGTCTGTTTTGGGGACGCTCGTCGTTGTTGGTAATGTATTGGGAACTGATACATTCAGGCGGGATATCAGGTGGAGGTGTCTGGGTAATATCCAGGCTCAATTTTGGAAGTAATGGTATATATATAAGTTCCTCCTCGTCCAAATGTTGTTTCTACTCGTTGAAAATGGCATCAACTAGTGGTGAATAATAGAACCCCATCATATTCGTGTTTGATTGGATCTTGTTAACGTCTGAGTGTATCTGATGGTTAAAGGTTAACACTGAGAAATTACCCATATTCAAAAACGAAACTCACTGTTCGGTTTCTGGCATCTATTGCAATATTCAGTTAAATTCCACAGTGATATGATCAGTCTCAGAAGAGCAGTGTCAGTGAAGAATTTATTAGTGAAAAATTGAAGTATAATATACTTATAACGCCATTGTGACACTTTATTGTGAGTCATTATTCATGGTAAATTGTCCGCATAATTTTTCAAATATCATATTTGATAAATTACACATATAACATAGTAAAATTACTTAGATAATACTTATTATTTTAAAACATATAACTCGAATAACACATAACATTGAAAAATTAAGCTCAAGGTGAAATATATATACATATATATATATGCATATTTGTAAACATATATATATAAATATACATATATATATATATATATATATATATATATATATATACATAATATATATATATATATATATATATATATATATATATATATATATATATATATATATATATATATATATATATATATATATATATATATATATAAACACACACACACTTATATGTTTGGCCTACTTAGAGTTGGCACAAGCGCCAACATTCCCCAAAATTTCATGTTGATATGTTTAACCGTTCCGGAGAAAAGCCCACAAAAACTTTACTGGAGAAAAAAATAAAAAAAAAAAAAATAAAAATCTGGCTAAACCAATAACTATCGTTGGAAGACATAAATAAAGCTGAACTTAGTCTGCGGTATTGACGCATAAGCAACGATATTGTACAGAATATTGTACATCATTAAAGGAATGAATTCCCCGTGTATGGATGTCGTTAGGCATCTGTAAAGTAAAGTAACAGACAATGTTATTGACCCATATTGTCTTAGTGTTGTTAACGTTGCTAAACTATGCCGACTGACAGTAAAAGTGTTAAAAACCTGGAATGAGTATGTGTAAATTACGCTAAAAACCTGTATAGACTAAACGAAGGTGACGGTAATCAAATGTGCTGTCGCTGTGTTGATACATTACGCACTTATGAAGTATTAGTATTAACTACACAATAACGTAACAGTTTCTGTGTGTATACATTACATACCTTTGAAGTATTTGTGTACGCTAAACAATAATGTACAGATTTAGTGTTAATACATTACACACCTATGAAGTATTAGTGTACACTAAACACCGTGTTTATACCGTTGCATATCCTTACGGTCATTAAGTGGATGACGTCGCAAATCTGTACATTCTTTTTTGTGGAACTTGTGGTGCCTTGGCCTTGGCCTTATTGGCCTTGTGTAGAGGAAGTTAAACACTATTATTGTCCCTGTGTAGAGACATTATGCACCTGTAATGTCCTTCTGCAGAAGAGGTTACAAAACTGCGCTGCCTTAAAAATGCAGCAAAGCTAAACATGTTAGTCTTGTAATGCAAATATGTGCTCCATCAGGTCTTTACAATCAAGAGCGCATGTTGGTCTCAATGAATACCGTCATTTGCCCAAATGAAGAAGTGGCAGTCCGCCTGCATTTGTTGCTGTGCTGAAACCTCAACAATCCAGTGGCTCTCTTTATGGATAAGGCGAAGTCTATGTAAATATATATATATATAGATATATATATATAGATAATATAGATATATAGATATATATATATATATATATAGAGATATATATATATATATATATATATATATATATAGATATGTATGTATATATATATGTATATATATATATGTATATCTATATATATATATATATATATATATATATATATATATGATATATATATATATATATATATATATATATATATATATATATATATATAGGTATTTAAACACACACACTTATAAATATTCACATATATATGATATTTATAGATAGCTGCTCGGCGCTCGGAAGCTTGGCATCGGAAACCGTGTGTATACATATATATATATATATATATATATATATATATATATATATATATATATATATATATATATATATATATATATATATATATATATATATATATATATATATATATATATATATATATATATATATGTATGTGCGTGTATGCGTGTTTGCGTATATATACCCGCTTTGATTGCACCGGGACATCCAGTGCACACTGTCGCTGAGACATAAAGACAGTATATACACGGACCGATAATAGCTGGTAACGCGCACTATTATAAGATCACAAGCTGCTGCCGCTTAGATGTTTTGACATGACCCCTAAACCAAGTCAATACACCGCGAAAGCGATGAATGCTGCCGCTGATTGATTACGTAAGGTTTGGCCTGTTTTGACATGACCCCCTACCCAAGTCAATGCAAACCCAGCCAAGGCCTTTGGTCGATTACGTAAGATTTGGCCTACTTAAACACGAACTGCTGTTAGCCTGCCACTAAGCTGCTGCAGTAGAAAACCTTGAAACTAATCGTCCTTTTTGCTGTTTTTTGTTACTGTGAATGCTAAAAATACTGTTACAATCATTATCACGAGGCCAAGTTCTAAATACTGACAAAATGTCATGTCCGTAAAAAAAAAAAAAAAAAATACTGGCTAAACCAATATGTCTTCCAACTATCGTTGGAAGACATAATAAAGCACGCAGTAAATGCAGTTATCTTATTGTGTGGGGTTCAAAGCGCCTGTTATAAAATCTTGTCATACCATGCCATTCCCTCATAAACCTGTGGTTGTTTAAATAAGGACAGCTATCTTGATAGTTCATGAGATACATTAGCTAAATTCATCGTCGATGTGTTCTTTGATTAGCGTTAAGCGGCAGTGTTATGCTGTGCCTTTCTTTGCATACAGCTACCACTGCTTATCCTCACAGAGAGCAGCAATCTCACCAGCAGTACCAGCAATCTAATTTTAAAGGATTGTGCGACCTGCTGCTATGGATAGTACCTTCTTTAGTGACGCATTTCACTTAGACATACAATTTTACCCACCAACACGACCGTTGCTGTAGGTACGTGTCTGATGACGTTAGTATGAATGAATCACGTCATGAGTAAAGGTGCCGTTGCGTGGTTGTGAAATGCAATTGCTGCTTGGTGAATAACGAGTCAATCTCTCGATCCCAGTGCTAAATTACTGGTCACTATGTTGGTTAAATTCATTTCAATTAATCATAACCAAATTATCGACTAACAAGTGTGGCAATAAGAGAAACAAAGACAAGAAAGAGATTTCTGTGATTGACAGGACCGTATTAAAGCGACCATCTCTCAACCGCCATGCTGCTGTGTCAGCCCAAATGCGGTATAAATTCTTCAACATTGATCATGACAAAGCTGCACTAGCATGACACTAGCATGATCGTCTCGTCATTCACCAAACAGCAATTTCATTTCATAACCACGCAACCGCACCAGTAAATAACTACGACACATAACAGCACAATCCGACCAACAAATGTGTCTATCGAATAAACCAAAACTCACGCTGCAAGAATCATGCGAATTATGGATGTAACAACAGCATTACATTACGTACAATGAATATGGAAGCCAATAAGTGATTTTAATTCCAATTCGGGAATGACTGTGGTGATCTTGTAAGAGCGCACATGTTCTGCCGCCAGCGACATCGTGATTATGGATGAAAAAGAAATAAGAAGACAGAACAGCCGCAATGTCTTGTCGACAGCGCAACATTTGCCTTTGTTGGAAGTGAGATACGATCTATGTAACAAAGGCTACATATGTCTCATCTGAGGTAATAGCAGATTGCTTATTAGAAAGCCATACATGTTTGGTCATAAATGACACAGCAACTTCAAAATTAAAACAAAATATACAGCGGCATTAAAAAAAAACCCTCATATTGTTGATATTTAATTATTTTGAGCTATTAAGACGGGGTTTAATGATCATGTATATATATCTAGCCCTTACACCTCAGCCAACCTTTCCAGGAAAATAACTGAGCAGGACACACAAAGGGACCGACAGCAACTCATGTATCATTCACAATTATTATTTTTTACATGCACTGCAATTCGTTCATGTAGATGATAGCCCTCACGAATGAGCTTATGCATTTCTCCTTAACCAGATTTAATTTGCAAAGCGCTACCCTCATTGTTCTCGAATTTCTGTTCGCTTCAACAGTTGACCCGTTTTTTTTGCTCATTGACTGAATTTATTATTCCATTCCAAACAAAATATCACCAGTTAATGATCAGATGAAGCATTCGAGCCCTATAGTTTCATTGTTCCTGTAAACGTATACAATGATGAGGTTTGCTGCTTGTCAGGGACAAATTGACAAATGTAGCGGCGTCTTTGTTCTAACGTCGTGAACAGAGTTATCATTCGGCTTAAGCGTGTCATTCATTGTAACACGCGTGAGAGAATTGCCACATTAAGTCAAACAAATGTGCGCTGGTCAGCAAACAATTAGAATAATTTATGTATGGCGAAGGCTCATCAGCAGGAGAAATGACCCCCAAGGTGTCATTTATAATTCACTGAGCTATCCATGGCGGATGAAAGATTTAGCAATGCAATGTCATAATTATATCACTGACAGTGTTTGAGTCATTATGAATTATATGTTTATCGATTAAATTGTCTTGTCTCTAGAGATAGCAACTACTGGCTAAATACCGTGAATTTACAGGAAAGGCCAGTCATGCTCCTAATTAGGATGATGTTGCATTTTAAAAAGGTTGTCTCCACACCTGGTGCCACGCAGCACTGTTGATTCTTCACACCTGGTGCCACGCAGCACAGCTGAGTCTTTACACCTGGTGCCTCGCAGCACTGCAGAATCTTCACACATGGTGCCACGCAGTACTGCTGAATGATAAATATCCCACCTTGTGCAAGAAAAAACACAAACGAAAGCCCGATTGTCCTTGGCAAGTAGGTGAAGCCGTCGGTCAAGTGAAGCTGCCACCTAACAAGTGAAGCTGCCATCGCCGAATAATACATATCGCCACGACTGTAATATTTTTCACTATAAAACGTAGAGGTTCATAATATTCGTAGAAACATCTGTCCTTTCACTTGAATGACCATTATTCTTAGTTTTAAGTAGCCTCAGGGATTGAATTTTGTTTGCAAGTAAAACTTGAAACAGATAACAGATGAAGACAACTTTTTGCTACAAGTACCTTGCAATAAAATCAATGTTAACTCACTAATATAGAGTTATGGAATAACACGGAAATATGTGATGTTGCAGTTTGGTGTCCAACTCATGTGTGAGTGTTATTTTGAGTGGACTCCTTTTTGCAAGTATTGCTTTATAGAGAAAATATATATGTACGGTCCGAGTAAATGCCGTCTTTTCGTTTTTTGTTTAGAAAGAACAACAATAGCTAAATTTGTTAACCATGTTACATATGCGACAACCAAAAACGAATAACACAAAACATGTGGAATATGATCATTCATCGATACAAATATGACATCACACTTAGGTATTGTATAAAAATTCAAAAACAAATAAAAATCGCTAATAGAAACAGAGCGTAATAATGCATGTAAAGTAGCTACTAAAGTGATAATCATTCACATACCTTCCATCAGCATGTCGCTATCTGCAAGGCACGTATATCCGCTCCTTTCATCTCTGATCGATCCGTCATTAGGCTTGCAGGCGTGAATGGATGATACATTGTGCAACTTCACACTGTTTGAAATACCAGCCAGTTATGCAGACCACAGGAGTTGTTGTAGATTATCAATCGAATGGTTGACGAAAAAGTACGAATAATAACAGAATAATCACAAAGACTCGCAAGAGGACGGGGTGTTTTGGTTGCATCAAAAAGGCCCATCAAAAGTAGCCCAATTGACAGAACTGTGTGAGAGATCGCTTTGTGTTCAGTCATTGCTAGTAATATTGGAATATCTGCTGCCATATTAAACACACCTTCCATATGATTTAGAAAGCGACTGTGTTTAACAAAGGTTTAAGCTTCATTAGTTGTTGGTGCACATTCACTAAAAAGAATCTAATGGTTGGCAGACGATCTGTCACGCCGTATTACCTAAATATTATCAAAATAGGTACAAAGCGTTCATTGAAGACATCCTTACCAATCAGCACTATTGTTATTGCCTTTATGATAAAGTGAGATAACAGAGCTGAACGTCGTGCTAGCTTAGTAAACGATCATTAAGGATTGTCACATGCGGCTCAAGATAAATTTGTAAATTGGTAGGTTTGACAATATGACTCGACCGCGAGAGTCCTTGAGGGAACCGATACTAAGTGGCACATCGATGTGCATTGTTGTGAACCGATGGCACTAAGTGGGTGGCACATCGATGTAGCATTGTATATATAAAGAGATGCATGGCGGTAAAGAATATATATATATATATATATATATATATATATATATATATATATATATATATATATATATATATATATATATATATATATATATATATATCGCATATATATATCGTATATATATATCGCATATATATATATATATATATATCGCATATATATATATATATATATATCTATATATATATATATATATATATATATATATATATTTATATATATTTATACACACATATATATGTATATATAAATATATATATATTCATGTCTATATACATATGTATATATATGAATGTATATATATAAACATATATATTATATTCATATATATTTTCATATATAAATATATATAAAAGTTATATATATTTATATATGAATACATACATATATATATATAAAACATGCATACATATATATATATATTATATATGCATATATATATTGATATATGCATATATATTTATGTATATATTATATGTATATATGTACATATGAAGGTATATTTATATATGCCATATATACATGTATATATATAAATATATATATATATCGATATATGTATACATTATATATATATATATGTATACATATATACATGTTTATGTATATATATATATATATATGTATATATATATATATATATATATATATACATATATATATATATATATATATATATATATATATATATATATATATATATATATATATATATCTATATATATATATATAATAGATATATATATATATATGATATATATATATATATATATATATATATATATATATATGCATATATATATATATATATATGCATATATATATATATATATATATATATATATATATATATATATATATATATATATATATATATATATATATATATATATATATATATATATATATATATATATATATATATATATATATATATATATATATATATATATATATATATATCTATATATATATAATTATATATGCATATATATATTCATATATGCATATATATATGATATATTATATATGCATCTATGTACATATGTATATGCATATATAAATATATATATGTATATATATATCTATATATAGTATGTATATTCATATATATATATATTTATATTTATATATATTGACCCCTTTGCCAAGTCAATATTGAGCCGACGAAAGTGATAAATGCCGCTGGTCGATTACGTTAGGTTTAGCCTGTTTTGACATGACCCCCTACCCAAGTCAATGCAAACCCAGCCAAGGCCTTTGGTCGATTACGTAAGGTTTGGCCTACTTAAACACGAACTGCTGTTAGCCTGCCGCTAAGCTGCTGCAGTAGAAAACCTTGAAACTAATCGTCCTTTTTGCTGTTTTTTGTTACTGTGAATGCTAAAAATACTGTTACAATCATTATCACGAGGCCAATTTCTAAATACTGACAAAATTTCATGTGCGTAAATACAGCCGTTTCAGAGATATCAGCGAAGAGAGAACTCGTAGCAAAAATCGCGATAGGTACTCTAAAATACATGTCATTATACAAAGTACAAAAGGTGAAAACAAGTATTTTTTTTAGCTATTCGATGCTACGATAATTGTTTGTTACAGCCATATAATTCATATGTTCGTAACTGCAGTAGTTATGGAGGAGATAGTTACAGAAAATGGGGGGAAAAATCGACGAAAAATCGATCCCATAAGCCTCCAACACTGCGCATGCGCGTCAAACTGAATCGATAGTTGTGTCATAACATGATCTATCATTCCCCAAAATTTCATGTTGATATGTTTAGCCGTTCCGGAGAAAAGCCCGAAAAACCTTGACTGGAGAAGAAGAAAAAAAAAATATTCTGGCTAAACCAATATGTCTTCCACATAATAAAAAGGTGCTGATTGGTAACGATGTATTCAATGAACGCTTTGTACCTATTTAGATAATATTTAGGTAATACGGCGTTACAGATCGTGTGCCAACCATTAGATTAATTTTAATGAATGTGCACCAACAACTAATGAAGCTGAAACCTTTGGTAAACACAATCGTTTTCTTAATTATAAGAAAGGTGTGTGTGATGCTAGCAAGGACTGAACACATATCGATCTGTCACATAGTTCTGTCAATTTAGCTACTTTTGATTGGCCTTTTTGGTGATGCGAGTCTTTGGAATATTTTGTCCTTATTATATCGACATACTGATGGAAGGTATGTGATTGATTATCGTTCTTGTAACTACTTAACATGCATAATTACGCTCTGTTACTATTAGCGATTTTTATTTGTTTTGGTATTTTTATACAGTGCCTAAGTATGATGTTATATTTGTGTCTACGCATGATCGTATTCCTCAGCGAATCTGTTTTGTGTTATTCGTTTTTGGTTGTCGCATATGTAACATGGTTAACGAATTTAGCTATTGTTGTTCGTTTTTGGTTTTGATAAACAAAAAACGAAAAGATGGTATATACACGGACCGTACATATATATTTTCTGTATAAAGCAACACTTGAAAAAAGGAGCCACTCAAAATATCACTCACACATGAGTTGGACGCCAAACTACAACTTCACATATTACTGTGTTCTTCCATAACTCTGTATTAGTGAGTTAACGTTAATTATATTTCAAGGTACTTTTAGCAGTAAGTTATCTTCAGCTGTTATCTGTTACAGGGTTTTACTAGCTGACAAAATTCAAAATATTTTAGTTCGTCAACAATTCTGGTATCTCCCGGTCTGCTGCGTCTCTCATTCCTTATATTATATCTATTATTCGATGAATACAAAAGGACAAGAATTTAACGCCAATTGGCACAGAAAAGATGCGACAGAGAGGTTCATTGTTTCAGCATTGCGACATAAATATTATTATCACTCATATATACGGATGAATATCTGAGACAAAACCATTTATATCATGCTACGTTTAATCATTACTTAGCCATTCAATCCCTGAGGCTACTTAAAACAAAGAATAATGGTCATTTAGTTGAAGGGACAGAAAAGCTTATATATGATGTTTCACAACTCTACGAATATTATGAACCTCAAAGCTTTATACAATCGTCGCGATATTTATCATTCAGCAATGCTGCATGGCACCAGGTGGGATATTTATTATTCAGCAGTGCTGCGTGGCACCAGGTGTGATATTGATCATTCAGTAGTGCTGGATGGCACCATGTGTGAAGACAACCTTTTTAAAATACAACATCATCCTAATTTGGAGCATGACTGACCTTTCCTGTGAATTAACGGTATTTAGCCAGTAGTTGCTATATCTAGAGACAAGACAATTTAATCGATAAACATATAATTCATGATGACTCAAACACTGTCAGTGATATAACTATGACATTCCATTGCTAAATATTTCATACGCCTTGAATAGCTCAGTGAATTGCAAATGACACTTTTGGGGTCATTTCTCCTGCTGATGAGACCTCGCCAAGCATACATTCTACTTATTGTTGGGACCAGCGCACATTTGTTTAACTTAATGTGGCATTTTGCTCACGCGTGATATAATGAATGACACTGTTCACGACGTTAGAACAAAGAAGCCGCTACATTTGTCAATTTGTCCCTGACAAGCAGCAAACCTCATCATTGTATTTGTCTACAGGAACAATGGAGCTATAGGGCTCGAATGCTCCATCTGCTCCTTAACTGGTGATATGAAGTTTGGAATGGAATAATAAACGGAAAAATTCAGTCAATGAGCAAAAAAGCGAGCTAACTTTTGAAGCAACAGAAATGCGATAACAACGAGGGTATCGCTTTGCAAATTAAATCTGATTACGGAGAAATGCATAAGCTCATCGGTGAGGGTATCTGCTTAAAAGAATTGCAGTGCATGTTAAAAAATGATAATTGTTAAACGGATAATGGTATATGAATTGCTGTTGCGCTGTCGACAAGGCTCTTCTGTCTCCTATTTCTTTTTCATCCATAATCACGATGTCGCTGGCTACAGAACCTGTTTGCTCTTACAAGATTACCACAGTCACTCCCGAATTGAAATTAAAGTCAGACCTCTATTCGGGGTGGACAGTCATCACCAATGTTTACAATGTGTTAGGATGTTAATGATTATATTCAAAAAGGACAACTTTCACTGATTGGCTTCCATATTCATTGTAAGATATTGTACATTATAGAATGTTGTTGTTGTAATATCCATATCAATTCGCATGATTCGTGCAACGAGAGTTTTGGTTTATTCGATAGACACATTTGTTGGTCGGCTTGTGGTGTTATGTGTCGTTGTTAATAATTGTTGCCATGCTCACCCCATCCATATCACTATCATTTAGAGTACCAGCAATCTCACAATCATCTATAGTACCAGCAATCTCACAATCATTTAGAGTACCAGCAATATACATTAAAGGATCGTGAGATCTGATGCTATGGATAGCACATTCTTAAGTGACGCATTTCACTTAGACATACAATCTTACCCGCTAACACGACCATTGTTGTAGGTATGTGTCTGATGACGTTAGGATGATTGAATCACGTCATGAGTAAAGGTGCCGTTGCGTGGTTGTAAAATGAAATTGTTGTTTGGTGAATGACGAGACGATCTCTCGACCCCAGTGCTGACATGCTGGTCCCTACGTTGGTTTAATTCATTTCAACCAATCATTATCCACAATTATCCGCTATACAAGCATGGCTATAAGAGAAACAATGACAAGAGAGTGATTTCTGTGATTGACAGGACGTATTAAAGCGACCATCTCTCAACCGCCATGCTGCTGGGTTAGCCCAAATGCGATATAAATTCTTCAACATTGATCATGACAAAGCTGTACAAGAATGAGACTGAGAGATGCAAAGAAATGAGGATGGTAAAAGAAGCGGACTCGCGAGAACAAAATGATAATTGTCGCTGATTAGAGGTAATATGTTACTGGGCTCATGCGTGGCCACTGGAGGATAGCCGCTTTATCTTCACTCGGTTATTTTTATTATTTTATGTCCAAGGACCTACCATTCCAGTGATTTCATCAAAGTGCGTTATTATTACATCAATGTTGGATATATATCTTGTGCTTAAAAATGTTAAGATCAAGTATCTGTCGAGTCGTGGATAGCTATGGAAGTCTTCCCCAAAGCTGCTTGTTGTCACTTGAAAGTCAGTATTTATTCCAATGTTTCTTCACTAAAAAAAGCAAACTTCTTCACCGATCAAACTCTCTGAGAATCTTTCTTTGCCTCTGTTTGGATCAACATTTCATAACCCACAACGCTCCTCAGAGCTGATAGCATGTCATCATATTATACCTGCCTCTCTACGGCTGAAATGGACAGCTCCACAGGCTCGTGTACAACCATTATTGCCCAGTCGATATTGTGACAAGGAAATCAGTATCGTATAGAAGTTTCTAACACTCAAGGTATCTCTTATCTCTTTTATCACTAATACTTCATAGGTGTGTATTTACACAGCGACTGTTCATGTGCTTAACGTCACCTATGTTAAGTCTATACAGGTTTTTAGCGTCATTTACACATAATCATTTCAGGTTCTTAACAGATTGACTGTCAGTCTGCACAGTTTAGCACCGTTATCTACACTTAGACAATATGGGTCTGTAACATTGTCTGTTCTTAAACTTCACAGATGCCTAATGACATCCACACCCGGGGAATTCATTCCCTTAATGAAATACAGTATTCCGTACAATATCGTTGCTTATGCGTCAATGCCACTGACTTATTTTCAAATGTTTGATAATCGTTCTCGGAGAATCCGAGCGTTTCGCACTTGACACTTTTAGCATAACGTGACATATTGGCCAGTACTTAATCCAATCATCTGGAATCGTCTATCGCGACAGAATAAATGGGTTGTTCTCAACGATAGCCGTTTCACCATTCCATTGCCTGGATCTTACAGTTTTGCAGAACGCCCAACTTACGCAGGAATCGTCAACGACCTTGGCAAGTGCTAGTGCTCTTTAGTGTAAGCAGTTGTGTCGGTGTAGCGTGTGGGTGTTGGTGGGCTGCAGTAAATCGTGTGGGATCCTACTACGCAGCTTTATATCTAGGCTGTGTTGTTATTACTTCCTAAGCACCTAATATCTAATAGTATCTCCCCTAGTGGGGCCTCTATAGTACGAATTCCGTAAGCCCCATGCCAGAAGGTTTTCATGCGTACGAAGTGTTCCATGGCATTCACGGGGATCATTGTGTTCAGCAATGTTTTTGACCGGCTTATGAACTATATGATGTTTATATGTGGATGATGCTGTGAACATCGATTGATCCAAACGGAGTATATTTAACCCTCACATAAATCTCGTAGGCATATGACTGTCGCTATCGACAGATGTTTTATCCCGACATTCTGTTGCTTGTGAAAGAACCCAACACTAGACTCAGCTGCAACTGGCTGTCTGCTTCATTATCGTCAAACATTTAATCCCTACATCCTGTTGTTATTGATGTAGCAGCTGTTGTGGTAGGAATCGGGTTCCATGGCCCACAAAGGAACCCACGTAATGACGGAAGAACACTCATTTAGAGGAAGGTTGTAAAATGATCCACAAAGATGGCAGTTTATGGAAATCCGATTAAAGAGCGATTACGACAGCAACACAGAGAATGTCAGTTTGATGTAAATTTCAGGGTTATATATAGTTTTCTTAGTAGCTATTGTTTTACCTTAGTAACTGTTTGATATCAGCCCAAACACCACATGACGAAGAATTTTAAATGCCAGGAGGATGACATATTAATAACGAAATGTCATCTATCTTATTTATTCATAACATTATATGTTTGTATTTGCAAATTATTTATTCCATTTATATTTCGGTTGATCATTAGCTTTATTAACACACACAACGCAGACACATATATCATTTATAGTTATGAATGCGAGGTGGGGAGTGAAGGAGGAGGGCTGCCACAACATACAAACTGCAAAAGAACACATTGTCAACCTTGTTAAATTCATCAAGCTACAACAAGGAAGAACTAGGTAAGCAGAATACATCGATTATCCGATCAATACCTCCTCATTTGAAGTCACGTGATAAAATCAAATGAATTGAGAATTCTCAAGTAACTGCTGCAAACATCCTGAGAGGTGGATTGTTCCCTTTGTACCAACAAATTCAGACAACGCCTCCTGAGGTAAAGCATCCGTCGATGCGAAGTCGTAAGTCGCCTGCAGTCGGTTTCTTTAAGAACATATATTTCATGCCATCAATTGACCATGTTTCAGTTCTCTGACTCAATTACTGAATGTGAGAAAGCAACGCTCTTTGGGACAGCCCTTTCACCGGTAGAATTTGTTCTTATTGTATCTGAAATCTTAAATAATGGAGCAATACAGGAAATCACTTTTAGTTCAATTTTTTTCTTCATTGTCATTAACGGGTGTGAAACGGAAAATGATATGAAACATTGGAGCTTAATGCTGCTTTTGTCGTGATTGTCACCATGTTGGATATGCTGAAAAGAAATCACATCACACGATAAGATGTAAAGAATATACTGCATAATATCATCACGATCGTTTATCCATGCCGGGCTTTTATTAAAGTTATTATCAAACCTTTGATATTTCACATGTTCTCTGTCCACCTCTGATATCTCATATAATACACAAATGCAATATTCTACAGCAGTCACGATCGTTGACTGTTAGCACTAGGAAGCGACACATTTGATACAAGTGGATATCACTGTGTTAGGGACGTCTTGCTCGCCTACATTAAAGTGGCCAAATCAAATATAAATAGTATGCGTATGCCTCAAACAGTGGACCAAAGAATGCAGCTTATTTAACTAGATTTAGCAGAAAGTGGAGTTACTGGAGAGAAGACAGCCACCTTGTACATTAGTTGTTATACTGTAAACAGATCTAGCTAAATATAATTTTCATATGTGTATTGGGCCGGGAAAGAATTGATGATGAAACAAATGGTAAATCTTATTGTTCCAGTGTATACAAAACTGACATTGCCTTCTACCATGTACAGCTAACGGATCTCAATCACGGAGAGTTGTCACTTTTGAACAAACTCAATAACATCCCGCACACATGACAAACCTTGATGATGCCTGGCTAGTCCAGTAGAGGTCTGACTATAATTGTAATTCGGGAGGCGCTGTGATAATCTTGTAAGAGCACGTGTTCTGTTGTCAGCGACATCGTGATTAATCATTAGGTTGAAATACGGGATTGAGGAGGAGACATGTCTTATCCATGGCCCAACATGTGCAAGTGTGGGAAGTTTACAGCCTATATGTAAACTATGAAGCAGTTTGGTGATCATGTATATACATCCAGCCGCTACCCGCTACCCGAACACCTTCCAAAGTATACTATGGTTATCGAATCACTCTGTGTTGCTCCATTGTTCCCAAAATGTCAAATTGCCTACTGTGCGCTGCACTGTTCTAGGTGAATATGATAAAGGTGAAGAGCGTCGTTTTCTACTGTTCACAGTCTCACATTTCCTTTGCTCGTGCATTCATCTACACGGACACTCAATTAATTCACACCTTCTCAGCCGGTTCCTCTCTCAGAGACATGTCGAACGTCTATATAATGACCCCCACCACTGTGTCATCAGAGAGATTCGGCATCTTCTGTCTTGCCATCGCTGATATGTATCAAAAACCTATCTGTAAGGTATTTTAAGAATATTATATTTTCCTGCATTCTCTTCTAAATTTAAGTATATGTGATAACTTTTCCTTCTTTATCGTCGGTCAACCATGCATTATGATAAATTAACGACCAACTAATGGAAATGAAACAAGGGAAGTGTCACTTAAATTTAGGGATGCTGCTCAAGATGAAATGCATATTACATAAAAATGAAGACTCTCAAAAAGCACTTATCACGACACAACATTATCCAGGCATTCGTTCTCTTTCGTCTGCTGATTATCTTCATGTAGCGGTCCTAATGGCTTTCATAATGAGTAACAGCCTCTGTAACTTACAACTACCCACCAACCCCCACCCAAACCACGATTACCTTTAAAGCACGTCATTGCAATGGTTTGTCATACAGATGTGTCAGTTACTACGAATTGAATATAATAATTGATCCTAGAGAAAACACAGCTCAGTTCCTCTCCCGGGCTAGTAAAAAAGGGCAGCCGTTAACGCAATAAAATGCTAAATGAAAATATAGTCTACTGACAACAATCCAGCTTAATTGGTGTGTTGGGATATTGGTTGTTAATTCCAATAACTATTGCACGATGTTGTCACCATGGGGATATGTTGATAAGGGTGTCGATTTCACAGAGGATAAAACTCTAGAGCTTCGCTTCACTAGCTTCTGCTGTTGGCTTTTTGTAATGGGCACCTGATTTGGGCTTTATATCCTATAATTGCAAAGACATGGGTCTCTATAACCAATACAACGCACAATTCAAAGGTTACTGATGAATTGAATGGTAGATTATATTGATCCATAATGCTGAAGATGTCTTCGTCATCCAAAGCACTGAAGAAGTCTTGGTATCTGTAAGATTGCTATTGACTTTGCATTGTTGACCATTATCAAATGTTATATGACATGGATTATATTCTAATACCTGTAATAAAAGAGATAAGAGATACCTGGAGTGTAAGAAACTTCGATGCGATACTGATTTCCTTGACACAATATCGTCTGGGCGATAATTGGTTGTACACGACCCTGATGAGCTGACAAGTGTGCGCGCTATAAATTGCGCTTCCCTTGTTGATGATTGGTTCTCTGGCACTGCTTTCCTACTAATGGCTAACTGATCAATAGCAAAGCACTTGCAACTAACATTCTACAGCAAGAGCCGTATCCCAAGGCAAACAATAAAGGTTGTTGAGTTGAAGAAGCTGCTGCTCGTTTGGAACCAGAAAAAGCTGAATTGGTTTGTGGCAGCCGTCCTTGAAGGTTGAATCCAAATGTGTGATAATTATTGCTGAAAAAAATATGGTCGTTAGTGTAGCTGTGGTGATTGTTTGTTTACAATGCGTGTTACGTTATAATAAACGTTATTGAGTTGCACCAGATGCCGATATTCGTCAATCTGAGTAAGGTGATCAGGGATCGATTTAGATAATTACTGGAATTACTAGTTTGGTTTTGGTAAACGTTGAGAGGATATTTACGCTGTATATGGCGTTAATTGGGAAGTCAGCATTTGAAACCCGACCCTACATATAAGTGATGAATTGCACCTACCATTTACCTATGCGTGTCTCTTTTTCATTTCGACCATGATGCACACCCTGCATTAGGATATACACGCATCAATCTCACTGATGAAAACACATGCGGATCTATTCATTCCCGCATTTGCTAAAAGGCAGCTATAAACCTCATGACCGTAACGTTTGATCAATAATACAATATCGAATCACTTTACATTAAGTGTACCACGACGTTAACAGATGGTGGTAATGATCGCATGCAATTCTTTGCACGCAGCGACCGCCTGGCATGATTAAAAATCAGGTGTGTAACGACTGTAGAATAAATAGTGAAGTGCGTTAAACGCACATCATAAAGCGTGTCTGGATCGGGTTAATTCATAATATATAACAATACATTGTTTCGTATTTCTTGGCATGAATTATGAGCCATGAATTTCACCTCGATGACCTATTAAGTATAGCCACTGGCACATTAATGTATGAATGGACGAACTACCAGAAAACGAATTGCTCTTGTCGCAGAGTAGTAGTTACTTACTTGCGATCTCTGCAATTGGTTCTCAACCTGTCACTGATATCTAATGTCAAATTACAACTGTTTACTTATCAATATAAGCTGAATACTGATACACAAATAAAGCCCTGTATATTCATTGGCATTAGGGCATATACACAATTCCAATGATGATAGTTCGGATGATAAAATACATTGCGATGTGTTTCAGATATGCCGGATACCAATATTACAATCCATTAGATTGGTAGCCTTGGCCAAGCGATGAATTGAGTCATTGCGCAGGCGTTTTTATTAAGAAACATATAATTGGGTCTGTCGGAGGAAACAGAAAGGATGGATATATTCTGGATGGGTACATGTCACGGTGTTGGGTGAATACTGTATTCGTAAGCTCTGGTCATATAGGCTGAAAACAAAGGGGCGGACATTGACAAATCCAGAGAGCCTGAAACACAAACCTTAGAGTACATTACCTCTCCTTTTTACAAGTCCTGGGTATGAAATTTGCAAACTGGACGTGACTCTCGTGATAATGCTTGCAAGTCAATGTGTGCTGATTAATAAAGGCCAGCTAAAGGTCTGCAGAACGAGCGGCGTGTGTTTTTCGCTGTGAATACCACACTTTGATTAAGTGAAATAAGCGCAGCCCGCCATCTTAATTTCATAGAAATCCTGTGGATGTAGTGATGGATAAGTGGCAGTGCTTTTGTGGCAGTCTTGATTAAAGTGTGTTGTCGTTAGGTGCGGCACTGCACGTCTGTGATCGAATGACACTTTTTTGGCATAGATTCATGAATTGGCGTTTGAAACACATCTTGAAGCGAGCAGTCCAGTTATTAGATAAGTGACTGTCCGAAGCTGCGCCTTCTTGTGAAAGCCATGAGCGCTGTTCATCCTGAAAAAAAGGACCGCCTGGTGCGCAAAACTTAGTCAGTGGACTAGCTGCATCAAGTTGAGATCAATAACTGGTTGTTAGTCCATACAATTAATTTACTTTGTTGCGTTTACCATCTTCACGATTGAAACTTACTTGCAGTCAGTAAGAATATATATATATATATATATATATATATATATATATATATATATATATATATATATATATATATATATATATATATATATATATATATATATATATATATATATATATATATATATATATATATATATATATATAGTTCGTACACAATTGTTTTTTTTATTGTCGCGCTTACTTCCTTCAAGATGAAAACTCACAGTCCGTGTGAATACGTAAGCATCTGTACGTTTGTGTACATATATTTCTAGAGACCAATACACGGCTTTGTAAACGAATATGATACATACACTCGTTTCCCTCACATCGGATCAATGTCATAAGTCGATGCTGTGTCATCGTCCTCTCTCACTTGCAGGTAGTTTTGGTTAATTTGTTTTAGATAACCTCGATTAACCTCGGCGATTAAATTGTTCATTAATTTCCCACAAAGTAATTACCGACAACAGTATCAACTGATTGTAATTAGGAAATGTAAAAGTTTTTGACTGCGTACAGACACCCAGCGCCTCATGGACACCTATTTTTTTATACTCAATTCACAATATTGTACTGTTCCAGTAATGACTTTGCTTTGCGTTCTAATTGTCCTTATACGACGGGGGTGGGAGTGGGGGTGGGGGTGGAGGTGGGGGTGGAGGTGCCGGTAACAATCACAGGCTGAACCGCAGCAGCCGTGACTGACATTGGTTCTCGTTATAGTCTCGTTATAGTCTGTCATTGTTATGGTTTGTCACACAAAGCAGTCAGTTAAACCATGAAATGCGGGAAGCGTAGCAATCCAGTGGCTGTCTTTATAGTTAAGGCCCAGTAAGAGCACGGTAAAGGCGGTTATCCTATTGTGATGGGCCCATAATATCAATAAAACAGAGCCGTTGCGTTTGAAATGATCGAATTAGCATCCGAATGTTCTGTCACGCTATCTCTCAAATAGCACCTCATCACTATTTGTCCTCACTACTGTAAGACTCAAGGACCAAGTAGAGGAAATGGAACCTACCTTTAGCTCATTACCAACCATGAGGTCCATGAGAAAACATCTGTGAAATTCAACAGGGATCTACAAAAGCGGTGTTAAAGAAGTTGTTGTGGTTTCTATACAACAAATCAGTTTCTTTCTTCACAGAAGGAAATAGTTTTATGGATACTGAACAATTGCATTGTCATTGTCACACTTTATCATTGCCCCATAAAGCTGTGACATTATGTGTAAAAGCAAATCAACCTTGACATTGCATGCTGTGGGTATTCAGGTAATGCGATAAATTAAACAACACAATGTATTCTGTTGGTTGAGATAAGCAGCAATATGAAGCCTTGCCTTCTTTTTCATACAGCGAGCTCTGTTAATCCTTGCCAAAAAGCAGTGTGTGTGTGCGCAACGCGTAGTCAGACGCGCATCGATCTACACGATTAGTCATTCAATTCACATATCGTTAGGTTACCAGCATATATTCTATGATGGGTCTGCAAGTTGATTCAGCTTCTATCGTCTTACCGGATATACCCTCCACATGATGACGAAAACATTATTCCATTTAATTGCTTCTTCAAACCAATCCATTTATGGGATCAAATTGTCTCATTTATATTTTGACAACTACGAATTATGCTTAATAAGCAATTTATGAATTTAAAGTGGCCATATGTCATTGTTAGCTGCATGCGACGTATTAGCCCTACAGGACGTCTGTGTGGACGTCCTACGATGTTCGATCCCTACGCAAATCACAAATTGACAATTCGAATCAGTTGTCTTGAGCGTATAAAACCTGGTTTCTACGCATGTTTTGGTGGTAATTTTAAAAATTTGTACCTAAAATCACGAGTGGATGTATTCAGCTGACTTGGACTATCATTACGACTGCAGTCGTGGTGGCATCATCGATGAGCACGTCGACATTTATCTTTAAAACGAGGCTGTAGTAGCTGCGCGCAGGCGCAGTCCGGACCCTTTCAAACATGAAAGTTCAAAAAGAATTGTGCGCACTTAGCGAACGGAGAGCAGACAAATACCATATGACCGTAAATTTACCAAAATGGTGGACATCGCATCTGGATTTCTCGGAAATCTATATTAAATGGCATTTCCTAGAAAGAAATTAACTTTTTAGTTTAAGCATCGCTGCCCGGATTCTGAGAAATGCTGTCAGAATATACCAGAAGGCTAGGATTTGGATCTTAGATTTACCAGAATGGCTAGGATCTGGATCTTAGATTAACCACAATGGCTAGGATATGGATCTTAGATTTACCAGAATGGCTAGGATCTAGATCTTAAAATATACCAAAATGGCTAGGATCTAGATCTTCAAATATACCAGAATGGCTAGGATCTAGATCTTAAAATATACCAGAATGGCTAGGATATAGATCTTAAAATATAACAGAATGGCTAGGATCTAGATCTTAAAATATACCAGAATGGCTAGGATCTTGATCTAAAATTATACCAGAATGGCTTGGATCTAGATCTAAAATTATACCAGAATGGCTAGGGGCTAGATCTTGAATAAACTGGAATAGCTAGGATCTGGATCGCATTTGCAACACGCTCAAGAAACTTACGTCAAAGGTGGAAAACAGCAATGTGCATGAAGTGTTTCGTTTAACGGTGGCGGCTGAATGTTTAGTGTCATAATAACCCATGTCACGTGTCATTTGCCAACACCAACAGCCGTAGCACACGAAGACAAATATGAGCAATATGACAATTGATTTCAAGCTGCTTCATTTTATGTGCATAAATTTCAACACCACCAGCTCAGTACAATGGCTGAACGTTGAAGCGTTTAATGTATAAAATCAAATTATTTAATTTCGTGTATTTCTGCTCTGATTCTCGTAGGCTTATACAACGCATTCTAAGATTAAGCAGACCTCCTTTCTCATACTATCATAGCACTGGGCAGTAAATCCAAAACAATCCAAAACAGTACTACTGTGGTAAATTTGTAATTATTTATATCAAACGCGGAGCGCCTTATTCAAGCCTGTACATCAAATATTGTTCGGACTCGCAAATGTCAGTACAAGCGAGCCTGTTAGTTATGTAATGCAGGGTAGTCGAGTTTTTGACTGCCCTGTATGCAAAAGCCATGCAAAGTCAGGCCATAAAAACAATGAAGTGGGTTTCTACAGCTGCCGCGCGTAATTGGTGTATATCATTTTGTCAGACTGCGATGACAAAAACACAGCAGGCATCGATAAGGACTCCGTATTTGAACGTTGGTAATCGTGGCCTGTTGTCAAGCCTTCCCAAGCATAAATGATCGGCAGTATCGTCCTATGCATAATTATCATATCATTACCAATGGCCCCTATTTTGCTGGGGGCATGGCATCTTTATACATTTACGGATGCTAGCACATAGCAAATAAGTCATATAGAATGCAGATGCTAGCACATAGCAAATAACGTCATATAGAATGCAGATGCTAGCACATAGCAAATAACGTCATATAGAATACAGATGCTAGCACCTTGCAAATTACGTCATAGTAACGAGAAATTCAAATGCTCATTCGTTTGTGAATAGCTGTTTTATCTGTTTCACAGAATTGCAGAATCATATTTTTATCAATCGCATTATATTCACTAGAACAATTATTTTATAGGGATACGTGTCATAGCTCGTAATGTTGCTTATTTATTGACTAATTTTAATTTGTAACTGATTATGTTTAAGTCTGCATTCCCATATCCGCTCTTCATAATGATGTCACCGACAAGAGATCTCATTCTCTTAATAGATGACCTCAGCAGCTGCCAACATTGAATGAGCGCCAGACCTCTATTAGACTTGCCATGCTTAACAAAGGTTTACCAAGTGTGTGGGTGTTATTGAGACTGGTTGCACAAGTGGTTACCCGGATTAATGAATGATTTCAAAGAATGCATTTGCGTAGATTTGTCGTACCAGTCGACTGTTAAGTGTAACTAATCATTTTGAATCGCATCATAAATAATCACATTACCAGAAGGATTTAAAGAGGGGTTTCAGACCATCATCCACAGCGAGATTGCTTAGCAAGCTGCTTAGCAACCGCACCTCGGAAACCTAAAGATTAAACTTTTCAGACAAATAGATCCGTTGCCATTGTTGTTGTCGGAAATTGCGCTTGCGTCATTTTTGTGACTCAATCATCAAGTCCATGTATGGGTTCAACTATGATATTTATTCAGCACTGTAAATATGATATACAGTGATTTCATGATTACTATTCACTATCTAGTAACAAGTGGTCTCATAGAACATTGTTAACCAGTAATAGTAGTAGCACATATAACTACATGTGATCTCAATCATATAGTGATGGTGAAATGTGAACAATACCCTATTCCTATCCAATAATGAGTTGTTAATAGGTAAATAACAATGTTTGCCCATATAAGGAAACGATGCACAATGTTAAATGACAATCACTTATATGATTAAATGCAGTATGTTACATAGGTACAACTAACAAAAATCTCATACCTTTGAGGAGTCTCTTATTGATAGAATGAGCCATAAAATGACCATATTTGAGGTGTACTATAGGTATTTGACCATACAAGTACAACCGACAATAAAGCATAATGATGAAGACACACAAAAAGAGGTTTACTGAAAAAGAAAATGCATGGATAAATTCCAATATAGACACACAAGCGTGGGAGCCAGTAAAACCGCCGTCAGAACATTACAATCATCAAGGGTGTGCAAAGATGGATGGGCTTTTAGCTAAGCACGCTTCAAGATTTTTCAGAAGAGGAAGACCATTACGTGACCTTGCCTGGTATTACCAAATGTTGCTGACCCAGGTCAAATAAATAAAGTCATGCGCTATGTAAATCGATTACACATTGATGATTGCACACAAAAACCCGCCAGCCTTCGTAAACGGATATTTTTTTTGTCGTCATGGATACAAATACTAAAACTCGATAATGATGATATATTTTACTCGTCTTGACTAACCAGGCTAACGGTGACTGGCCCAAACTTAATTGAAAATTTCATGAACATCGCAGTTGATTTGTGGCTGCGGGGAGGAGACAGTGAGGTCTCTGTTTCAATGTTAACGAGCGTCGGCGCAATACATTCGACTTTGAAACCTTAACGAAAGTAATCACACCAGTAGTGAGTTAGCTATAGGGCGTGCGGAATGATTCACAAAGTTTTAGGAAAGTGCCGTTTATCGATTAGACGATACGACTAAATGACAGATATTTACTGTATATCATGTGTATTCAAGTCTTATAACGATGTTGAAAATTTACCAGCATTATTGTTTGTCTATGTAAAATATGCCGCACAAAATAACAGACGACATTATTTAGTCGCTGCGTTCAACATAGTAATGTAGAAACAAACATTGCCGATTGCTTTACACGAGGCTGGAACCTCTCTTTAAATAGTTTTGTTAATATTCTATAAAGCTGTTTAAGTTATCGTATGCACACTCATTTTCATACTGAACGTACTAATCCTATTTGCTTATATTTAACGATGAGCGTAGGGTTACGATACTAATTCAATGTCATCAGACAGTTCCGTCAAACTTACAGCAGGATGTTACGATATATCGTCAATGCTTGTGCAATCATTTCCAGAACTACTGAGCCTCTGTAGCTCAATGTTTAATATTTATCATACTGATAATATGCATCGTCATATACTTGCGGATTACCAACAAGTAGAATAATCCATATTTGGTGACTTGATTATTCAGATGAAGTGGAAATGTGTCCTTGATGTGGCATATTGCTTTTGGTCAAGAACTTATAATATAGTACAAGATTTGAATCTGCATGAGCGTCAGTAAAAGTCACCTGTCACAGAGATGACAAGATATTCAGGATGAATGATGGCTACGTGTAAGCGCTACACAACATTTACCGAAGACAATTACAGCGATGAATAACAAATTGCTTGGGTAGCTCGTGATATTCAACTTACCATATTTTACATATCACACACGTATTTTCTGAATAAGGCTTTCTTAACGAGTACATGCTGCTTCATTGCGACGACACGCTATTCAATCATAGCGTGTTGGCGATAGTAGAGAACCGCGAAATACGACGTTGACAAAGAGGTAGATGAATGGAGGAACTATATTTAGCAAATAAGTGTGCATGAACGACAAACATGGTTGCTTGAGACCATCTACATCGATGATTAGGGCCAGCAACACTTGAACAAACACGGCCCCATAGGGCCATCGACTCTCAAAAAACCATGGGTACTCAGGGCCATCTACATTGAGCCAAACATATTACGTCTCTGTGTTGTGAAGTACAATTAAAACCAAACTAATCCAGCACATTATTTCCATACTCATAAACGCACTGCCCTTCAAGCAAGCATTAATAGTACCAATATCGTCATGTTATTATGCGTGAACATGCGTAAGCTGCCAATCCATCCACAGTATATTTGCAGTTTTCAAATCAAGTATTCAATCAATATATAAATATTCTCTCATCAGTTACATCAAGTACCATGCACAATAAAGTATCCGTACCTACAATTTCTACCACAGCCACACTCGATATGTTCAAGGAAAACGCCTTTACAGTTATTCCTGTCATTGCGCGATCATAACTTTCAATCTTATTGATTGAAATATTGTCATCCGTCACAGCTTAAAACAAATGGTCATCTCAAAATATTTTATCATCCGAAATATCATCTGTGGGTACGTGTGTATGACCTAACGCCAATGAAGATAATAAAGGGCTTTATCTGTGTTTCAGTCACTAACTTATATTGATATGTAATGAGTTGTAATTTGACCTTAGCTCTCGATGACAGGTTGAGGACCAATAGCAAAGATTGCAAGTAAGTAACTACTTAATGGCTGAGCAATTCGCTTTCTTGCAGTTTATCGCTAGGTGCATTGATGTGCAAGTGGCCATACTTTATAGGTCATGCCTGTATAACTCATGGCTCATAAATCTTATTTTTTTTTTTTCCAGTCAAGGTTTTTCAGGCTTTTCTCCGGAACGGTTAAACATATCAACATGAAATTTTGGGGAATGATAGATCAAGTTGAGACACAACTGGCGATCCAGTTTGACGCGCATGCGCAGTGTTGGAGGCTTATGGGATTGATTTTTCGTCGATTTTTTCACCCATTTTCTGTAACTATCTCCTCCATAACTACTGCAGTTACGAACATATGAGTTATATGGTTGTAACAAGCAATTATCGTAGCATGAAATAGGCGAAAAAAATACTTGTTTTCACCTTTTGTACTTTGTATAATGACATATATTTTAGAGTACCTATCGCGATTTTTGCTACGAGTTCTCTCCTCGCTGATATCTCTGAAACGGCTGTATTTACGGACATGAAATTTTGTCAGTATATAGAACTTGGCCTCGTGATAATGATTGTAACAGTATTTTTAGCATTCACAGTAACAAAAAACAGTAAAAAGGACGATTAGTTTCAAGGTTTTCTACTGCAGCAGCTTAGCGGCAGGCTAACAGCAGTTCGTGTTTAAGTAGGCCAAACCTTACGTAATCGACCAGAGGCCTTGGCTGGGTTTTTGCATTGACTTGGGTAGGTGGTCATGTCAAAACAGGCTAAACCTTACGTAATCGACCGGCGGCATTTCTCACTTTCGTCGGCTCAATATTGACTTGGCAAAGGGGTCATGTCAAAACATCTAAGCGGCAGCTTATAATAGTGCGCGTTACCAGCTATTCTCGGTCCGTGAATATACTGTCTTTTTGTCTCAGCGACAGTGTGCACTGGATGTCCCGGTGCAATCAAAGCGGGTATATATACACAACTTGTAAACAGGTTGACACCTTGTAAATTAATCGGGTTCGTTCAAATTGGAAGTACAACTTTGCAGGCCTTGGTACTATTAACAGATCACATGTCTCGGCCCATGACTCGCTCGAGGTGGGTGACTGCTTAAGGAAACGCGGTCCCGAAAGTAGATCTTCCTATAGGCTAATAACTAGACGTTTTCATTGAAGAAATAGACGCGTATTAAATAACTGGTATATCAAATTTCAGAGTATGTATTGTAGTAGAAAAGTGAAACTAGGCATGGCCTTGTCGATGGTGCATAGTGTTGGTAAACTTTTCGCTTGTATAAATAGGATCGGGTTCGAAATGTTAACTTTCTAATTAACGCCATGTGCATTATAGATAATAATCACCTCTCAGCGCAAACCCAAACATTACCCATTTATGTTCTACTTCCTTCCAGGGTAATACCCAAGAATGTCATCTCTGATTGAGCGCCCAGTACATCGCAACAACATTCATGGTAGACAAAACCACCACAGCTAAACGAAATACCTTATTATTCCAGAAACTATTCTGCATCGATTTGTATTCACCTGGATTTTCCTGTTCTATGCGAGCAGCAGCTTCTTAAACTCACAAACCTTCATTGTTCGCTGTTGGGATACGGCGCTTGCTGTAGAATGTTAGTAGCGAGTGCTTTGCTATTGATCAATTAGCCATAAGTAGGAAAGCAGCCCCAGAGAACCAATCATAAAAACAAGGACAGCATTATATATAATGCGAACGCTTCGTGCTAACGCCACAGGCTCATGGATTACTTGTTTAAGCCCTTACTATAACGTGATGAGCTAGCCATTTTCTCACAGAACTTTCTCACATTCGAGGTATATATTGTGCACACACATGCAAATAACACAGTGATGACGTCTGTGTTATCATATACGTATAACACACACATACACACACATATATATATATATATATATATATATATATATATATATATATATGTATATATCTTTATATATATGTTTATATATATATATATATATATAATATATACATATATATATATATATATACATATATATATTCATATATACATATACATATAAATAAATAACACATATATTAATATATATACACATATATAAATATATATGTATATATATATATATATATGTATATATATAAATAAATATTATGAATATGTATTTTCAAATATTTATATAAATATACATATATATAAGTATATAATATATATATATATTTTACACACACATATACATAAATATATATATATATATTTATATATAAATATATATATATGTACATATATATATAAAGAAATGTGCATATATATACATATATGTGTGTGTATATATACCTATATATATATATTGATGAGGATCCATATATATATTTGTTTAGTATATATATAAAATATATATATATATATATATATATATATATATATATATATATATATATATAAACATATAAATATATACTAAATATGTACAAGTATCTACACATGTATATATATATATATATTGGGTATATAGATTTATAAATATATATATGCATCTATTTATATATATGTATATATATATATATATATATATATATATATATATATATATATATATATATATATATATATATATATATATATATATATATATATATATGTATGTATGTATGTATGTATACATACGTATATATATATACATATATTTGATATGTTCCGCTTTGAACGCTAACTTATGTACCATGGGCCATTGCCTGAAATAAAGTATTTTTATTTTATATACATGTATATGTACATAAACCCCGGGGGGGGGGGGGGGCCTTGGCCTTATTCTGGATAGGGGTGTGCCGCGGGACCTCGAAAACCCGTACCCGTCGTACAAGGTCAAAATGGCCAAAAGCATACCCTGTCGAACAAGGTATTATGCGAATGTATAACCCCTCGTACAGATTGAAGCTCAAAAACATACCCCGTCGTACAAGTATGAGGTCAAAAACCCGTCGTACAAGTCAAGAGGCCGAAAAAACATACCCCGTCGCGCGGCACATATGTACTACCTCTATACCATTAAGTGCCCCCCCCCCCCCCCCCCGACATAAACACATATATAAATTTTGATTGACGAATATCTCTGGTGCCTCACAATAACATTTATTACAATGTAGCTTGCATTGTTGAGAAACATCAACCACAGCTACACTAACGACCATATTTCTTCCGCAGCAATTCTCTTAAGTATTAAATGTTTAAACGTAATCGATCAGGCAAGCAATTCTAGATTGTGAAGCATTCAACAGATATGCACGAAGGTTCCCTTATATTCAGATAGTTCCTTTGCATGTTTGGGGATAATTGTTTTCAGTAATATTTTAGGACCGTCCCATTAACCATGTGATGTTTATAGGTATGCAAGGTACTTCGCCCTTGATGGTTGACCTTCTGATATCACCTACAGCGCGGATATGACAGATCGAAAGTAGTAAATAGCGTGGATGCTGTCAAAGAAGTTAATTTGCCTTCTTAACAGAAAAGGTGCTGTAAATATTGATTGATCCAAATTGAGCTTGCATCTGAGGAGAATTAATGACCAATAGTATTAGCCTTGCACAGATCTCGGAGACAACTGGTTTTTTTACTATTGTCAGATATTGTATCCCATCATTGTTGCTTGCTATCATCTTAATATTGTCATCATATTGTGCATCCCATCATTTTGTTGCTTGCTATCAAGCTTTTCTTCCTCTGAATGTATATATCATTGCAATACGTAACTAGGGTTTTGTCCCGTTCACTCCACCCTACTACGCTCCGTATAATACATCATATTTCATGTCAGTCCATCCGTCTGCTTATTGCCAAGTATGATTGTATTAAAAACGCCAACCTATAAATTTTGTAATCAGACGTTGAACAGCACATACCTATAGGTAGCCCTACAAGACGTGAGTAGATATTCATATTACCGTTCGACCGGAGCTAGCCTTTAGGGTACTTTTTATTAATCTCAATTTAGAAATCAGGGCAATTATATATATCGATTGAGTAGCGTGTCGACTACATAAGTGGGACAAGTGGGACATAAAAATTGCAAGTGAAGGATATAAGAGCAAATCACTTCCTGGCACACACTGTTGGTATGTAGAGGAACAGAAAAACATACTCCACAAGAGACTTGATTCAAGTGCAAATACAACCATGTTTTACATTGTTTATTTACATATTCATCATCATAACAAGACACTCATAAGGTATTCTGACTCTCGCTTGGAGCAATGCTTTTTCTCCTCCATGCTGGATACCCACTTACATAGTGGCCGCTACTTTTTTCTTCTGCAATGACCCAGTCAATTTATTCAATAAATGAGACGGCAGATGAGATATATAAAGAAACGGAATAAAAAAAGGACAGTTAGGGCAATAAATGAGACATTGGTGAGCTTAGTTATCCAGATCCTATGTGTACAAATTAGCACACAGGACGCATACCTGCAATAATACGGTTTGTAATAAGGTTCACTTCTTTGACACCAGACTCACCGACACCAACTTATTCTCAAGCCAACACCAACCACATATCCTGGACAAAAACTTCCATCTGCCATTCAATTAGGCAATGACATGATACCAGGACTTGTCTAACAATCATTCATAGGGGTAAATTATTCATACATTATTTCAGGTGCCACAGAACACGGATGCAGCCACAGCATGCAAACCACCAACCACCTTTAACCTTAAACCACACAGCACGATCCAACCAATCAGAGGCGGACAACACTGAGTGACCCACATCCACAACGAGTCCCAGCTTCATTACACGGATATGATCTGAACGTTATGATTACACAAATATAAAATTGAGAGGATGATACAGACACAAGTAGGGTGGGTAGCTGTCTCCTGTCATTGTTGGCATTCCATATTGTCTAGTTAATGCAACTAGGTTACGAGTACTCATTGACCCTAAGCATCCCCCACCAACAACAGCACATGTAAGCAGCAACAGACAAATCTACATGGCCTTGACCTTTGACTTTGATTTACTCTTGCTTTTCTCTTTCTTTTTCAAACCATCCATGTTTCCTTTCAATAAATTGGCATAGGCCTGGAACAAATAACAACGACATCAAAAACTTGATTGCACTCAAGATTTCACAGAGAAGAAAGCCGGAAACAAGTACAGAAGCTTATAAGGTAAAGTTAAACCCACAGCTATATAGCTTTGCGATCATTCCCTTTTAGTAATAAATCTTGATGTAATGGCTCCCTTATCAAAACACTGCTTTCTACCACACGTGCCTTCACTCAAACAAGATCCATGTGGTGACATTAAGTGCACTCAAACAAGGTGTCATTAGGTGCACTATTACACATCATACAGTATTAAATCATCCCGGTATATGTTACATAGAAATGACCCACATAAATTCCCCTCGCAACAAAAACACATCGCAGCCAGTCATTCTGTCTCCAGTTGTCCAATAACAACCGACTCCTGCTCAAATATTTATCAAAGAACATGCCAAGGTTTCTCTTTAACCGACCAACCTTGTAATTTCCTTTCTGCCATGAAAAACCTACAAGCGCTACTGAAATATTCACATCTGCTACACGACCAACTGATGGTTCTTTGAAGCAAACAGCAAGTGCTTCCCAGTGTCAGTTTATGTCCTCGGGGCATCAATGAAAACAACTTTCATTTGTTTGCACCCTATTTATCAGGGCATTTATGACAATGACATAGGATCACAGAGCACACTTACCAGTTGGAATTTGTTGACATCCTTCTGACTCACCTGGAATCAAAGGAAAGAATCAGTGGGCATCTTGTTGTCACAGATTATGTGAGACATGGGATATGACATAGTGACTATTTATCTCTTTTGCCACTTGGTATTTAATCTGAGCTGAATTTCCAATTGTAACTAATAAGTTAATTTCCCAAGTCATGATACACATTGGTGGGGCCTGTGTCATGATGATCATTGGGTGGGGGCCATGTCATGATTATCATTGGTGGGGGCCTGAGTCATGATACACATTGGTGGGGGGCCATGTCATGATTATCATTGGTGGGGGCCTGAGTCATGATGATCATTGGTGGGGCCTGTGTCATGATGATCATTGGGTGGGGGCCGTGTCATGATTATCATTGGTGGGGGCCTGAGTCATGATACACATTGGTGGGGCCTGTGTCATGATGATAATAATATTCATTGGAATATCAAAATGTAGAAAACAGCAATCATTTAAATATTCAAAGGTCACTCATCGCCCAACAAAAATGTAACTATCTCTATGAAAAATTCACACTTTTTCCATTAACATTATGTTATGATAAATCGATTCCGTAATAATATAGCATAGTCCTTAATGCTGTGTGAGATTTGTTTGAAGGATACATGATGATTCAAATACTGTGCCCTGTGTTTTGGTAATCATCATTTAATATAAAGGTGAGATCTGTACTATGCATATTTTTGAATACATGAAGGGAAGTTCATATTTTTGTCCAAAGTTCATGAAAAGAATTATGGTATTATTTATGGCAATATTCGCAATATGAAATACAATACACACGCATTAGATGTGTAAGTGTGGGCATTGTAAGAGGTGTTGTTTGTGGCTCTGATTGCTTCCTTTGGCAGGATGATTATCACCTTGTTCAAAAACTGACGTGTGTTTCCCTACAGGACAAGACTACATTCCTCAACTATAGTTAGTCAAGCAATTGGTAAAATAAAATAAGATGATTGTGTGATGGAAAAGTCGGTTGGTTTTAAAGATGTGCAGCAATGATTGTCATTCAGGTTGTGCATGATTCATACGTTAACACCAGATGAACTGTGGATCAACAATCACACCTAAAAATGATTGACGTCTTTTCTTCAAGATTGACTTGAAACGTAATCTGTATTTCCTAATGTACAAGTCGTCTTTCCGACCAGATAATATAACTTGATCATTGCCATAAGTGCTCAGTAGTGTAGCGCCATCAGCATGACCTTGAATAATGGGAGACAGAATACGATAAAGTACAGAACCCTGTGGTACCCTTATCTTATCTGTTCCTAGTGGAAGAGACAGTCACTTTGGTGCATTTCCCCATACCATGAATTATATAACATTTGTCATGCTTTAAGTTGGATGATCCCTGATAAACTTCAGGTGATATTCACAATAATCCGAGTGCTCATCCTAAATTTGTTCATTCATAAAAATAAACAACTGGGAATTCTTCATGTTTTAATTATACCGGTGTAGTTGCACTGCTCATTAGACTTCCTTTAGTTAAGATATTTACCTTTAACCTTATGATATAACCTTATGATTACTAAGATTTAAGTATTTTTGAAGTGGTAGTGACGGAAAATATGATTGTCTGTCTTAAATGAATGGGAGGATAAATTTACAATAATAGGTATTTGATCAGGAAATGTTATCGTCATTTGGTATAGTTTAAGTATGGTTGGGAACATGTTGCAAATGATTTAGATCAATCAATATGTGGGCAAGGGATGAATTTCCTTTTGGCTCTCCTGATTTATAACATACTTCTCTAAGTCAGTGGGCATTAACAAATGAAGTACAATCATATTCTGACAAATGCTAAAAAAAACACCTTGTTTTTATATATATTTATACACCAGTTATTTTAGACACAAACAATACCTAAACATTATCCATTGGGTTCATGTTGTTTATTCAAATTAGAGTGGTTTTGACAGCTTTGGCCATGTGCCACCATTGGGGTCATCTACATGAACAGGTATTTAAGGGAACCATAGTACCAGTGGAATGATTTCATCATGGCCCCACCCCAACAACTGTTTCCATCAAGTTAGTTGAGACTTACTACTGTGCTGATTTTCCTGTTTGCCAGTGTTGCTCTGATGATGCACTTGTATTCAGTGGGCTCCGGGGGCTGGGGTCTGCCTGCCCTCGGCTTGGGTTTGGTTCTGCCATCATCTGACACATACATAAACATTTCAACATGTGGCAACAGGTGTCCTTAATGGTAAACAAATAATGGACTATCTACGGCAGTTCTTCTAATGTATGCAACATGTGTACTTCCCTCGTTGGCTTACGAGATGCATAACAAAATTAGATGTTAAGGAAAATACCATGACAGGTGAGACACTGTGGTAACTTACATCGCTTCATGGTGAGAGTCACTGCTCCAGATGTCCTTGCCTTCTGGAACAGCCTCGTCAGCTCACTGAGGAACTGTAAACAGAAACATGATGAAACAGCACTGAAAGAAGAGGATGCCTTATAACGGGTACAGAGATGCGTGAATTCACCGTCAGTCCAAACACAATTTTTCATGGGCTATGTGGGCAAAATATGAGAAAACAAATCTCTTTAAACAACAAGATGACATGAACACAGTGATGGATTAGTATGACCCCATCAGTGGGGACATTGACCATGACTGATGGTTGCAAGACTACACATATGACTTCACAACATGCATCAAGGGTTGCGTAAGAACTTTGATCAGGTTAGAAGCTGCAGTGTACCTGCCAAATGAATAAAAAGTAACAATCTAAAGTGAAGCAGTTTCTATCTGTCAACTGCCTCATTATTGGAGAAAAAGATTTTCTTACGTCAAAGCAATGGTTTTATACCTAGATTATATCCTTAAGATAATATGTTAAAGGAAAACCTTGCAATAGCTGTCATAAATATTTAAGTATTAACTGACCATTGGTAGTTAGTTGTGTTATGTTAAATGCATAATAATACAGACCACTGTATTCATATATGTATTAACAGACGAGTCTTGAATAAATCAATTCAAGTCAGTAAGGAAATCAAGCATACCCCTAGCCCTACAGTCCATTTGAGTAGACGTCCCCCGATGTCCGATCCCAACGCAATGCACAAATCCACAATTCAAATCAGATACCTTGAGTGTATAAAAATTAGCGAGTTATTTGGTTTCATGCCATGTTTTGACGGTAATGAACAATTTGCACCTATTATCACGAGTGATGTTTTCAGCTAACATGGACTACCATTAAGATTGCAGTTGTGGTAACATCATCAATGAGTGCATGTCGACATGTTTATCTTTACAACGGGCGGTAGTAGCTGTGCACAGGCCGGACTATTTCAAACAGATGGCAGTTAAAAAAGCATGGTGCAGTTTCAACTCGTAGTCTTTCTGCACATATGCCTTTGTAACCATCTTGATGAAGTCAAGACTGAACATGTCTGCTGTGATTCAACAGTAATAAAACCGTGCATACATCTACATATTCACCTCAAAAGCTTTGTCCCCACTTTTCTTTCATGGATCAACTGTAAGCAGCCTGTAGGGCTAATTTAGTTTGAATCCAAACTTTCAAAGCCAAAAACTGAAATATAAGCCCAGTGATGCACCGGGAGATGTCGA
This sequence comes from Urechis unicinctus, assembly GCA_034190875.2. Classification (NCBI taxonomy): domain Eukaryota; kingdom Metazoa; phylum Annelida; class Polychaeta; order Xenopneusta; family Urechidae; genus Urechis; species Urechis unicinctus. The sequence continues at coordinate 27,939,110 of CM067346.1, forward strand.
GCAGAACCACCTCCATGAGGGGAACGGAGAGCAAACAAATACCTTGTTACCTTATATTTACCAAAATGGTTGTCAATGCATCTGGATTTCTCGGCAATATATATATAATGGCTTTTGTTAAATAACCGCATCAATACGAGGTGAGCTTCTTGTGCGTTTTAAAATATTTTTTCACAAGCTGTTGATATATGTTGTTTTCTACATACTAAATCCAGCGTGTCATTCAGAACACATCAGCCCATTTGCGCGGAAAATGACGATGCAGGACGGAATATTACCGTCAGGTCTGTTATTGGTACCTCGGTACCCGGACCGCCGGACTAGTAGTAGTACGTGCTAGTGCAGTACTAGTAGGACAGACATCACTCGTCATCAGCTGCTACATTTTGACCATTACAATGCGCCCCCACGCCGCTGGATAACCATGTTGACCAATACATTGAGATGAGTAAATGCTTAATAACACCAAATAAGTAACGTTTGTGAAATATTTACTCCTTCATTTTCCAAAAGAACCATGCTGCTGTTTTCTTTAGCGTCAACACCACATTGAATTATTATGAAACAAGCTTTGTGATTGGCTGAATGTTACCGCACCGCCATCTGTTGACTGTTACTTAAAAGGGTTTTAATTTTTACCTGAGCAACATCTTCGAAAATGAGTTCAACTAATAAGGAAGGTAGTAACATATCCGAGGCTGAAGCGGCACTTTACGATCGACAAATCAGACTTTGGGGGTTGGATGCACAAAGAAGGTGATAATGAGAATAACAATAATTTAAATTATATTATCGCTCTACCGGTGACCCGCGGGTCCCGCCAGCGCTGCGGCTCCCGGTACTGACTGACTAGCCCTGCCTTGCTGGGTTATTTTGGAGAATTCTGAAAAAAATTATGTAATAAAGACAAGAAAATGTATCAGTAAAGTCGGCGTACAGATGTTCACTTATCCTTTCCAAAATTGCAATAATGAATGCCCCCAGACCCCGGGGGGGGGGGGGGGGGGGGGGCACTTAGCCTTATTCTGGATAGGGGTGGCACTGCTTTGATGGGGGGTAAATTGTAACCCAAGTGACGTTCCTTGGTAGTCTTCATTGGTTAAATACCATGGATTGCACCTTATCAAGACAACACACATCACATGTCCTTTCTTTTGTTATTTATGTATGAGAAGATTTAAAAGCTACAACCTTATGCAGGTCGGGGATCACCGCAGATTGACGTACGTCCCTTAAACGAAGGACGTACCTTGATCAACGTACGCCGTACTACAATCAACGGATAAGATCAGTTCAGCCATTCACAATGTGCTTCAGTAACTCTCCCATATTTTTTCTTACAGCATATTTGATTGGTCAACTGTTATTGTGACCCTGTTCATGACACATTTAGCTATATTTAGAATGCCAAATTCCCTACCCGCGTCATTTTGGGAGTCTCCATCAGCTGACTGTATGTCAACGCATGCGATCTTTTTCCGATTGTCGTGACTTTGTTTCATCGTATCTTCTTTTAATCAAACAGTAGGGTATTAATTCTCCTTTCTCCCGATAAAATATTCATTCCTTTAGTCTTTTTAAGTAATTTTAATTAAATTGTATGTCCGCAACTTCAGATATTGTGGAAATTATAAGTGTACCTGAGGTGCAAAGGTCGCCGTACGTTAAACGAAGGACGATGGCGTACTTAAATCGAGGTCTGGTTTAACAAATGAGAGTCTCAATACAGTATTTGCTTCTTGTTAGTTTTTTGTTTACCAAATTCACAAAGGAGAATAGTCCTGTGGAATTATGAATAATATTAGCAGCCAGTAGAAATGCTACCAACACTGAAATGCTCTTCCAAAATGTTTCCATTTAGGTTCCTGTGAATTATCAAAATATATGTTATTTTACTTGACTCAACTCACACCTTATTTGACTTTGACTTCATCAACAACAATATAAAGCATTTGATTCAAGTTATGTAACCATCATGTTTAGAAACGTGGAAAGTTATTTCAGTGTTGGATACAAAAAATCTATAAATGTATACTCCCACTTTCTTCCGCTTTAAAATGTTTGATTGAAGATTAGGAACTGAACTGAATTCAGTTAATGTAATAAAAGCATGCAGGTTGAAGATCATTGTCTACAAAATGTGGGAAAATGCAAACATGCTCATCTTAGCATGCATAAGAATTTGCAAAATTCAATGTTTTTGATCCAAATACATGCATGGATCGCATCAACTTACTGGGAAGGGTTTTTGGATGGCACTTAGCAGTTACAAGGAGAGAGGGTAAATATTATGTATAAATAAATAAAAATATCAACAAAGAATATGTAGTAACCAAGACAAACTTCCAAAATGCACGTTGTTCATTTATTTGATTCGTACTTGAATCGAGGGACGCTGCGTACGTCGATTGACGTCTGACAGTGTTGACTCGTCATTCTCATTTGTTCAAAGTCGGTCGCGTTCGAATATTTCCGCTACAGATTGCCACATAGCATTTGACTGGGACCCTCCTGTCAGTTCGGGCAAATTCAGCGAACAAACCATAATCCATGTTTTGCTCGTATGTTGACAATTTGGCAGACTCGAAGCGATCGTATCAACAAATTCAAATGGTTTAATATTAAATGCAAATCTTAGGCTCTGAAAAGATGTCGGACACACGGGTGGGGAAGGTAATTGATTTGTACGTCCAGATTGGTCTCGGAGACGGGTGGACGTCTATTTCATACGCTGCACACATAATGTATATATACATATATCTTTATATTTAACGCGTGTTTTAGGAATTTGCGTGATTCCAAGTATGACCAAATGGTTGTGCAATATGAGGATTCTAAAAACATGCAGAGCAATTCCGGTTAGAGAGGTTGCATTGGTCACTGAACTATGTGTCAATCGCACAAATCCCTAATATGCCAGTGATACTTTTCGTATTGTTCAGCAAAATTTAGCATGTTTGCCTTTCGGTCTCGGTTTACGTATTTCACCTACGTTGCGATATACTTATATATAATATTTTATTATTTTCACCTTTTGTACCTGTTCGTGTTTTAGGAATTTGCGCGTTCCAATATTATGACCCACATAAATTGACTGGGACCCTGCTGTGTTCAATTTGAGGATTAGCTATTTATTATGTATACAAAAATTTTCAAAATTTGTTCATTCATTGTAACCAAGTATGACCAAACCCAGGCTATAAACATGCAGAGCAATTACATAGGGCTTTTTGCATGGTCACTGAATTGTAGTGGGATTACGATTGAAAGCAATTATTCGTAGCATGGAATAACTCAAAATTTTCACCTTTTGCTGCACAGTTCTGGAATCGCGATTCACGACTTCGAAAATGTATTTACGGACATGAAATTTTGTCAGTAATTAGAACTTCGTTGTAACAGTATTTTAAGCATTCATGTGTATAAAAGGACGTTTAGTTTGAATGTTTTCTACTGCCATGTGTGTTTAGAGCCATTCATCGCGGGTCGCTCGTATGTTGATCAATCAATTTGGCAGACTCGAAGCGATAGTGCAACAAATTCAAATGGTTTTGTTTATATATGTATACACGCGGTTTCCGATGCCAAAGGCTCTGAGCGCCGATGTCGGACACACGGCATACACATAGAGATATATATACATATATACATAGAGAGAAGGTAATTGATTTGTACGTCCAGAGCAAAACTTGTCCGTCTCGGACGTACGGGTGGACGTCTATTTCATACGCTGCACACATGTATGTATATATACATATATATATCTTTATGTGTAACGCGTGTTTTAGGAATTTGCGTGATTCCAAGTATGACATGCCGTTGGTGCTTGTGCCAACTGAAGATTCCAAAAAACGTATGCAGACGGGCATATTTTAGCGACCATTAACGTGGGTGTGAGTGTGTTGCATCGAAACATGTATTTAGTAGCTATGGATACAATTGAAAAATTACTCTAAACGCAGCACTGCTACGGAGCACGTCGTCCTCAAAGGATCTTTTACATCCCTTTTAAAAGATGTGACCACCATTTGTACGTGATCATCCGAGTCACGAGTCAGGATGTCACACCTTGGAGTCGAACCCACAGCATGTGGATCAAAAGGCAAAGCAGTAACATCTGCTAAGGGGTCATATCAAAACATCTAAGGGGCTGCAGCTTGTGACAGGCTATCGAAAAATAGTGGCGTTACCAACTCCCCTCGCTGATTCTATCGTAAACGTCACGCATAGGGTTTCTTAACAGCGCAATCACAGACCCGATGCTGCCATTGGCAGACTTGCCTATGGCATGCCTGCCGAATCTAGTTTCTGTTGCATTAATGCCTGACACCAACACACCAATCCTTTGCCATGATAATCATTTGGTGATTCACATGGTTAAACCCCTACCAATTCACACGGTTAAACCCCTCCAATTCACACGGTGATTCACCCCTCCAATTCACACGGTTAAACCCCTACCAATTCACACGGTTAAACACCCTACCAATTCACACGGTTAAACCCCTACCAATTAAACCCCTACACAATTCACACGTTAAACCCCTACCAATTCACATTCCCCTACCAATTCACATGGTTAAACCCCTACCAATTCACACGGTTAAACCCCTCCAATTCACACGGTTAAACCCCTACCAATTCACACGGTTAAACCCCTCCAATTCACACGGTTAAACCCCTACCAATTCACACGGTTAAACCCCTACCAATTCACACGGTTAAACCCCTACCAATTCACAACCCCTACCAATTCACACGGTTAAACCCCTACCAATTCACACGGTTAAACCCCTACCAATTCACACGGTTAAACCCCTACCAATTCACACGGTTAAACCCCTACCAATTCACACGGTTAAACCCCTACCAATTCACACGGTTGAACCCCTACCAATTCACACGGTTAAACCCCTACCAATTCACACGGTTGAACCCCTACTGATATGCACGGACAAACCCCCCACTAATCAAGTTAATGCTGTGAAAACATTTGATTGTTCTCAAATAATTTGCTGTGTGTAGCTGGTAAATGGAATTATATGGGCAGACTAGTTAACCACTGTGTGACCATATGGCACTGTGTTTGTTTTGAAGGCTACATACATCCAGGATCTTGCTTGTTGGACTCAGTGGACTTGGTGCAGAAGTTGCCAAGAATATCGTCCTGAGTGGGATTAAGTCACTAACACTTCTTGATAACTCCAATGTAAGTTGTTAAGTTTAGAAACTCTGCCTCTGCTACACACATTTTAAACCTCTTTTAATGTCCTTGCATATTCTGCTTAGTTGGATTTTCTTGCCTGCATCCAAGCGAACTACCATACAGTACATTTGTAACCATTTGTAGGTATTGTGTGTTTAATAGGTAACAGAGGCAGACTTTTGCAGTCAATTTCTGGTGGACAGAGCAGACATTGGAAAGAATGTGAGTGCATCATGACCGACTGCACTTTTAAAGCAGAGAACACTCAACTTAATGCATGCCATTTGTTCCTTTTTAACTGTCAAATTTATGTCACCCTTCACCTGTATTGTGTTTCAGCGAGCCGAAAGTTCGCTGAAAAGAACTCAAGACCTCAATCCAATGGTGGAAGTGAAAGCCGAGTGTGGTGAAGTGAAGGACCAAGCGGACGATTTTTTCGATGGATTTGATGTGGTGTGTGCTACGTGTTGTAACAGAGACACGCTGGAAAGGCTTAACGATGTGTGTCACAAGAAAAACATCCTCTTCTACGCCGGCGACGTAGTTGGCTACTACGGCTATATGTTTGCTGATCTGAACGAACACGAATATGCTGAGTATGTCAAAGATTTTTTTTGTTGACGAATAATTATTTCCCTCAGAATGGAATGAATTATTAGATATTGTTACAATTTTGTTTTATGCAACTCAGGGGTAGGGATGCGGGTTTATTTGTTAAGTTTTGAAAATTGTTGAGAATTGGGATTGTGTCGTTGTATGACAGAGATGTTCCCCAAAAGAAAGTAACTAAAGACATGACCGCCAATGGAGTTTCCGATGGAGAGCCCCCAGCAAAGAAAGCCAAAGCAGACGTACCAGAAACTAAAACAGTCAAGAAAGTATGTTGCTTAACAACAGTTCGCTGTTATCAAAATAATATCCTCAATATTAGATTCTTTTGTACAATTTGTGGTACTTTTGCTTGACAATTCATGTCGTTCTTGACATTATTGTGAGAAGGAAGAATGATTGGATATACCAGATGCTGATTCCATTTATGTAATCAGATTCAATGTTCTGTTTACTGAGGTAAAGAGGTTTTATTGAGAATGATATGTTTATCACATTTTTTCAGAAATGTGCTTTCACTCGTTTGAAGCAAGCCTACTCCGTTGACTGGTCTGATGAAGTGTACCAGAAAAAACTCAAAAAGACCCCAACAACTTTCTTCATCTTATGCAGTAGGTTACCTTATATCATATGTTCAATTTAACATTGCATTTGTCTTCTGTAAAATCTTGATTATAAGATGCACCTGTATAAAAGTTCCTCTTCTTCGGCTTTAAAATGTGGATCAAAATTTTGATGATTGAATATTACATGGTAGATGACATTGCCGTCAAGTTCACTTACTGTTAGTATGCTGAAGGTCGGTAAATGCATTTATAATCTGGCCCCTAGTATAGTACCTGGCTGACAGACCAATAGTGTTAAACACCCTATTAGAAAATTGTACCAAAGACAGCGCATCGACCGAACACTGCTCCTAAATTCACATCTCCCCTGGATGGATTTTCTGTTAAAGCCTACACATATCAGTTGAGCTGGTAAATTCAACCCCACCTTTGGGCCCGAGAAATATGTCTCTGACCCCATTTCGCCCAATATGCGATGTGTCCCTCCTTGCTTTGCTTATGCAAGGCATTGCCGTCACCCAAACTGTCTGCATTTGATAGTTTCACACCCCTTTTCTATGACACAGAAGCCATGTAGAATGTTGGGCTTCAATGAGCGTGACTCGTACCAGACATTGTGAAGGTTTACCGGACCCGTCGGACATCCAGTAAACTTTTCTCTGGTCCAATAAAAAAAGTGATTGTTCACCAATCCTTGGTCCAGTTATAAATTCTAACATAATATTCATGCCAGTACCCCCTCAAAAATGAAAATGAACCCCAAAATTCGCCGTATAGTATCTTTTTTGTTTTCTCCCAATCTTTATAACCTACGCTGGTACGTTAGCCATTCGCCAGGCGACATGACTTTGGGTGATTCCGTGGTTGCCGGAAACTCCCGAGTAGATTTCACGCGGATTTTTAAAAACACAGCGTGTCTATATATGTTTGTCCAAATTTTGGTCTAGAAAAACAAATCTCGGTCCAGTAAGTTTTTCAAACTTTACTGGACTGCGGTCCAGTAAAGTTTGAAATTCCTTTACAATGTCTGTCGTATATAAACACAATTGCCTAATGGCAACACCTTCTTTTGCGGTGAGTATGCAGCCACTTTTGGCGTGCGCAAGGGATTGCCTGATACAATAGGGCCCTTGCTGACAGGACAGTGTATAAACGTGAATCAGACATGCCAGTCCTATGTCCCCTTCAAACCACATCATGGCACGTGGGAGAGAGTTATGTAAACCTGACTAGTGGGTTTGGGTGAGAGTTGGTTGACTTAGGCAGCCAGGTGGTGCTTGGTATCCATCATGACAATCACATTTAAGGGCTCCTGGAAGTTGCATGGCTTGGCGTCAATGTTCAAGTTCCAGCGCATGTTTTCAAAAATCTCAAATATACAACACACCCCCTCTTTAGCAACAGATATTCGCGAACAAACTCTGTAACTTATACTTGAGCTTTTACGGTGTGTCCTCTGCTCACTTTTATCACCACAATTAAATCTGTAATATACCACCGTTTCATAGTCCTGCAGGAGTTCCACAAGCAACATGGGCGCTACCCGTGCTGTTCCCAGCGCAGTGAGGACGAGGTGCTCCTGTCGCAGTTGAGGACTGATGTACTGACTGGCATGGGTGTCAACGCTGATGTAGTCCCTACAGACTTTATTGGGTAGGTATATAGTACATGCGTTCTCATGCAGATAAAACTCGCAACATTCTATGCATAGACGTGTTTGCAACCCTGCGGAACTCGGTAAATCTCCCGAGATGATTTGTAACGATCTTTGCAACCACTCCTAGTCTCTTCCATTACCATGGCTGTCTGCGTGCTTGTCAATCCAAATTGTCATTGTGTTCACAAAGACCCAGGTTGCTGCCATGCATTTTAAGCAACTCTGACTTTCATTAACCTTGAGAGGTAGATAACACCTGCTAACATTGCTACCCTATTGTGTTTGTACTGTCAGGTTCAGCTTCGCGGAGCTTGGCCCAGTGTGTGCTGTAGTGGGTGGCATTCTCGGACAGGAAATCATCAAGGTAACACGTGGAAACCATGATTGGATGTATAGATTAGCTGGTGTTATTTTGCAATTAGTTTTACTCACAGCAGGATTCTGCCACTTTATGACACAAAATACTAAATGCGACATTAACTGATGATTAAGCCATATATTGAGTATGTAAAGTGTGAAAACCAGTATATGCTTCTCTGTTACAGGCCGTTTCACAAAAAGACACCCCTCACAACAACTTTTTCTTCTACAATGGTGTAGATGGAAGTGGCATGGTAGATTGCATCGCTTAGAAATATCTTGTGCTGTTTTTGTTTAACGGTGTTTTCCTCAATAAGTTGCATTGGTTTTGTATCCCTTGTGTTTTAACATGTATGTGGACTTAGTGCTAAAGTCATGTGCTGTAATTCAGGCCAAATGTGGTAATGATTGTGTTTTCTCCTCAAGTTTAGTGTGTACACTCATTGCAACATAGTTTTCAAATCTATGTTATGTACCAGGTCTAGATAGCTGATGTGTAGGTTGAATCCAGAAAGAACTATTTTATTTACTAAATAAATCTTTATATATTTAAAGCAAATTTGTATTAAATTTTGTTTTATGTACAAAATGAAGAGAGCCCTATTTGATGTTCAAGCTATTAACACTTTTTATACCTGGGAAAGTCTGCATCATTTTTACTCGAAAATAGTTTTTTGGGATCACCATGAAGATGATTTGTGAAATTAATATTGTAAGAACCATACACTATATTTATGCCCGTTCAAATTAACTCTTGCTCCATCTTATGAGAGCCCCATCCTCTGGAACACAGGGCATCTCAGTGTCTGCGATGGTAGGGGATGGCTCTGCCATCGTTTCATTTCATTTTCCCGTCAGAAGATATGTTCAAATATGTGTACACACTTCACAGAGAACATAACCAATATCTGCAATGCAGAGCTGTGTATGTGCGTTCTCCGTCTAATCTGGAGCAAGCACTGCCATTCATATAGAAATTTGGGAGGTATTCACTGTGTGTCAAGACCCTGAACAATACTTCTAGGGTATACCTTTCACAACCAACAATGATATATTATTGAAGGTAATGTATGTGGTTTGTCAAAATGGTGTCTGTCCAAACAGCTTTATGTATGGCATAAATGTCACCTCGCACAATATAAGAAGACAATCGAACAAGAAAAGCATTTTACTGACCAGCTTCAACTCAATTGGTGCGGAAAATAGATACACCAGTATTATGTAGAATTATCGCTAAATGGCTTCATTTATAGGCACAGAGATTTTTGCATCAATAACATAAGATGGAGGGAATCTGTCAATCATTACAAAATTTAACAGTTTGTGATTCACAATGCAATACGATTCCATTAAATGTAATAAGTTAAATGACTAAAAAAAATCACTATTTCCAAAATAATTTGTATACATAACTAAACAAAATGGAAGCACTTTAATTCACTCACATTTTGTAATAGCTAGAAATCTGTTCCAAGCACAGAAATCTGTGTGAGGCATATGAACACAGTGATAAAAAGGGACACAATGACAACATTTCGTAGACAGCACCCCGTATATAGGCAGCGTGATGCTGAATCTCATCACTCGAGCGGCTGAAAAGAGACTAGCTACAATTAAATGTCAGGCACTTAAATAGTGATAGCTTCCTCAAATGACATCAATTGTGGAATTACTTATTATAAAATAATGGTTATCTTAAAAAAATGCATCAAAAAATCTATAATCTGTGCATGCAATTTTGACAACCCACCATTCAGCCGGCTACGAAGGCTTAACATAGCATTTACCTGATCTTATAGATCATGTGTGAATACTTATATATATATACACAAAAGTCATTACATATCCCATGCTTGGCATGATCAAAGGCATGAGCAATCTTGAATTGAAGTATATATTTGAGCTTCTATGTACAATTGATTTCACGACTCCCCATTTTGACCCCCCCAAGAGATCTATTTGTTTATAAGACGAGGTATTGTCTTTGTTAGTGTAGTGAGATTGAGAAATCATGTGTTGCCAAGTGGAGTAGGTGCATGTGAAGATGACCCCTTAGAAACAGGGTTTAGATCAATAAATAACATCTCAAATACATTGATAAATAGGAAGGTGATATAGAGCTATGAGGTCAGAGGTGGTGAAGACAATTACTATTACATCAATATTTTGTGAAAACAAAATTATTGCAGAGATCTTGGTAGGAATACTAACACACCCTCATCTGCGACTCAAGCTCACATCGGCCATTACCACGTCAGACACCCGCAAGAAAATGGTAAGTACAATTGGAAGGTGATATTTTTTGTTACAAAACTATCCCTTCAATTTTGATCTACAGGTGGGGTTAGCACTTAAACTTGTACACATAAATATACCAAAGTTATCCGGCCAAACTGTCGGCCTGTCAACGTTTCTTTGAACAACTTGCTATGAGAATGGTGTATAAGGTTAGATATTGACCATTTCAGCTACATCTGAATTTGTTTTGATGAACAATATTTGTGAGGTAGGAGTGACCATGTTACAGGATATATATCAACACCTACAGACTATTAGTTCTCATATTACAAACTGAACACAGAAAACCTGATGGGCATTGCCCCCTGCAATTGTTATGGCATCTAAAATGGCAACTTCGCAAGGAAATACAGTCACTACATCTCACACTGAATAGATGGAATTGGGGATTACCAGGGATGAAAACCATGCGAAAATGCTCCACAATATTGACACCATCCTAAATTCCACTTAGAGCTGGGTCCAAACAAATCCTTTCGATACAGAAATACCAGAGGTGAACTACCTCATCAATTATCTCACCTGAACACATTTCATTGACAACAAGCTCTTAACATGGGTATCTTGGTGAGATAGATAAGTAGACAGGATACATAATAAGGAAATCCTTAACAAACGAAACATCACAAATACCTAATAATGCTGGTACTCTCCAGCCACGCATGTCGAAAAAATGACGGAACAAACTCCATCACTCCACATTTGTCCTATATATATCTCACATATCCGATGGAACAAAATTTCCTTAAAGCACGGAAAGCACAGTTTTGTTCGATACGGACATTTTGACACTGAAGTAATCATGGGTGCTCGTTATCAGTCGACTCGGCATGCTCCACAATAGGTGATGGTTGCCGCCTCTTATTCTTATGGGGAGCCACATACTGCACTACAGATTTCCACCAGCCTGCACTGTGCTGCGTCTCGGGAAATGATGATGAATGGGCTGGTGACGATGACGACGTTACCTGCTTCTGAGGCTTGTATAGAGATCCCTGCAAGAAAGACAGCAGGGTGATTATGTAAACTTACCTCACAAGGTCTCTAAACAAGAGGCCAATAGGCTTCAATTCACTACTGTATTTGATGACTTTAAGAACGTTATGGCAAGACTCAATAATAGGGATTATGGATAATGTTCAATGAGATACTTTGTAGGGTAACAAAACCCTCAAATCAAGTTATACTGGGATAGTAATTGAACCACGTGAAAATGTGTTAGCATTTATAACATTCAAGAAGCTACATTGACAAAACAGGCCAGTTAAATGCATCACATGCACACATTCCATATTCAAGAGTGCGACCTCTCGGGTAAGCTTCATAAATAACCAGGCTTTGACAGACTTAATATTTGGCCTGAAAGAAATTATAATAGGTCTTCTGGTTGTTCAGAAACAGCATTTCAATTCCCTTTCATATTGGGTTTACAAGATCATTGTCACTGACAAAATCTCAAATCAACTTTCCACCAAACTTGACTACAGGTCTTCAAAATGTTATGAAAATGAATAAACATGGAGCAAGGGATTTTTCCATTTATAACTCAAGTCAAAGGTCACCCTGAGCTGGTTTTTAGTTTGCAAGGAAATATTGACATGTGTTACATGTTTCATTTGGGACAGTACAAATGGAATGAGTCAGGGGCTGGTGCAAATGTACTTGATAACCTCCACAGAACAAAAGAGCTAAAAAAACCACCTTATTACAGGTGCTATAACAACAATAAGCCTGAAGGGGCACACATCTCACTAATTGCTAAATGACTTGTTCAAAACACAGTGTAAAGCACACTTACAAAGCCGTGGTATTCCCTGTCAAAGTCATCACTGATGCGTCTGAGTTCCGTGGCACAGTAGCGCTGTTCCGGTGTAAGGATGACAGGAGCTGACATGGATCTACTCCTCATCGGCGCTTCATCCTGCCCTTCCTCATTGTACGCCACCTCGGAGAAGAAACGTCGGCGTCGGTGACCAGAGGCCCCTGCAAAGGAGGAAGCCATGTTGCGATTCACAGGAGCGGAACTTGTGTTAATTCCTGGCATAGTGTTGAGATTTACAGATCACAGGTGAATGATTTGCTTAGCCAACTTAAGCAGATTATTGCCTCTATCCATAGGGTCGAATCCTAAATGAGAGTATTAGCTGCAACCATGTTGTGAGCTCAGCTAAGCACTGAAACCTGGTCCCATATGACTGAGCTTTATGTGAGAAGAGACGGTCTACACAAACAAACTCTGACCAGTTCATCTGGTCATATGCCTGCCCCTACCACCAGCAAGTGTATTGTTTGACCAGTGGCAAGGGGACATTTACCTGGTCCATTTTACAGACAGATGCAGTAACAACCATCTCATTAGCATAGTATAGTTAAGGTTAAATTTAGAATAAAGGGTAACCCCAGGTCAGAATTGCATGACTGGAAAGTGCGACTTACTGCAAAAAAATCAAAGATAATATGATGCAACAGCATAACTATAACTAGGGATATGAAGAAAATACCAAAATAGATTAGATATGTATACTTTGGAAAGATGTTCCCAACAAACTATGCAGAAATGACTCAAAACTACTGAGGAAATTGGCAACAATTTCCTCAACACCCAAGGACCTATCTGTCTATCTGTCTGCTGAACCTACCCATTATTTTCTGTACCAAGATTGCCCCCTATTGAGTTCTACAGCCATCCCAATAGTATCAATACCATAGCAATCCACTTCATAACGAGTTCATTAGAGACCAAATCATGACAAACCTCACACAACATTAAAACCACATACCAGTATGTCACTTATTAGATATAATTTGTCATTTAAAATCACACTGCTTTTTACCAATGGGACACACCCAATGATTGATGGTATGTATTGTATTTAAAACATACAATTCAGTGAATCAACAAATTACAACAAAATATTGAGACCATACATTACCTTCCTTTTGAGAATCACAATCTATACCGTATTAACTGTATGCGTTGTACACTCGTACGAGTCCCAACTGGCTTTCTTTCATTTAATTTTTGTTGATTTCTTTGTGACCAACACACAAGTAAATATGGTACCTCTATGTTTACCTACGTAAGTGGCAACCTTAATGTACAATATTTCCTGGCAAAGATAACATATGATGACACAGCGCCTGTGCAATGAGAGAAAATTAACAGAGGATGCTTATGACAAAAATGCTTAACATTTAACAAATGCTAGGTACCTAAAGCCTAAATGTAAAAAAAGGAACTTACCTTGATTTTTCATGATTACATTTTGCTGATGATGACAAGCACTTCCAAGCATCACAGCTGTAGGTGAGCAGGCTGGAACCTGGGTGGATACATTACGCTTTCCACCTGGGAGCAAATTATCCATGTATGTACCGGGAAGTGGTTCAGATCTGACAACAGACATAAGTGGCGTGGATGCTGAGGAGATTTGGGAATGAGTGAGAAGAGACGGTCTACACAAACAAACTCTGACCAGTTCATCTGGTCATATGCCTGCCCCTACCACCAGCAAGTGTATTGTTTGACCAGTGGCAAGGGGACATTTACCTGGTCCATTTTACAGACAGATGCAGTAACAACCATCTCATTAGCATAGTATAGTTAAGGTTAAATTTAGAATAAAGGGTAACCCCAGGTCAGAATTGCATGACTGGAAAGTGCGACTTACTGCAAAAAATTCAAAGATAATATGATGCAACAGTATAACTATAACTAGGGATATGAAGAAAATACCAAAATAGATTAGATATGTATACTTTGGAAAGATGTTCCCAACAAACTATACAGAAATGACTCAAAACTACTGAGGAAATTGGCAACAATTGGACCTATCTGTCTAACTGACGAAAACCTTGGCCTTATGTTCTCTGCTGAACCTACCCATTATTTTCTGTACCAAGATTGCCCCCTATTGAGTTCTACAGCCATCCCAATAGTATCAATACCATAGCAATCCACTTCATAACGAGTTCATTAGAGACCAAATCATGACAAACCTCACACAACATTAAAACCACATACCAGTATGTCACTTATTAGATATAATTTGTCATTTAAAATCACACTGCTTTTTACCAATGGGACACACCCAATGATTGATGGTATGTATTGTATTTAAAACATACAATTCAGTGAATCAACAAATTACAACAAAACATTGAGACCATACATTACCTTCCTTTTGAGAATCACAATCTATACCGTATTAACTGTATGCGTTGTACACTCGTACGAGTCCCAACTGGCTTTCTTTCATTTAATTTTTGTTGATTTCTTTGTGACCAACACACAAGTAAATATGGTACCTCTATGTTTACCTACGTAAGTGGCAACCTTAATGTACAATATTTCCTGGCAAAGATAACATATGATGACACAGCGCCTGTGCAATGAGAGAAAATTAACAGAGGATGCTTATGACAAAAATGCTTAACATTTAACAAATGCTAGGTACCTAAAGCCTAAATGTAAAAAAAAGGAACTTACCTTGATTTTTCATGATTACATTTTGCTGATGATGACAAGCACTTCCAAGCATCACAGCTGTAGGTGAGCAGGCTGGAACCTGGGTGGATACATTACGCTTTCCACCTGGGAGCAAACTATCCATGTATGTACCGGGAAGTGGTTCAGATCTGACAACAGACATAAGTGGCGTGGATGCTGAGGAGATTTGGGAATGATCCAAGTGGTAGGCCCTTGGGGGAGTGAAACAGGACTCGTAGAATGCACAGTGGTTGGGGTCATGAGGAGGACTGTTACATATTATCTCAGGCAGATTAATCGGTCTGGAAGAGATATCGCCAGCAGCAGCTCCGTCCTCATCAGCAGCCGTTTCAGGTTGCCAGTGAGACCTCTCGGTTGTTTCAATATCATCCATATCAAAAATTGGCTGGTCATCCCCTGCAGCTGTATCTTCTGTACCGTTACCGATAAAAAACTGAAGCGTGCTTGGATGTGGAGAAGGGCTTTCCGTGCGATACCCACTATCCCTGACTGCTCCGGACTGGTCATCTGACCATGTTATGTGTGTGGGAGGCTGCCTTCCAGACCGCCCCCCACCCTGATCTCTGGGACTCCCTGACTCCATACTTGTTTACTTCTACTGTCACTGCTTTATTCAATCTGAACCTGAAACAAATATCACGACATATGTTATTCACACATTCTTTAAATCATCTCAGGTGTTATTTCTCAAGGAGATCAGGTGATATTTGTTCAGATTGCAGTTTGAGACCTCAGCAGGCCAACAAAATATGATTGTCTTATAAATGGGCAGGCCACAGATGTGACGCTGATGTCAATGAACTATGCTGACATCAGTGTCTGACCAGGCCCGCTGACCACAACACACCACAACACTCGGCTCTAATTATAGATTTGTGTTATTGACATTAGCCTATACGGAGTTTCTAGCCCAGACAAAATTGGCCTGGTGTCATGAAAAGTGAAAAGAGCGGTGTTTAACCTCTGTTCTTGTCGGGACATAAGGGCTACTTGTGTTTGGCAATCAGCCTAAACATTCGGGGTTGTCATTCTGCGCACTTGCAGTAATCTTGGCAATGCTTTGTGTGTATAACCAGGTCCTCACCTAAGGTAAAGGCTGTTTATTACAGATCCTATGCAATGACAATAGCATGATTATAGATTTTGTGATTGTGAGTAACAGCGCAAACAGAAATATATACTGTAAATATTGTGTAGTATGCCAAAAGCTGGTCTAACATCAAAGCTTATCTAAAATGCACAACAGTGAGATTGATACTGATCGTGTGAGATTGATACTGATTGTGTGAGATCGATACTGATTGTATGAGCTGCTTTGCCCCACACAGCAACAGCACTAATAATATTTCATTAGAATATCTTAGCACAACTGCGGTATTATATTGAAGCAGATAATTTAATAATTTTGGGGATTTCAGGTGATGGAGCCAGGCTTAGGAGATAACAGGAGATGGACTGATACTAGGGGATTCAAGGTGATGGAAAGAGGTAGGATTACAGGTGAAAAGATTAAGTTTAGCACAGGTAGGGTAGGGGTGTGGTCTTAAGGTCAATTACAGGTAATGGACTGAGGCTTAATGATTACAGGGGATGGGGAGAGGGTTGCACCCATGCCCATCCAGACACCCAGCCCATTTTCACAATCATCTGTACATGCTTATTGTCATGTGATCAGCAGACCAGCAGAGCATTGGCAAATAATAGCAAACGGTTTTAAGATTAAATACTAGGTTACTCATTTCCCATGACCAGATAATGCCTAACTTCATCCACCCACCAGTGGATACCCACTGAATTGGAACCATAATATGAAAAAGAATGTAGGTTAACTCAACTCTAATCAACTTGTAACCAGACCATCTTGCACCAAACTAACTCTTACCCAAACTAATTTTGTATCCAACCAATAAATGTGATACTGAAATAGAATTTCCAACTGATATTTTGATGATGAATGGTTGCACATCTTTTTTCCTCATTAGCGCAAATGGAATTTCAAATAGAGGTGCGATCTCAACAATACCGATTGTAGGGAGCACTGTGCACTTATGGGTAAGTGACACATGTCCGACGCAGGCATGCTATCATAAGGCCCTCACCCAGGATGTGAGGACACCTGGGGCATGGGGAGGAGATGGTGAGCATACATGAGAGGGCAATTATGCATGCTTGGGAGTTCTACTAATGGAAGTGAGGACGAGTGGGTGTGCTAGGGTTTCAACCCAAGGTAGGAGAAAGGGTAGGTGATCATATATATATATTAGGAGTGTGAGAATGCTGGGGAGCTCTATCCAGGTAGTGAGGACACGCAGGTGACACTACATGGTGTGTGAGGACAAGAAGGGGCGCAGCATCTCACACATGTACATTCGGGGAAGCACCAGTTGGTGGGCGCAGAGTGGACGCGCAAGATACATATGAAAAAGGGCACACAGTTATAAATTAGCGCAAAGTGGTCCTATTTTTAGTTAGAACAGTCAATTTGATTTAATTGATATACGATACTACTACCTGTCAGATATACTTATATACAACACATCCTGCAGGGCTAGGTCTGGGTACGATGTACAAGGGCACGCCTATGTTATAATTAAATGATATGTCCAGACAGGGACAACCGTTGATTGAAGAGCCATCTCCAAAGTCGTAAAAGCATATGCGTAGATGTAACAAAAGGCCTCTGAAGTGAAGTGAAGTGAATAAATCCATGCAAGAAAGGGTGACTGTTTGCGGGATCCTTATTTTTTATCATCCCGGGAAATCTAGCAAATAACTGTTCAGAATTGGGAATGCTTTTATTTCTAAGGCTAGGCTTTAATCTTTTACTTTACTAAGCTAAATTAAAATCTACAGCAGGGCTCGAAATTAGCCAGATTCTTCACCGGCCAGGCGGGCTGGTAACCTTGAAATTCTACCGGCCCTAAAAAATTTATACCACCCCTACTTTTTCGGTTATAAATACAGTGCTCTCTGAGCTTTTTCATCCTCTCCCAATTTGCAATTCTTCGGGAACGATGGTTTAGTATCGTGAACAATACGTCACATTGACAACTTCAGAAATTGCATAATGTTAAAAAATCGCATTCCGTTATATGGGCTTGCTTACCGACGACGTGGAAGACAATGGAGCACCAGTCACTGATGATATTAATGAATTCAAATAAAAATGTCTTTATGCGATGGAAAAGCAGTATTATAAAACAGGTTGGATATGGGGAGCCTGGTTGATTTGTTGTTGTCAAGAAACTGTTCATTTTATCCAGGTCACTTGGTGCATGATGCGCCCCAAAATAGAATAGTAAAGTTTTCACCAATAATCAAGGCACGTTAATTGTGTAATGTTTTTTGTGAGCCTATCTATGCCATCAGTATATTTAACAGTTTACTTTCAGTTTATAAACCATGGATCAAAAAATGTTATAAGACATGATAGTTTTCTTATCTAATGGGTTTGTGGGGTTTATGGTTCAAGCGACGCTTAATCATGCGAGCCCTGCTATTGTTGTATTGAAACTGGGCACCAGGTGTAAGCGTGGGAAAAAAATTTACCCGCCAGCTGGCCGACTAGTTGTGCTTGCTTAACCCACCCGACACCAATTTCACCCGCCATTGGCACGCGGTGGGTGCTAAATTCGAGCCCTGTACAGTCATATTGTCAAGATATTCTTTGAAATGTGCGCACAATCTCAAAACCCACATGACTCGATATTACTCCTTATTTCATGCCTCTTCCCATTGATCAAAATGTAGCTCGATCTGAACTGGATTCATGGTGATATATTTTTATCTATTACTTATAGTATAAGATTACATTGTCACTGAAATGTTATATATTTATGTAGGCACTCCTTTGAAAACAGTAATGTTAAGTTCAGCGTACCCTGGGTCCTTAAGTGAGCAGGTAACACCTGATTCAGGTGATAACCTCTACCCTATATATATGTACATGTGGAATATCTTAAAACACACACATATATATAATAATTGATCACCGATCCGACTCTGCGACTGCAGATTTAATTTGAGATTGTCTTATAGACTACATCAAAGTTATCATTCAGAATGAGACTGAGACTGAGAGATGAAGCAGTCCGTTAAAACCGGGTATGGTTTATACGACCGCATTGACCACGATATGAACGACACCTTAACAGCTGAAGTGCACTCACCGTAAATGGCCAATGAAGTTTACTGTATAGATTTACTTTGTGACCCCAACAAGTCATTTCATTGGAACGTAATATGCTGACATCAGACTTGACAGAACAAAACAAAGTCACATGACTACAACGTGATAATATTCTTGTCACGACTCCTGTGATTGGATGGCAACGGTAGTATTTACCGTAAACCATCATATACATGTTCTGTATGGCCTTGTTAGCCTGGAACAGAAATTTTCTTTACGACCCGTGTTCAGCGTAAATTAATGGATTTCAAGTGTTTCATCACGTTCCCAAAATTTTACCCAACATACCTTAAGTACAGCCATCCTTCCAATGATGTTTATCAACTTTTACAAGAAAAGATTAAAATCAAATTGTCTACTTACTTATTAATATAGACAAAAAAACTTCGCCTAGCTCAGCATCCGTGCTGTTTACCATCTCAATCTTTCATATTGCAAACAACCATCAGATCAGGGCTGCCGGGGCGATGTTACTTACCTACTAATCATGATAATTAATGAATAATTGTGAGGTAAGCGGCATATCAGATCAAGGTATAACCCACGATTTCATGTGCTTCAATTAATAGATGTATTTTTTTTTAATATTGATTATTCATACGATGTTTTACAGACCTAATACGTAAAGTGTTTGAATTTAGAATGTTACTCGTCGGGCATTGCAAAAGCCGAGTTTCAAATATTTAATCAATATTTTTGTATTCTACGGTACAGGTCAAAGCTTCCAAGCAACAAAAACGAAAGATTTGTAACAAGGTTACATATGAATGGTCTGATCATGGATCTAATAGATAAAGCTTTTGATGACATTGTTCTCGGGGAAGAAATGTTAGACCATTGTTTACATTTGTTCAATCTGTTTTCATGTATTGTTTTCTATGTTTCTTATCGCATTAATCAACGTGATCTAAATCTTCAATGAGCGAAAATATGGGAGTTTGTCGTTGCCGTTGTCCGCAAGTCACAAACGCTGCATCGTGGTATTTACCATTCTGGCAGTAAGGGTGTCGATGAATTTTTCAAAATTTGAGTGTCGTAATGAAACTTAACCAAGTTTAACTCGATCTTGACGTCGGTAATCCGTCGTTGAAACCCCTTTATCCTTCCAAAAACTCCACAATTGTTCGACTTTCCAACGCGAAAAATCTGTTTTGTGCGCCATTGTTGTGAACATGAACCTCTTTGTTTGTACCGGGGTCACGTGCCTAGTTACGCCAGGTGCGCTGTTGCGCATGCGTAATAGGGGTAACCGGGAAATAGACTATTGGTAGAAGATTTGATTTCATAGTTCTATCTCAACGGGTTCAAAAGTTGTGGGGGTTTGAATTGGGGAATGGCGACTGACTTTGTGGCAAAACTTTTAGCCAGCTGACGCGAGTTCTCGACACGGTTAGCATAGTTACCCTTTTATCTCCAGTGTGTTCCCTGCATCTACTACGATCCAGTTTACCTGGTTCAAGTTCAAGTTCCATATATCTGACTCTACGGCTCACGTTTCACCGCTCTGAGCTGCTTAGAGTATCGCTGACGCATTGAATGCCACAATGGTCTTTGGTGACGACTATAACTACCATAGGTTTAAAATGTCCACTTTTATCAGATGATCTCTTTCAAGACACAGCAGAATAAAGTTGAGCGTATTCAGGAATTATGACCAAATTGACATATTTTACCAAATCCACACAGGCAGTAAAGGCGACTAGAATTTAAGTCTATATGATTATATCTGATACTGTTAATGCGCATTGCTATAATTATGATATTTACGTTGGGAAGGCTGCAGAAAATCATCCAGAGCACCTTTGGGCTTGCTTCAAGGGCTGTCGCTTTGACAATGCCACTTGAGTTGAAAGAGTATTCCGACAACTTCTACACCGTGAACAGCAGACTACCTGTACGGGTGAGACACCTACTTGTGTGGCACTATCCCCACCAAAGAAGGGTTACTCTAAGGTACTGGTGACGTCTAATACATTGGCATGACGTCTTGAAAGAGACTCTTTCGTTGAACCATGTGTGCACCTCTGTAGGCCTGTTGTTGGAAGGACAACTGCATGGTGTGTACTACCTATTCTCGTGCCATGAGCCAGAGGAAGATAATCGGGTCATAGAACGAAGTAAGAATGATAGAACTGCAGCGCAGCTACCATGTACCCCTATTGTGCATGCTTACGCCAAGTACATGAATGGCATTGGCATGTTGGACCAAAACAGCCCGCTCAACAAAGATAATAAGACCAAGAGGTGGTATCGACGTGAAGATACCTAGAGTGCTCGCTGTGCAACGTGTACATGATCGAGGCTGAAGCCTTTGACCACAACCCACTTCACCAACGAGCGCTAGACCTGCTCAGCTTGAAATGGATGTGGTCCATCAGCTGATTGGAAGCTTCAGACGGGACATTTCCTGGTACCAAGTGGCAGTGCAGATCGGCTATGTTTGGTGTGTAACAAGAAGACCTACCAGTCCTACCATCCATGAGTTTCCATGAAGGACAATCTACACAGGAAGAGCAAGACAGCCACAATGAGTGAGAAATGAGATGCTCCACTGTGCTGCAATGCTAAAAACACATGCTTCCAAGATTTCCACACACAAGTTATTATTAAATGCACTAGATCCATTAATTTCCCTGTTACTGATACAAAGTATCCCTTGTTGGAAGTCAAGCATTGCCAACCTACCTCTTGTTCTCTTGTCATTTGCAAAGGTTACAAGGAGGTTCAGTACCTGTATGGGTTCAGCTGGTAAAATACATTGAAAATGAATTAACTTGTGTAGTATTTACGGAATTAAAATATGACGCCTGCAAACACATGTGCAATGCTTCTCTTTACCTATATTTGTTATCATCTCTCACCTAGTTTCACCCACACTAACCAAATTATCATGGGAAGATTCTTAGCTTTCCTATAATACCAAGATTACCCAGACATCTTAATAAATGACTAAAATACATTTGTTAATCAAATGCAACAAGGAAATTCTCTCAAAGTTACTTAGTGTTCAAGGGTATTGTGTCTGACAATTTACTCTGTGTTGAAAGAGTTAAATGTGTTTTTCTCTTATTTTGCCTGACAAGTTTTTGAGAATATTGATTTTGTTAGATGCCAGAAGGAAGGTTATGAGGATGGCGTGAAGTTTGGTGAAAGGTCTGGTTACAGCGAAGGCTATCAACTGGGCTTACAACATGGCTCAAAAGTAGGATCGGAGGTGAGATTGCTCCACCATCAGTATTACTGCACTTGTATATTACTGACCTCCATCCCTTGAGTGTCCTCTAAAGATTAGATTACTGTAGTTGCTGGATCCACATTCTCTCTGCTTTCAATGTACATTGTCATCATTCTTGTATTCATATACCCTGGTGTGATGCAGCTTGGCTTTTATCTGGGACTGGCAACAGCATGGAAACAGTTTTTAAGTCGGTCGCAGAATGCTTCACAGTGAGTGAACATTCCTGAATAGCTACAGAAAAGAGTAATTTTGGTACAATGCAAATTGGTATTACATCAGTTAAACACCTCATGCGGAGCGTACACTTTTGTTTGTTGATTATGTACAGAATAAATTAACACAGGTTGTCAATAATTACTGGTGTCATACTAACTGATTGTAATTTTTTTGTGGCATGTAGAAAGAGAAAACAGATGGCAGTGGATAGGCTGTTGGAATTGCTGGAGAGCTTCCCACTGCTGGAACCTCAGCACCCAGAAATGCAGGATCTGCTTGAGAAAATAAGAGCAAAATATAAACAGGTGTGTGATGTTCAGCAGAAGACACCTTATTGGCATTCTACACCTGATTCATAATTGACCCAAATACCTGCATTATCAACAAAAAGTTGATGATAATTTTTAAGATTCTTACCTCACTACTTTTTTGACTGACAACTTAATTTACCTTGACATTCTAATTACTCTTTTCGACAGGTGTCCCAACTCATGCATGTTCAGACCAACAAGGATACCCACACACAGCCTCTGTCATTCTGAGAGCATCAATACCCAATCTGTCTCTCACCTGGCCTAATCAGCCACAGGTAGGTCACATTTGCACCTGCATGTGATAATCTCATTAGGAGAACACTAACAGATCCTGGAATACAATTATTACTCCCTTTGTAATAAGCACATTAGGGTAACATTCATTTTCTCTCTGGTGTCATGTGGGACTTAAGACTCCGTCTCAAGGGTTAGCTCCCAAGCATGTTTCTGTCCATGCAACATCCCTTCAATGTTGAAACAATGTTGCAAAGTGCTGGCTTTAAAATAGAAGGGTTTGTTTAGCCTGACTTGGTTCAAATGAATGAATGGTAATTTTATGAAGTTGCATCCATCACACATCCTTCAGGTGACTAATTCCTTTGTCTTCAGGTTGCTGCACCCGTTAAGACTTCCTTCAAAAGTTGTTTCATCAGAAAAACAAGATGCACCTTCTGCAATTCGGTTGCACAGTCAGCAAGGCGGTATGCACCGTCTGCAAGATGGGAAGAACAGTCTGCCAGATGGAATGCACCATTCAAAGATGGCAAGAACAGTCTGCCAGATGGAATGCACCATCATAAGATGGTTGTTCCCACGTGCAATGTACATACTCTCGGTAAGATGGGATATGGTATCGTGGATGTCAACGAGTCATGGTCAGCTGTCGGGCTGATTCAGTGTAACCATCTCATTCTGCTTATATTGATAATCATAATAGTTTATTTCAGGCCTGCATATAAGTTACTGTTCAATGCAGAGCATATAAAATACAACGCCAATGGGTCCAAATGGCACCAGACTATGTAACAATCATTCAAAGATTTTATTATTGGAGAGTTCTATCCTCCTTATAAATGCGTAGGTAGATATTCTGATATATGCTTGAAATCCTGCGACACTGGTTGAGGCCAACATGACTGGCACTGTCTCTTTTTGATACACCTAAAATATTTCGGTACATGTTATTGTAAGCAACTCTAACTTTATTCAGTGACTTTTGTGTAAAATCAACCCATAGATATCGACAATAAAGTGTGCTGAGCTAGGTTTCAAAAAGTTTTACACGTAATGAGCACTGGAAGAAATTTTCTTTAAGACTGTTTGTCTGGCCCCGTACGTCTCTTTGTAGTATACTATAGAGGTTAATCCGAATAAACCTAAATATTACATCTATCTTGGTTTATTAGTGTAATGTTTGTGGAGACTACTTTATTATTCCATACACAAGCAGTAGCGACTCTCTTCATTGTCGCTGACCGTGATCATAACGATCTTTTGGTGCTTCCGGATCAAAGATTTTTATTACGTTATGACCTAATATAAAACCGATCAAGTTGGCGATTTTGACATCCTGGGAAACAAAACCTTTCGAGAAAGAAGATGATTTCATGAGGCATTGTTATAACGGATATGAAAACGTTCGTGTAAAGATGGAATTATTTCTAAATGGAGTCCTTGATTTTATTAACCCTGCTACCGATGAAAGCGCTTTCAATGAATTACAATTACGTGATAGTGGCAATAATAATATCATTGACGGTTGGTGACTTGGAACAAGTCGAGTCGATCGTCATAAGGGAAATTGACACAATATGATAGTCCTACGCGTTGCCCTGCTCGGACGTGTCAGTGTCCTGTCGGACTATTCATCACGACTGACGCTAATGATAAAACAAAGTAACAGAATGTCAGCGCAGGTCAACCAATAAAACTCGCATTTCAACCTAGCTTTTTCTGACATACTTGTAAAACTTGACGATACTCGAATTATTCAGCATGTTTCGTATTTCCGGTATTGAGTGCACACCCTGTATCATCGTGATCACTGTTTGGTGACTTTGTCTGCTCTCATCTGCATTAAGGAGAAGGTGATCCTTAATTTGTGTATCTTACCCTCTAATTAGCGTAACGACAGTACACAAATCATCGATAATGGACCCCTGTTGGATGACGGTACGTCATGCTAACGCTCACAAATAGCTCTTTTGAACCAAGTGGAGCTTGCGCAACAAGGGAGTACCCGATCGGCTCATGAAATGTCTACTATCTTGCGTTGACATCTAAGTCTAATGGTATTAATATTACTGTAATAAGTTCCAATATGCTTTATTCCAATACAGTGCCCTGTCTCTTTTGTGAACTTGCATATTTCTCCTCAAACATGTTGTTCCTTTTTTTCCGCTGGTTGTCTACAGGAAAGCGACTAGTGTTTCAATCTGTCATGTATGTCATAACCTTGATAAGCCGATACTTTCGATGGTCGCTGGATAACATATCGACCCCCCACCTGTCGATGTCAGACCATTCCTGCTGGAGCACCTGTAATCATCACACGAGCGAGTGCCACCATTCGCTGTTACCTGGCTGAACCTCATCATTGATTGCTCGGTCGATGGTCGCATACATTCCGGCATAATAGTTTATCTCGGCCATTTCATCATTGTTCAAACGAAAGTGTCTCGATTCTTTGTTCTTTTTCAATTGGAAATCGATACAGGACAGGTATTGATTATGAAGCACACCTGTGGAGTGCAGGTATATAGCTTCTCAAGCACACCTGTGGTATGTCCGGGCTTCTTCAACCGATGGAGACGGCGTGAAGGCGCTGGTGGAGGTCAACACCCTCACTCCACAGCTCCAGGTGCTCGACAGCAACGCAGACATGTCAAGTAAATAAAGCCACGTGAAGACGGGACACTTCACGCTCTCTCCATTCTTCACACCCATTATCACCCATTCCACCTCCGCCATCTTGCCCAGCCGATATTGAAATAGATTATCTTACGACAGTGACGACAGCATAAAAAAAATAGCATTTAGCGCAGTCAATAAATATATACACACATAAAATACGCATACAATAACGTTTAATAGTTGATGCATCATTTTATTCATATAACTCATTGATTCCAAATTAATTCATTGGAGTTGTCAAACTGGGAATCATTATCTTATTAACACTCGCAATACTGCAAGATAAGTCAAAATGCTTCGCATCGCAATTCAAAACAATTTAAAATATTCCGATTAAAAGATTGGCATGATAAACAGCTAAGCAGTAACACGATAAAGTCAATTTTTAAAATGGCACTTTCAGTAAGTAATGAAAATATACGAGGGAATATAGATCTGTACAAAAATATAAAAACCGGGCGCGGTCAACATATTGATGTCCGGCACCGAATAGTCTTAGCATCTCGACACGTCGAGGAAGTACATTTAAGTGGTTAAAATGCAAAGGCGATTGATAGTTGGGTATCGCACGGAACACTACGTAGGTGAGTAGAGCGGAATAGTGGGGGTCGTCTTTTCGGACTCGCCTTCCTCCCCACCCCCGCCTTTAGCGACAGACTTCTTTTTGGCCTTCATCATACCGATTTTCCTCAGACTCTTACGTATGATTCCACCTCTATTGATATCCTCGGACATCCCACCAGCGCTCGTCAAGGACACCTCAGACGAGGACGAAGGAAAACCCTCCAGAAACAGCTGTTTGCCGTAGTCCGTACTTTCTATGCAGCTCTGTGTTTTGCTGGGCTCGTACAGCGCGGTGCGCCGAGACGTGGTCATTTTGGGCGTCTTTTTGAGAGAGGTGAGCGTGCTGGATTTGGAAGACACTGGCGATGGAAGGCTCTTACCACGGAGTAATAGACTTGGGGGGAGGGATGCGGATTTCTCGAGGCGCACCGCGGGCGTGTAGTATATGGTGGACTTGCTTTTCAGCTTGTCGTAAAGGGCCGTGAATGACGGGCGGTGGGAAGGGTACTCCTGCCAACAGCTTGTCATCATGTTGTAGAGGTCGCCCGTACATCCGGGCGGTTTGTCGAGACGTCCTCCGTCCAGAACGTACATCACCGTATGCTCGCTGTTGAGTGACGAATAAGGTCGCTCACCACCACTGAAGATCTCCCAATATACGATGCCCAACGACCACACGTCGGACTTGGTGCTGTAATCGGAGTGGAGCAGGACTTCGGGAGCCGCCCATTTGATGGAGATCTTCTCTGTCTTTGGCGCTTGGTAATGATCGTCACTGACGAAGCGAGCTCGGCCGAAGTCGGCCAGTTTGATGCACATGTCAGCGGTGAGGAGAAAGTTGCGCGCGGCCACGTCACGATGGAGCACGTAGCGCTGTGTCTCCAGGTAGTACAACGCAGCCGTTGTCTGAATGCACAAGTCGAACAGCGTGTCGATGCCATCCGAGGGCAGGGAGCGGTTTTTGAGGCAGTCACGCAGACTACCTCTAGCCACGAGCTCTGTCACGATGAAGAATGGCCTGGTCGAGCAACTCACGCCGATCAGACGCAGGATGTGTTCGTGACGTAGTTCCATCATGACCTTAGCTTCCTCCATGAAATCATCCTCCTCCATCGTACTCACGTCGTTGCCCTGGAGTACCTTAACAGCGACCGTGCTGCCCCTGTACTCGCCTGAACACACCACCCCAAACTGTCCTTTGCCTATAATTTTCCCCGTCAGATTCAAATAAGGCCGGCTCAGTTCGAACTTGGCATCGTAATGAATACCTGGAGTTATGGGGAGTCGGGCTTCTTTTAACGGGCGACGGAGTTTGGTGGCCAACTGACTTTTATTTCGCCTGAAATATTGCACCAAGTCCAAAATTGTCATGAACGAGTGATCGTGCCCTTCGATCATAAGATCGCCTTGGACATTCTCCACGATGTGGTAGTGAACCACATCGCCTTCGCTGCGACAGATAGACAGATTGTATTTAGCACCGGACAGTCTCTTCACAGGTTCATACACCAAGAAGCATCCTTCCTGCTTCTCGGCCCCGAGAAACAACGTGGCTTGTCGGGACGAGATCGGAATAGGATAAAACCATACCTCTCCCTGGGGGTCACCGAACTTTTTCAAGTAATACGTAGGAATGTAGAAGGCGTTACCGTCTTTGTCATACACCAAGCAGGTGTTTTTGTAACAGTCTTGACACTCATATTTGGACTCGACTGAGCTGGCCACACCTGCTGAGACCACAAGTTCGTGCTCAGCAATAAGTTGCTCGCCTTTATGCAGAACTGTTGTCTTGTCCCTCGATTCAAAAAGGTCAAGCCTTTGCAAGTCAGTGGTACGAGTGTTTCTATCGAGACCTTTCATGCCATATGCTTTGGGATCCAGGTAAGTAGCATTACTTCGGATGGAGGGCGTGTGACAGTGGTCGAGGAGATCAATATCCTCGTAATATGAGTCATCGGAATTGTACGAATGGTCACTTAACAGAATGTCTACGTCAGCGAGGGAACGACGCAGGATGCTCGGCGGTAACGCGGGTTTCTTCGACCCCTTTCTAGCTACTGGAAGCATAATGACCGAGTCATGACCGGAGTCTGTGGTGACTGTTGATTTCTCACTGATGTTTTCTAAACCATTCAAGCTTGACCTGCTATCCATTGAGCCCCCGGAGGTTTTGGAGCAGCCATCTTGGGCTTGGCAATCACATTGCTCGCTATTATCAGGACTGCTTTCGATGAACGAGTTGCTAAGAGCAGCCTGGCTGCGGGGTCGAGGCGCTGGTGTTCCATAATCTGGTATAAAGTCGTCTGGTTCGAGTAGATCGTTTTCTGTACCGTCACAAGGCGGTGGGATTGAGCCCGCCAGTGCTGAATCATCGTGAAAGCTTCCCACGGGAGAAATGGGCTCGTAAAGTTCCTCTTGAGAAACCTCAATTTCCTCACAAGGTTTTTCTGCGACGAGGCTGGGAGACGCGCTGATAGTTTTACTAAAAGAGATCCCCGTTTTGACCTCGTTGTGGAAATTATCTGGCGTCAATGTGACGGTGCTAATGGTGCTACACGAGCTGCTGATGTAGATTTCAGGCACGGCGTCTGAAGGAGAGTCCAATACGGGAGTGTCAGTTTGCGGTGTGACAGCTTCATCATCCTCGTGACTTGTTTCGTGATATACTTCGTCCGGGAAGTCGGTTTCTAAAGGCGACAAAACGTCGGGGCTTTCACGCGAATCATCTCCATTCTCAGCCTGCACTTCAGAGGAGTCGACATCGGGCTCGTCAGTAGTGGCTTCCAACTCTTCATCTTTTGGTTCCTCATCTTTTGGTACCTCATCTTTAGGTTCCTCATCTTTAGATTCTGCATCTTTGGGCAAATATCTTCTAGGTGGTAGACAAGGTGAAGGCTCCGTTAATGACACACATGAAGTGTCTTCGCTAACATTGTTTTTGTGACCTGATTCAAACACAGAAATTATCTTCCTCACAGGAGATGTTTCTTTCACAGGTTTTGGTAACGGTCGTGGGGGTACTTTGGCCCTCACTGTCTCGGGAGTCAGTCCGCGACTTGTGGTTCTGGGTGGCGGTTGAAGCACGAAAGGTACATCCGAAACAATATCTGGCTTATCAGACTTTTGTTTGTTGCTGGGCATCAACGAAAGTGGAGGGAGATTTTCGGGTTTGGGTGGAACTGGAGGAGGAGGTTGAGAAGCAGGGATCTCGTCCAATTGCCCTCGTTCCTCCTCCTCCTCCTTCATCCGGGTTGGGAGCTCAGGTAACTTCAACTCCGCCCTTGAAGGCAAATTAGGAGGGCTGGTCCTAGTATCCCAGGTTACCTTTGTCTCTTCGTTAACCATGACGTAGATGGTGCAATGCGAAGGCGGTTTCTTCACCTCATTTGGGATTTCTCGCAGATCGACTTTCTTGAAGATGAAGTTTTTCATGAGCGTGGCCATGAAGGTGGTAGGTGTTTGGTCCTCCTCTTGTTCCGTCTTTGGTGCGTTTATATGTTTAATCCAGGATTCCTGTTGCAAATGTCCCCTCATCGGAATCGCATAACAGTCGATATAATCGTCGTCCTGTTCGTCGAGAAGCAGCTCAGCGTCGGTCGAACCTTCAGCCGAGTCCGCACTTCCCTGTGAGTTGACCATTTTCTTGCGGTAATCTTTGCGCAGCATCTTGCGGATGGCTTCACCGGAGAGCACCACTTTCTCGCGCTGATGAGGGTCATTCTTAACGTCGTGTTGTACATTCTTGAGGCATTCCTCCAGGACGTAATGGAGGTGCTTGTAGTGTTCCTTCAGTGTGTCCATAAAGAGCTGGAAAGTTTTGTCGGTACGGTTCTCTAGGCGATCCAAGAGCACACCAACTCGCTGCTCGCGAATCGGTAACTTCATAATCTGCTCACAAACTTCCGGTTTGAGGCCATCCTCCGTTTGCATGTGGTCGATAATCTCTGCTACATCGAGATCTCGTATTAACAGCATCCGACATCGCAAGAGGACCTTCCGCGGCACGTCACTCAGCGACGAGGCATCGGAGTTCTTTTTACTCCTCGGCATGGTGTGGAAAACCATGTGAACCAAAGAGAACTTCAGTAGGTGCACTTGATCATCACCACATGGGCACAGTGACTAATTCAGCGGCATTTACCTGTAAACAAACAAACAACCAAATTGTGAGTTATTCGCAAAATCCTAAAAATTCAAAAAAATTATTTCACATACAACCACAATCGACCTAACTGAAAATGCAGTATTACTGATGTTGACACCCAACTAAATGATGACACACAACCGTGCAGCTGTTGGTAGGAGAAGACGAACAAATAAACTCACTGTACAGTACCTCGCAGCTTATACCAACAGCTCGTCTCGATAGCGCTCAGAAAAACAAACTTGTTTTAAAAAGACAGTCAGTATACACAAGGGTCAATGCGCAGAAGCAGACGTCAAGCCTCGTTCTCACCTCATGTCAACTTTTTGTAATGACCCCTAGCAACGGATGATCAAACAAGTCTATTCTTTCAAAAGTCCAATTTGAGGCGATAAAGTAAGATTTATACGCACATGACAGTACAAATTGGAGTAAACGGCCCCCTGATGAGACAACATGGACTCTTTGATTGATGGATAGACAGGAGTTAGTGGAGGAATTATAGTAATGGCGAGTTACCAACAGGTCACTGCGCTTGTTACGAGTGCAAACCTTACATCCGGTTAAACGTAGACTAGACACTCAGGGCTGATATTAAATCTGATTGCAAACGGTGCCAATATAAATTGAGAAACAAAGTACACGCGATGACGAATGAAGTATATGACAAAAGGTAGACAAATATGGGCAGGTGTTGGTTACGTCTAAAGGTTGTGACTGACAGGTAAAGGTTGTTAATTACCACCCAATAGTCGTTTACCTTGGCACACGAGTAGTTAAGGGACGAAACGCGGACGACCCTCGCCTACAACGATTGATAAAAGGGCTTCCAGGGACGTCCAACAACTCTCCGTGTGACACTGTGAAATATGCAGCTGATATGGCGACTGACACCCACATCGCGGTCACGATAATCACCAGATGAAGCCGCTATACCTCGAGGCACGGTCCCGCCGTGTCACCATTTATGACCGCCATTCGTTAAATGACACACACCCAAAAGTTCATGTTGCTATTCGTGGGAAAAAAACGTACCTTATTAATATAAACCTTGTCGTTAATCTTAACTTCAGGTCGCCGGCCGCCAGTGGCGCTCATGTGCGCGAGGAAAGTTCAAAACACACCGTGCTCTGATCGGCAGAGAAGATGAGTGTGTCAACTGACAGCGATATATTTGTGTACGTTGTGACGCGCTGCCGGATTTCGATAGAGCCGAGATCAACAAAAAACGGCCTTGTTAAAGCCAGACCTGTTCAGGTGTGATAACCCAGCCGCATCAGAACTACATCAATCAAGGCGACCTGCCAGGGATCCTGGGTGGGTGTCCCCCGCATGGCCTTCAGGCGGATGGGCGGTTGTGATAAACAACGGGGTCGGTCGGTAAACTGTAAAAGATGAAATGATTTAAACAATTCCGACAATTCAAACCAAGCTTCTGATGTTCGTCTGAAATAATGGTACAGCCTAGGGTCAATATCACTCTTAAAGGGTCTCGGGAAATGGAAAGGATAATGGTGTGTTTGAGATCTGAAACAGAACAATGGTCCCTTATTATTGCCAGCCCCATGAAACAACCACTTACATGAAACAGTCGTCAGTTAAGGCACTCGGGCTGTTTAAATCAGCACCAGACCATCACAGCTCCTAGCGCAATGGCTCAAAGCCTGGAAAGTAAACCTGGTGTCTCACATATACTCCATGTGCTTGCAAATCACCAATGGAGGGTTATGGCTGTGGTTTGATCGTTTGAGCACACAGATAACTGCGTGTACCGTTAGTGTTCAGTCCTGGGTATATAACCACAGACGTTTAAAGCAGACTAACTCCCCCGGGTTTATAACCACAGGTGTATAAATCAGCATCGGCTACACAACCCAAAGTGTAAAAATAATCCCCGGGTATATAACCACAGGTGTAAAATCAATCCCCGGGTGTATAAAATAATCCCCGGGTACACAGGTGTATAAATCAGCATCGGCTACACAACCTAAGGTGTGTAAAATAATCCCCGGGTATATAACCACAGGTGTATAAATCAGCATCGGCTACACAACCTAAGGTGTGTAAAATAATCCCCGGATATATAACCACAGGTGTATAAATCAGCATCGGCTACACAACCTAAGGTGTGTAAAATAATCCCCGGATATATAACCACAGGTGTATAAATCAGCATCGGCTACACAACCTAAGGTGTGTAAAATAATCCCCGGGTATATAACCACAGGTGTATAAATCAGCATCGGCTACACAACCTAAGGTGTGTAAAATAATCCCCGGATATATAACCACAGGTGTGTAAATCACACACCTAAGGTGTGTAAAATAATCCCCGGATATATAACCACAGGTGTATAAATCAGCATCGGCTACACAACCTAAGGTGTGTAAAATAATCCCCGGATATATAACCACAGGTGTGTAAAACGCACTGTATTACTCAGGGTTTAAAACTACATACGTATTTATAAACTTGGAGGTGTCCCCACATGTGTATAACGCACTTTAACCCCATGATACACAATTCCAGAGGTATACATTTTACTACAAAAAAACCCGGGAATATAATCACAAATTTTGAAAACAGACTTTACGCTAGGTTTATAACTCTTTAATACACACAATAACCCTGGGTATGTAACCATAGTTGTGACAGACAGTTTGAATTGATACCGTCGGGTATACAACTACAGATGTGTTACTATGGATATATAACGCCAGGTATAAAACCCCACGCATATAATCACGAATCACGTATATTTGCCTATCATATCTCTCATTTATCCCAGAAGACGGCTGCTCAATCGGGTCAATCTTATCACTTAAAATTCATCCCACCTTTCGAGGCGCCTAATAACACATTAGTGTTGGTGTGTCGTTACACCTCATACTTACCTTACCTTACTATCTACAGTAACTGCGGAAAACTGACCCCATTCGCATTATAACCCATCTCACCCACCACGGCTGTCTCGGTGTTTTTAAATGGCTGAATCACACGTCCTGCAATGCTATCCAAAAAGTTAGAGTTTACAATCTTACACCATACACACACGAAACGTACATATGGAAGAATGAATTTTCTCATCTATAAATAGTTATCAATAAGTATATAGTAAGTTCCCGAATGATATTTCGTCTAAGGCGATTAAATCCTGCAAAAGAAACATGGAAAGTTCACATCTCCGACATCAAGTTGGTCATCACATAAATCGTACTTAGCAGACATAGCAACTTGCATCACAGACATAGCAACTTGCATTACAGACATAGCAACTTGCAGCACAGACATAGCAACTTGCATCACAGACATAGCAACTTGCATCACATCTTAACCTTCGCTCAGAAGAATTTCATTTCATAAACTGTAGCGAAATCTGGAGTACCCGGCTGTTGGGCAACTGTCGTCCTTAATTAAGGGATGTTTTAGCAACTGATATACAGCGCTGTGTATTGTTTAACTAGGGAGTAAGGTTCGTGGAATGTCACCTGTTTCTTAACACCCCACCCCCCACGAGCTACCCACAAACCCTACCTCCCGGCTCGCACTCACACCCACACAATACAGACACATCCTTAAAACTTCAAAATCTTCAGCACCAGCTTAACAATAAGAAAAACTTAATAGTAGGGGTAGAAAAAGACGAGCAAAGTCATTTGCCGTTGTCCCGAGCAAGTGTAAGTGACATAAAGCGAGTTCATCATTCAACATGAGAGGAAACAGATTGCTCGTCGTCCGTCTCGCTCCACCCTACTAACACGAATATCACTCGAGCGACGCCTGCAACATCATATCATGATTGTTGCCCCTTTGAAGAGAATGGGGCTCCACTTGACACCAGACATGCCTAAATGCCTTGCTTCTGCCTTCACTCAGAGCTGAGAAAATATTTGTTGAGAGCTTTACATAAGTGAGGTGGAGCAGACATTAAGAAATCTTCTCTTGACACCGTGAGACCTTGTGTGTTCTATGGTTTACACTGTCACTCACCAAGTGATGTCATCGCTACGAGGATAACGAGGGAGGCAGCGCCTGAAGAGAGGAACTACACATCCAGGGTCACAAGACAATGCCACCAACAGAGTCTGGTTAATATAAGCCAATGGAAGGCAAAAAACTTGAGCGTCCGTCCCAGACCTGATAATCTAGTTATATAAACGATGGATTATTTGGTTAATTACCACATTTCCTACTTGCATTTCAACACATCCACACACCTGACCACAGAACGACGTATCTTAATGACGCATGGGCGTGTGATAAGGTCAATTGGTTCGCTCATTACGCTCATTAATGCTTTAACATCAAATATCTACCAGCTGAACATCACAACACCTACTTCCCCGAGTGGTAATGTTTCCCGAAATCAAAGTTATCTTGACCGTACAATATACGCGGAGAAAGAACATCAGACGGTTACAGCAAGCAATGTGTTTGTTTGTTCTTAACTTCGGCACGATCGCGCTTCACGGGCGCGCCCCTAGCGGATATTTCAAAATAACTAGCCGTGTCGATTTCAGCCTGAAACAATCTGAGAATGAGTAACGCAATATCACATTCCACGGAGAAGTATGCATATAGCCATTCATTAAAATTTCACATGAGTCCAAATTATCTATTTTTGTGCTCAATTGAAAGTAAGGATCAAAGATTAGTAGGAAATTCCTGACCCCCCCACCCCGCTCCAATGAATACGATCATTTCGTTCAGTTATTTCCTTTAACCGCATATGCAACAGATGTGGTGTTTTCTCCGAGCCACTGCACGCCCGGAAACAGATGGCATCCTTATCGTGATTTCATCCCGGTAGGATGAGTTGATGAGGAAGCATGAGTGAGCCCAGCGTCCGGGAACTGCGCGGCGAGTAGCCGGGAGCCGGAGCCGGGAGCCGGGGCCGGGAGCTGATGGTGGGAAGGCTAATTTGTATCGTACAGTGAGAGTTTGACTCGCATGCGGAGAGTCTAAGAGACACTCTGTGAGTGATGACACTTTAAATCACTCTCATTATCTCAGTCATTCATGTTTCACCGTCTAGAATACAACCCAAGTACTTGAGTTATGTCGAGAGCCGCCAAGAACCTGGGAGGACAAGACTCCCATGGCGGACGAGGAGGTGGGTAGTGGAGAAAAAAGAACAGGGTTTCCCATAGAAAGGCAGCTATATAAAGGCCCTTCATCCGGACAGCAAATGGTTGTTATCGCTGTTGACAAGGCGACTCGGGGAAACTAAAAAAGCAAGTATGTTTTAACGTAACACAAACACACATGGACGACTGTACAGCTTCATCGAGTAATTGACACCTACAAACCGAACACAATAGTTCAACAGGTGCATCATGTCGTTATCCCGGAATTGGTCATCGCCATCGTGCCTGTCAAGTAGGTACAGTGTCGATTCTATATATAACTTCATCTGCAAAAAGCAGACCAGTCTTTCACCTCAGCATCACACCGCAGCCACGGAGCCGTTTTCAATCGAAGTCGCCCAAACACGAGTAGAGACAGTCGTGAACGGCGGTACGCGAGTTCCTCTGACCAACGGCGGTAGAAGACGAGAGTTCCTCTGACCAACGGCGGTAGAAGAACGCGAGTTCCTCAGGCCAATGTGCCTAGACACGATAGCATTGGCATCAGTTCTCAATCCCTCAATGTCTCCCAGGGTATGAACTCATGGTTTAAGGCAAGGTAAATCAACAGCCCAATATGAAACGCACTCTAAGTGGCTTTGTCCTAAACAATTACTTGTGAACTTGTGACCTGCCTCGGATAAATATGTACTAACTGTGAGGTATTAAGTGACATGCTTCACTGGGTTCTGCTTTCGCTGTTCTTATGTAATATAATCAGCACATCGTAAGCCAATTTACATTTAATGGAAAAGATAAACATACCCATAATAGCCAGAACATTAGCATAGACCTAGCACTGCTAACAAAAGCAAGAATTCAAATGGCGGGAATGGCGCGAGTATCG
The DNA here is from genome assembly GCA_034190875.2 of Urechis unicinctus. Taxonomy (NCBI): domain Eukaryota; kingdom Metazoa; phylum Annelida; class Polychaeta; order Xenopneusta; family Urechidae; genus Urechis; species Urechis unicinctus. The sequence continues at coordinate 27,975,868 of CM067346.1, forward strand.
CCTTAAGACAACCCAAGGGTAGGACTGACCAAACAGCGTGTTTCACCAGGTAAACATAGATGCTTTAAAACGTGTACTGTGGGGTAAACAAGGGTAATAACAATATGCGGAAAAGGTGCGCTAAACAGGGGGTCGACTATAAACGTCGGACAGTGATAGAATGTAATACCTGAAGCGGTTTGATATGGCCCCCAGGTACCATCGTCCAAAGCTCAAAACCACTTGCTCACCCGAATTGAACCCTATCGTTAGAACAGACTTATTATGTTACATTCATCATTTAATAACAGGTCGGCATATGCGTGAGAATATGACGGGATGATTACTTTTGTCCGCCACAAAGCAGACAGATGAAGGACAGACTCAAATGAGGGTCTCTATTCTATAATTCACTCATTCCCATCCAAAACGATCATCTGTGTCAACAAGGGTCATCAAGGGTCAACAAAATGTCGCTTGTGTCGCGAGTGGAAGTTTGAACTCGGTCATCATGGGGGTTGTAGTACATTCTAAATATTTGCTTTCAACATCAAAATGTAAAGGGATGTTTAAAGTTAAGCTTGACATGTCAGGTGACGCCGAAAAATACCACGGAGGACAGAAGCCGAGAGGAATGTTAGAAGTTGAGGCGTAACGATAGATCGAAACATCGATGTATTGTAATAGTAGCAGTGATTCCAACTATATATAGATTTGATATTTTATCTTCCGTTAAAACTAACCATCTTTATTTTCTTCCTCTACATATGAGAGTAATTTCCCTGAGTATAAGATATACATATATATATATATATATATATATATATATATATATATATATATATATATATATATATATATATATATATATATATATATATATATATATATATATGCTCGATCAGCAGTTTCCGCCTCGTAAGATAATTACTTTTTCGTTTATATAAGTATGTTGACATTTCCTTTTAGATATGATACAAAACTGATCCCATAAGCAAAATTTATATTAAAAAAATTGATATCCAATATGACGATTTGCGTATACTCTTCTTCATTGATTCGCTTTGGCAACAAATGCTTTCTCCTGTTAGAGCTAGTCGAGCGCGTACTATGAGTAATACTTAGGTATTATAATTTAAGAGATTATAATTAAGACTGTAAAGAGTGTAAACAAACTCTAAAAACTCTATAAGAGTTTCAAGCTCGATGCATCGCGATAAAAAAACCCGTGATAGTGATCCTATCGTGATGGTGTTTTCTGTGATAGTGATCCTATCGTGATGGTGTTTTCTGTGATAGTGATCCTATCGTGATGGTCCAATAAGGGCTCGATAGTCAGCCCTAAAAAGAAACTGATTGCTTTCAACAACACCATACACTTCGTGCAAACATAGATGTGTGTCCACGCAATAACTACTCAGTTTTTTTAAAATAAGTTTTCACAATTGGAGATAAATCTAACAAACAATTCTATGAAACTTGGTAAAGAACAGTTCGTTCATCAGTAGACGTGCAGTATTTTTCCACAGCTTAAAAAAACAACCACTAGGATTGCTTGGTATATCAGTAAAGTTCAAGGGCGAGGAGGGAGAAGATGGGCGGGCAAATATGGTGGGATTTGGTCGACATATAAACACATACTTTGACTACGAAAGATCTATCACCTTGGTTCGTGTTATCAAACGTAAGCTCGAGGGTGAGGTTATCAACTAATTGCGTGCAGGTGTTGCACCTATAAGGCCCGTAAGCGAGTGAGGTAGGCAGTTAAAAAACTGACAACCGCTGATATGGTATGCTCATCAAAAAGAATTCTTTCGAAAACGATGGCCTTGGCATGCGGCGACGCGGGGAATCGCGGACGGAAAAAGAGCGCCTTATTACCTTAAGGCCTTGACTATACATGCTATTGAATACATCGATACAACAACCAATCACGAGCGTGAGATGCATTCCACCATTTTACGTCGCCTTCAGATCGATTCACGATGTCCCCGTCAACCGCGGGGGCTTTTTTTTTATGATTCAGTTTCCCCATAAAATAGCAATCAGTCATGCTATTTGGTAAGGCAACCTGCGAGTGCCATGCACTCATCCGCAATTAATACCTCATCAGACGTAACACCTGAACCGGTGTAATCACAAGTGAGGACACCAAACCAGCGTCAGGAATCTACAATGACACGAATCACTAATGGGGGGTTTTTCAGGTCACAATGCACATTTGAAAACAGCAATGGTAACGGATATGACGAAATTTGAATACTTGAACAGTTCAATTGCCATCGGTAAAGTATTTACACACAGAGAGAAGCTGTGATGTTTCCTTTATGCTAGTAACCTTGACTGAAGAAGTTGTATAAGCCGCCCAAGATGATCAAAAGAGCCGCTATGGTAGTACTTGCCTTGATACGATGCAGCTGTTTTGACATACAGATGACCAGAGGACTTGTAGATATATATCTATCGACCTCGGCGTGTGATGACATTGGGGTGGAGAGGTTAAGTGGGATAAGAAAATGTTCAAGTGCACCTCTGAGTGACGGCAGTTGCAAAGAAGTGGAGTAGCAGAGCGCAGCACCGGGGCACAATGGAAACCAGACCGAGCAGTCCAACGGTGAAATCCATGTGGCAAATGGGTGCTTTTGTTCCACTCGACGGAGGAGAGTCATTTGTCTAAATCAATAATCCATTTCTTTTGAGACAGGGATAAAATTTCTATGCCTCGTTAAACATGACAAAAGAATTTGCCAGTGGGTAGAAAAAAGAGTTATTGGTACCCGGTGAAACTTATGCAAACATGGATTTGAAGAATGTTAATGGCACAGCTCGGTCAAATGAGGTGTGGCCGAGAACAGGAGAGCGATAAATACATAGGTTGTGAGAGGGTAATGACTAGAGTAACGACGCGCTCGCTCCTACCAGTTACATAACAACCATATCTAGCCCACTAATGCCCATACTGAGCGACAATGAAAACTACTAAACAGGTCTTATCTCTGAGATTCCTCACCTGCACCGATGTCCACGCTCAACTTAAGACTCTCCCCATCAAGATATCGCAAGAATTACCTTATACTGCGTACCGGCGAATGTATGTTCGGCGACATTCACTTCCGTTTGACCTTTGACCGATGTATGTTGCACTTCTTTAGACATTACAAAGCGATTTCTACTTCAGGCGAGAATATATCGTCAATAGGACGCCACACGCGAACAAGCAAAAAAAGAAACGGAAATAAACAACCTTCAAAAGCAGACGATCATCCGATTATGTTAATGATGTCGCGAACAGGCGATTCCGAAGCTGCGATATTTTTTACATGTATGTTCCTCGTTATATTTAGTCGGCATCACATGACGGTGTTTAATAGATGCTATAAATAACCTACTTAGGTTACGCGAGCAGTGGTCCAAGATGGTGCGTCCATGTCGCGTAAAATCCCGATCCGGAATCTGATCCCATTTGGTGCCGAGGATAGATCTGTATAACGGTTTTAATTTCACACCACATATGACTTTTATCAAGAGCGATACGAAGTCCACCGGAACAGTGACGGGTGATGAACTACGGAGGGTACTGCGAGATTTTGGCTTTCTGTTCCGTGGCGTTCAAAGCGGCAACCGCAGTACCACGGATTTTGTTAACATTCCGAGACCATACACAGTTTGTATACTACATACCATGTGTTCAATCTCGACAACAAGTCTCGTTTCTTAATTAAGCTGCCCCTGAGGAATGAGTCAAACAACAGAGTGATGCTTACAATGAATCAAATATTTATTTAACCAATAAACTGGTGATTAGCGATTGGGATCAATCTTGTCAGAAGTCTCGCGAGATGTGATATGATCTCGCGCAGTACGTGAACTGTGTGTGACTTTCTATCGATGTAAACATATCACCAAATACGACGACGACACACGGCGAACCAGGCATGTTCATCAAACTCCACCCCATCAACCAGGAAGGTGAAAGGTCACAGGGTACAAGCACTTCTGTCCAAGCTCGAACCTAATCCCCACCACCCAACACCGTCAGAACGGACCTGGGTGCCCTTATTCACTACTTAATTCTCTGGTTCTGTGAATACCTTACAAGGACAGCACGCTGTTGTGTGTTCGTATGACGAAACCGGAAACAGTCATTGCCATGGAATCATTTTATGACATGATCGCTTCACTCAGTCAAGGTTAGCGACGTTTCCTAACACGGACTCGTTCAATGACGATTCTCTATTCGCAAACAAGTTTACCTCAAAACACGCAGCATTTTACTATAGTAGAGGGCGCTCCTGAGCGGGATGAATTACTGCAGCCCGGTAACCATGACACTGTTTTACGCTAAAGGAGAAACGCCAATAGAAGCGTGTTTATTAACGACAGTGAACATACAACGTATACCATGGTCTACTCTATCGATATCAGTTGATATTGACAAGTTCTATAATATCATTAGGTACTGGTATATGCAATCGATAGCAGAATCCGTCGTCACCCCGGGAAACCATCTCACCCGCCCACCCCCATCAGCGGGCAGTGGTTGTGGGCGTTAAGGAAATGCCACTTTCGACATGCCAATTTGTCATTTAAAGAACAGTTTTCCTGTCATAACATGACTAGAACGGGGTAGGGGTGAAGGGAAGGCTGGAGCCAGTTGGACCTTTCCCTCTCTAATGAACTTAACCCTTGACCTGACATACATCCGAGATCATCCCTTTGTAAAATACGGACAACTGGGGAGGAATAGGCCCCCTATCCCCCCGCGTATACGGCCTGTACAAATCGCTCCCCTGGGGATGCAACGCGAACCTTCATGAAATAAATGACTCGGCAAAACTGCTCAATGTTCTTGACGTGGAATGAGAGGGAGTTGGATTGAAGGCGGCAGCGGGCGCTGTTAGTTGAGTCGCGGGTTCAGAGGGTCAACATCGGTCAGTGACATCCACCATGGTCAACTTCGGTCAGTGATATCTACCAAGCAGCTGTGTTTGCTTAGAGTGAATAAATGAGGTTCAATGAATATTGAACAGAAATGGACATGGAACAAAAGTGTTCATTCTTGATCAAAAATTTAAAATATGAAAGTGTTTCAGTCGCCGCGTGTTTGTTCATATAAGAAATAGCATATCGTAAATCCTTCAGCATAATCATGAAATACCCCCTAGATCATTGATCTGTTTAAGTGAGCATTACCAATAACCTGTTCTACACCGAGAGAAGAAACACTACCTTACCTTAACGTGAACAACCAGATCTATATGGGTCCACTCGCCGCCCGTATTGGCCACCTGTAACTTATCAGTGACAGGTGCGTACAACCCACCGAACGAGAGATGTAATCAACGCGTGTACTTTTCACAATCAACATGCACATAACAACGTGCGCGCGCACGCTCCAAGTCCGGCGATAGTTCGTGGGACCTTTTGAAACAGACAGGTTTCGTCTTGTGTAACTCTCAGCTCCCGAGTCCTTTAAAATCCTTCTTTCCCCAGACAGTTAAATACAAAGTTCATTGACTGAAGAGCTCCCAGTGAAATGTGTTTTCTTTACGGCAGCGTGGGGCTTTATACTGACAGGCTAACTTCCTCTGTGGATAGGTGCGTTGTGGCTCGCGACATGGTCTAGCGGCTCACCGTCTGTAGCTCTCAACCCGCGCTGACCTTATGTAGTGACTCAGTGCTCGCCGACTCCCTCCACCCCCCGCCCACACCAGTGTGATAGGCCAGCCATATAATAAAGTCGCCTGCGCTAACTGAGTTTGATACGATTATCAGCGTCTCGGAGCCGATCGCTTGTTTGTGGCCAATGGATCGCGAACAATACACCGCAAACAGCCCTTCCAAAGCGATTGTTAGACGTTTTTGCCTGGCGAGAGTCAGCGAGCGAGAACGATAAGAGAAACGAGAGGTGCTTCACGTATTTGATGTGCATGTGGGTGAGATTGTTTGACGCGGTTGCCGTGTTAGAGATTTGTATTGAAGTGACATGTATTAGCTTCTGTGTGTGCAGTTTTTTGTATGTGGAGTACATTGTATGTGGAGTGCGGGGTGGGATATAGATATAAGCCTGAAGTAGCAGGGATGGTTGGTGTGGGGTTGAGGTACAGGGTTCTCGTTTAGGGCGTGTTGTTGGATACTCCAAAACTATAATTACCTGCAACATCCAACGTGTGTCATTGTTATCATCCTGTCGAACCTATTGACACCTGTAAGACTGATAAAAAAGTGAAAGCTGGCGGTGAAGATAATGGCAGACCTCAGCTTGACGACCAAGTCGGGCGTGCTCCGCGGTGTAGGAGGGGTTTATCATCAAATGAAGCCATATTTGTTTTGGTTCAATTAACGGGCTTTAAATTCGAAACTAACGAGAGGCGTAACGGATGCTGAGTTTACAGGGACGATATACCTGTCAGCCGACACCATATGTCACAGCGTCAATATACACTCATTTTTTTTTTAAATATTGCCACAAAAAACACTGCCAATCTCCCTCGATTATCGTTTACTGTAGGTGTAAAAAGAGTCGTTAACTTACAGTACCAGTACCCCCAATCCACGATCAGGATGTCACTACCTCGTTCAGTGTACTCGTTAAATCACCTGGGCTGCGCACTTCCAGAAATTTCCTCACGCGAATAAAACCACCGCACGCACAGGGGTTCTTCTATGCGTACAGAGGATAGCTGTAGCCGGGCCAATAATTCTAACCCCTGTGACCGCACATATCTGGGAGTTCCCGACGGAGACGCTATAACGTCCCCACGGAGTACGCCCGGCTCGCCCATGTGGTCCTCATTGCGGTAAGGAGGCTGTTCCCTTTCTCCCACCGAGCTGCCTTTCTGCAGGTTGTAGTTTTTGTACCACATTTTTCTCTGCTGAGTAGATAGGGTCGGCTGATGTTCTATGCTGGGGTGGCTAGATATGAGCGGTCAGACTGAAACGCACTGGCATGGATTCCATCCGGCTCAGTTCTATTCGAGTGCGTAGATTGGTAAGCACCATGTTGAAACTTCAAACTTTACATGTGAAACAGATAAGCGAGTTTAGTTTTGCCAGCCTCCGTGTATCTTTTAACCTCGTTCTCAACAGCAAACTTTACATTGACACAGCGAATTGTCATCATCATTTGGTAAAGTTGCAGTATCATGTTGCGACAAGAGGCCAGTTACTTATTTATAATTGTTATGCATTTCATCATAACACTAATATAATGTAATAATAATGTAATGACTATTTAGGAAGGGTTTGTTATTGGGTTGGATTTGGGAGTTGGGTCGTGGTCGGATTTGGGATAGGGTTTTGTATGGGAAAGGCTTTGGTAAAGGGGTTGGGTTTGGGATAGGGGTTGGCGCAGTGGTTGGGTTTTGGATAGGGGTTGGCGCAGTGGTTGGGTTTTGGATAGGAGTTGGCACAGCGGTTGGGTTTAGGATAGGGGTTGGCGCAGTGGTTGGGTTTTTGACATAGGGGTGGCACAGGGTGGTTGGGTTTTGGATAGGTGTGGGGTTGGCGCAGTGGTTGGAGTTGGCACAGCGGTTGGGTTTAGGATAGGGGTTGGCGCAGTGGTTGGGTTGTGGTTAGGGGTTGGCACATTTCTTGGGTTTTGGATAGGGGTTGGCGCAGTGGTTGGCTTTTGGATAGGGGTTGGCGCAGTGGTTGGGTTTTGGATAGGCGTTGGGTTCAGGAGAGAGTTAGGCTTATGATCCATACCTACATCTCCACCATAGGCGATTATTACATATCTCACTATTGTATTTTAAAAAGTGTTGTAACACGCCCGGATGTTGTCCCTGGATGACTTCCACATCTATCCCGTAACCGCGATCCAAACCAAGTTGATTATTGTCGCAACTATTCGTGCCTTTCAAACGCATACCAAAGACTGGTTTCTATAGCATAGGTAAGTACTCGGGGTTATAGCGAACCATGAACCCTCTAAGAGCGATATGAAGTCAACAGACAGACCACTGTGTGCCTGCGGGACACCTTGAAATGTGTTAGCACATTGAGGCAAGCAATATTGATGTCAACAGTTATCTAAATCGCATGAATGAGCCAGGGATAACAGCCAGGGATAATTTACCTCTGTTCGTATCACAATGAAATCAGGAAAGGACTGACACATTGGACGTCATCGCGATGTCTCCATTTTAACTGACTATGTCAAATTATTCACTCTTCATGTGTAGTTTACCTCACTTAAACTCACGAGAATTCGCATCTGTACAAACATTACATCATCGCCAAAGTATTCCAGCAGTACTGCTAGTGACCTCTACCATCCGTTTCCCCCAGCAAGTTATATAAAACATACATCTCAGCTGCTGACATAATCTAATCCTTGTCAAACAACGTATAAAACATCAATTAACCACGCCTCAATACCGACCGGTAAACATTAAATGCACGCAGTTATTTATAGAAACGGGCTTGTGGTAATATCACCGCCAGCCAAAATTGCATCATGACGTCACGAGCTGATGACGGGAAGCTGTATGAAGAGTGACTCGCTTATCTACAAAGATGCATTTAACAGATCATCGCTTCGAATCAAAGTACAGTGATCTAGAACAATAATTCGGAGATATTTGCAATCAGTGAACACGTCTGCGTTCTGTTAAACGTGCGACTATATGATGAAGATCAAACCAGCATTGCTTCCTTTTTTTGTTTTCGTCATAGTTGTACTCAAACGTTGTCTTCTTATCACTTGCTCAGCCAGCTAAATTATCAGCCCATCTTGTGGTTCGCAATCCGTCACTGGCTCATGGTTCGCCATGTCACAGCTCCGAGCCCAGTACGCGATGACAATGTGAACTGTATTTTTCATTCCTCCTGTTGAGGAACGCTCCGTTCGCAAATCAACCCTAGCGTTGTGGTTTCGAATCCCGGTATTACAAATTGGCATGGAGACAAGTGTACAATGATATCTTATCTGCCCTTTACCATTCGGCTTTATCGCGCAGTTTGTGATAGTGAAGCTCGATGAACGACAGCTCAATCGAAGTCTGCCATTGCTGAGCGTATTGATGTGGAAGTCAGATGTGGGTTGAAATGTCAGGTCTAAATTCATCTATATTAAATGACATATCTGACTCAAAATTTTGCCAATACTGAGGCGAAACTTTATTTCGACGTTTATTTAATTCCAATATGAGTAGAACTCCTTAAGCTTCACAAGCAAGTGACACTACATATATTGCATAGATCTACACATAAAGGGCAATCACTGCGGGGGGGCAGGTAACAGGTGTGTACAGGTGAAAAGCAGATTGTCGGCATGGTGACCGCTCTATGTCATCACCAGTTTACGAGACAGTGCCAGAATGACGAGCACTTTCTGCCACATAGACCCCTTATGACTCATTCATATCGATTTAACATTCATCTGTATATATCACAACCTATCTACGTAACCCAACAGACCAACAAAAGTGCTCCACTTGGTTCAATAGAGCTATATCTACGCCTATGTTAACAGGTCGATACTTTTCAGTTTTCCACAAACCTAGCCGAGCAACCATTATCAGTCTGTAGTGACGTCATATCGGTCTATAATGCAGTCAACAGCATTGAGATGATTATGTAAGTCGACCACGAACCCATCTGACATCAGTCATGACACATTACAATGTGGGGGTTTTTTTCGGCCCGGAGTGTGTATGATACACAGAGCTCATTGATAAAATACGATAAACCATGATTGACTGCGCGTTTTTCTGGTGCGTTAATGATCGCTTCCTCAGACTGGTATCGTATGGTTTCGCCTTAGATCTGACAACCTACCCCCATCCCCCCACCCACCCTAACCTCCCCACACACTCCCTAATCATACCTTTTTAATATTCCAGAGCTGACGTTATACCATAAACTAAAACGGGTTCGCTACTTCAACTGACATTGTCAATTATTGTCTGCTTCTGTTTTGTGACAGTTATAAACGACGATTTGGTTTATATGTATATAAAAAAAAGTGAGCGGTGTTGCCAACTAAACTTGTATTGTATCTATTTTACTGCCAAGAAAAAACACACTCATAATTCAACGCAGAGCTTCAGATTTGAAGCTTCAACTGAGAATAGTGTAAGCGCTATTTCGTTTTATATAAAAAAACAATCTCCATTGAAGCTATATGTGTATTAAGTATAGGAAATATATCACAACAACAACAACAACAACCTTCACATTCTACCAAATCATTTGCCGACAACGAATAAACAAATAGTTTCCAATGAGATTGGCACGTGTCAATTTGTAACAGAACATCTGAAGATAGAAACACCAATCATATATAAAAAAACAACCTGATTTATATGTACTAATCTACAGCGCATACAACATCTTCAGACATCAGTAAATTACAGTTTATGAAAACTCGTTTACAACAAAACAAAAAGTATCAGTTCGGCATACATAGTCAAAAACTGTCACTCTGACCCACGAGATCATCTGAGATAGCGCACTCATCGAGGTGAGATCAAGAGTTAGTTCATTGGAACCCACGAGCGAGCAAACATATTCTACAATGTGACGGCTGTTGAATGGGAGACGCAGCATACCAGAGGCATGACTGATGATTGCCATAAATAGGAAGGTACAATAATCTACAATGTTGATCGTCTGCGGGCGATCGAATTGATTACTTCAAACACATCTTGAGCAGAAGGCTGGATCAGGGGTAAAGATGGCGCTCCCTACCTATTACAAGTTTATGAAAACTCGTTTACAACAAATTGAACATAAAAAGATTATCTGTGTGTCTCCGTTGACCATCGTGAGTCGTGGTTCCAATCCCCCCACCCTGTACTGGTACATCACACGGAGTGCCCCCGCCCACAATGGGACGTCTTGGTTAGCCATTCCGCTTATAACCTTTTGTTCAGACTGTAGATAAATGTCCAATGTGTTACAAATGTTTGTGCTCACCAGACCGTTTCCTCCAACGACAGTTTGCACCTTGAGACGTTTCCTCTCAACGACAGTTTGCACCATACTAATCACAATGACAGTTTTCAAACGTTTTCCTTCCAACGACGTGCATTTTATAGTGGCTTTAGCCTGAACGGTAAAAACTGAAAAGGTGTTTGCCGTGATCACCATTTGAATTGTTTCACTCCAACTACCCTGCACTGGGGGCATTTGCCCCCGCCCACAATGGGACGTCTTGGTTGGCAATTCCGCTTATAACCATGGTTGTTTAACAACCTTTTGTTCAGACTGTAGAACGACAGTTTTGCAATGCCATAATTAGAGGTCGTGTTCCTCCCACGGAGCTGTTCTAACCGGCGACCGTTCTTTTGCGGGCAGCACCGATACTCGTAAACACCGTTTCCAGTGAACCTCAAACGAATAGAGCCTCTCGTTTGCACCTGAAAACATAGATATGGTATCGTTTCCTCCTCCTCAATTTGTGACGTACAGTCCCAAACCATTTTGATCATCCATTTGACACGTTTCCTCCTCCGAACGACAGAATTACTTGCACCACAGGCGTCTCTCCTAATTCCTCTCATATGCACACTCCAGCTCACGACAGTTTGCACCAGTTTTTCCTCCCAATTCGACAGTTTGCACCAGACGTTTCCTCCAACAACAGTTTGCACCAGACGTTAATGCTCCACTGAAACGACAGTCGCACCAGACGTTTCCTCCCAACGACAGTTTGCACCAGACGTTTCCTCCAACGACAGTTTTTCCTCCCAACGACAGTTTTGACTATAATTTCCTCCCAACCGCTGCAAGAGGCTCCATGAATGCAGTTTGCACCAGACGTTTCCTCCAACGACAGTTTGCACCACACGTTTCCTCCCAACGACAGTTTGCACCAGACGTTTCCTCCCAACGACAGTTTTCACCAGACGTTTCCTCCCAACGACAGTTTTCACCAGGCGTTTCGTCTCGTACAAATCAAAGAGCCGACGTTTTGCACATGCAGATCTGGGAGTGCGTGTGTGGGTGGGGGTCTATCAGATGAAGATTTGTCCCTAAATTATTCTGATTACAAAACTCACC